>JAEQBH010003336.1:0-464157 GCA_016808115.1 Tetrastigma voinierianum | reverse complement strand
TTTTATTTTGGAATGATGAAAGTTTTTGTAGTTACTAAGATTTCTTCAGCAATATTTAATTAATATCATTTATTTATGTATTTTTTGTTACGGGTTTCGGGATAGTAAAAGGCTTCAGGAATCTTTTTTCCATGGTGACATTTCAACATGTATATGCATTGAGTTATTAATATTTGGTTGTGTAGTTATTTTGGTAAGATAATAATTTATATTTATTTGGTAGGATTTAGGGATGGTGAAATACTCAGATGTTTTGCTACAGAGATTTCAGATCTGTACATCTTGAATATTAATATTTATCGTGCGATTGTTCATTTTGGTAAGATGAAAGTTTATATATAGTTATTGGGAATAATTAGATGAATTTTGAAATGCCCAGTTGATAGGTTGTTATTATTCTTTGTATTGTTTGAGATAGATTTCAGTGAAAGGCTTCATATGGTTTCAAAAGAAGAATTGAAGATATCCATATGGTTTATTAATATTTTGGTTGTATAATTGTTATTTTGGTAAGATTAAAGCTTGTGTAGTTCTTAAAGTTTCATTACATGGGTTTCATCTTATACCAATAATTAGTTAATATCATTTTTTTTTCCTTATTTTATTTGGTATAGGTGTCCAGGTTAATGAAAGGCAAGATGATTTTTTTACGAATTTCCAAAATATATATAGAATGTGTTACTGTATTTTGGTTATCTCACGGTTGTTATTTGGTAAGATTAAAGTTTGTGTAGTTACTAAAATTTTATTACATGGATTTCATCTTCAACTAATAATTAATTAGTGTCATTTGTTTTATTTATTTTTGGCTAAGTCGAGTTAGTGAAAGACTCAAGGTGGTTTTTTGCATAGAGACATTTAAAGATGTATATACATACATGGGTTATTAATATTTTGGTTGTATAATTTATCTATTGGTTCTATGGGTTTTTATTTTTGATGTATGTATTATAAATAGAACTTGATTTACATTGGCAGTATCTTTATTCTAAGTAAAAGTTGCTTTAGCTTCTCTTTTAGATATATTATTTTGTTTGCTATATTGAAAGGGAGGACAGCAATTCAAATTAACACAATATATGTACATATGTTTTTAATAGCTACATGCATATTTATATGGTGCATTGTGGTTAACAAGATAAAGTCTTAGTTATGAAAACAAGGTATATTTTGTAATAAGTGTTTTAAATTAACGACAATTTTCAATATGCCCATTAGGATTATTTTGCATCTTAACCGTTACGATTAAAAGCTTATTTTTAAATTTTTCCAAGGCTATCATGGCATATGCTTCTAAATATTCCAATTTATAATCTATGGTGGAAGATCCTTACCTTGACATATTTTTAAAGAAACCATGATTTATTTGTACACAAACCTTGACATATATTTTTAAAGAAACCATGATTTATTTGAACACAAACCTTGACATATTATGAGTGGTAGAGAGAAGTTATATTGATTAATAGAAAAACACATTCATTAACATTTTATATATGTCAAGGTTGCTAATACACCTACCTTGACACTACAATAGATGACATATAAGACTAGGAAGTTATGATGACATATAACACATACGATGACAGTTAGTAACCGTTAAGATAGGTCTTTTTTCTTAGTGTTTATTTCAGTTCATTTGCAATTTCAATGAATTTTGATGGAGTTAGTCACTTTATTGACTGATCAACTTTGAAAAAGCGAGCTCCATCTAGGAATGGATCAATGTTGATTATTATTTTCATATCAACGAAAGAAGTTCATAGTTCGAATGTTTGGATTTATTTAATTACGTCATTGATTCTTAGAAATACTTGTTCAAAATATTAGTAGCTTATACCCGAAGAAGGTTGTATTTTGCTGATTTTGGGAAGCCTCTGAGTGACACAGAGATGGAAATTCCTGAGAGCGTGGAGCAATTACTTTGGTATGTTAGACTAATATTATGGAATAGTTAAACTCTGAAAAATCACTTAGATAGATCATTGACTTACTCATAGTGTGAGGATAGTTGGATGATGTATCAATTTAATTTATCAGAGGTTTCTCCTCAGTATGATAAGAGGATCTTGATCCCATGTTAGTATAGATCTAATCAAGGAAATGGAGAATCTCATCAAATTAGTTGGATGAGTTACCAATTAGATTAGAGAAGGCTTGCAATATCCTATCTATGAGGGTAAAAGTCTTGATCCACAGAAATGGAGTGAAATCTTTGAAAGTTAAAACACCGGATTTTTAGAAGAGGTTTCTATTCTACAAATAACTGATTAGACCCATGTATCCGAAATGAATATGGATCTCTCATTAGTTAAATGTATGGTTTATGGAGAAATCCAAACTATACTACACTGCATCTTTGACAAGTTCATATTTCAAATAATGGCTGAAATATGTTATAAAATGATGCAGAAATTCATGCTCTTTTCTAATCTATTTTCCAATGTTACTTTATCATTAACTCTCCAATCCATTTGTTTGAATTCATTACATGTGGTCGTAGGGTTTATCAGTTTTTTGCTTTTTCTTAAGTTTAGAAACAAACCATTTTAACTTTAAAGTTAAAATAACAAAGATCTTAGTAGATGGGGTACTTGATATTGATTTATCATCAATCCTCGTGGAATGATATTTGGACTTAATCCTTACCCCATTACTTGTATGACCGTGCAACACCGCGGTGATTGAATAATCCAATTTTAATGGATCCTTCTTTCAAAAAGAGGCTAAACACATATTGTTTTTATTATTTAGTCAAACAAGTTTTATGGCATTTCAAATGAGGGACTGAAAAATTCTTTGGATGGAATTGCTAATTACTTCATCAGATTTTGTCTATGTTTAAAGATCAATCAAATCAAGTTTATGGCGTCGTTGCTGAGGATCAAACCCGAGTCACCCGCATGATAGGAAGGAATACTAATTATAGGACATGATCTTAGTGGTTAGTTATGTTCAGTCTTTAAATTCTAAGAAATGATTCAAGGAATAATAGGTTTTTCTTCCTCGATATAATCTTGCATTATTCACTAAATGTTTTTCTTCCTTCAAAGTTATGCATGTTTTTGCAATTCAACTTTATAAACAACAACAATTGGTATCAGAGCCTGATTTTCCTAAGGAACCTGTGAGAATCTGAGATTGAATTCAAGTGGATGCCATGGACATCGAAGCTAGGTTTTCACCAATTGATTCTCTAGTGTTCAACGGAGAAAATTATCATATTTGGGCTGTGAGAATGGAGTCCTACCTTGATGCACTGGATCTTTGGGAAGCTGTAGAAGTAGATTACGAAGTTCTTCCTCTGCCAGACAACACTGCAATAAATCATATCAAGAATCAGAAGGAAAAAAATGAAAATCCAAAAGCAAAGGCTTTGTTTGTTTGCTATTGTTTCCATCGACTATCTTCATGTCAAAGATCTGTCTCAAATCGTAAAGCAATCTAGGATTATCTCGAAACAAAGTATGAAGAAAATGAGAGAGGATCAAAGGGATGCAAGTGTTGAATTTAATTAGAGACTTTGAAGCGAAAATGAAGGAATCAAAACCATTAAAGTGTTAAACAAACTTCTAAGCATTGCCTATAAAATTAAGACTACTTTCGATTTTGATCTACCCAACTCAAGTATTATTGAAAAATCTAGTACTTGATTTTTGAAAAGTTTGAGACAACCATTACAACCTTGGAGAACACAAAGGATCTGTCAAAATTACATTGGCAGAGCTCTTGAATGCTTGCAGCAAAAAAAAAGTAAAGAGGGTCATAAGGGCAAGAATGAGTTTGTTGAAGGGGCATAGCGATCAGCCATGAAAAGAGGAAAAATGAGGAAGAACAACAACAACAAGAATTTTGCTACAAGTGGTGATGTTATAGTAAGCAGTAATGCTACAACAAATAGCAACAAAAACAAGATTGGAGGTCCAAAGGGAAATTATCCTCCATGCTAATATAGTGGTAAAAAGGGTCATCCTCCTTTCAAATGTTGGAGGAGACCTGATGCAAAATGCAGCAAGTGTAACCAACTTGGCCATGAAGCTATGATTTGCAGAAGTAAAATTCAACAGCAAGAAGTAAATGCTCAAGTTGCTGATCAAGAGAAGGAGGATCAACTCTTTGTTGCTACTTGCTTCTTAGGCAGTGACTTAAGTGAGAGCTGGTTAATTGATAGTGGTTGCACTTACCATATGACACATCACAAGGAGTTGTTCAAGGAATTAAGAAGCATAGAGATTTCAAAAGTCAGAATAGGCAATGGACAACATATAGCAGTCAAGGGAAAGCATCATTGCAATTACAAGTTGTTCCAGAGGCTACAAAACTTATCTTTGATGTTCTCTATATTCCTGAAATTGATCAAAATTTGTTAAGTGTTGGTCAGTTGTTAGAAAAAGGCTTCAAAGTACATTTTGAAGAAAAATACTACTTGATACAGGATGCATCTGGTCAAGAGATGTTCAAGGTCAAAATGAGAGGAATTTGCTAGAAGTGGTGATGCTATAACAAACAACAATGCTACAACAAATAGCAACAAAAACAAGATTAGAGGTCCAAAGGGAAATTATCCTCCATGCCAATATTGTGGCAAAAAGGGTCATCCTCCTTTCAAATGTTGGAGGAGAACTGATGTAAAATGCAGCAAGTGTAACCAACTTGGCCATGAAGCTGTGATTTGCAAAAGTAAAATTCAACGACAAGAAGCGGTCTCAAGTTGTTGATCAGAGGAGATCAACTCTTTGTTGCCTTCTGCGAGGCAATGACTCAGTGAGAAGTGGTTAATTGATAGTCGTGCACTCACCATATGACATGACATGGGTTGTTCAAGGAATTAAAACCGCAGATTTCAAAGTCAGAATAGGCAATGGACAACATATAACAGTCAAGGGAAAAGGCACCATTGTAATTGCAAGTTGTTCAGGTACAAAACTTCTCTCTGATGATCTCTATGTTCTTGAAATTGATCAAAATCTGTTGAGTGTTGGTCAATTTTTAGAGAAAGTCTTTAAAGTACATTTTGAAGACAAATACTACTTGATAAAGGATGCATCTGGTCAAGAGATGTTCAAGGTCAAGATGAGAGGAAAGAGATTCACACTTAATCCATTGGAGGAGGAGCAAGTTGCTTTTCCTACCAAGGAAAGTCCCACAGAGATATGGCATAAGAGGCTCGATCATTATCATCATCAAGGACTACTACTGCTTCAAACAAAGAAATTAGTAAGGGATTTACTTGTTTTAGAAGATCATCTTTCTCATTGCCAAGCATGTACTAATATGGAAAGCAACATAGACAACCTCTTCCGAAACGACTTGAAAGCAACAAAAGCCAATTGACTCACATTGATCTAGCAAGACAACAAAGACTACCTTCTCTCAAAGGTATTGCCTTCATTGATGATTTTACAAGATTATGCTGGATTTTTTTCTTAAAATTCAAATCAGAAGTGACTGGAGTGTTTTGGAAGTTCAAGAAAATAGTGGAAAACCAAAGTGGCTACAACATTCAAGTTCTAAGGTCTGATAATGGAAAAGAATACACCTTAGAAGAATTCAATTTATTTTGCGAGGAAAGCGGGGCATCAGAACACCGCTCTTGCTCCTATACTCCCCCCACAACAAAATGGGTTAGTGAGAGAAACAGATATATCTTGGAAATGACAAGATGCATGTCGAGAAAAAGCATTATAGCGATTTTGGGTTGGTAGGCATCTAGCAATTTTTTATAACGGAAGAGCTTCCCCTGAGAGCGTGAAGAATAAGACACCATTTGAAGCTTGGTATGGATATAAATCACCTCTAAATTTCCTTAAAGTGTTTGGTTGTTTATGCTTCACCTATGTTCATCAGGTTAAGCATGATAAACTAGACAAAAAGGCAATACAAGGCATCTTTGTAGGCTATAGCACAATATCCAAGGCTTATAGAGTCTTTCATTACAAACTATGAACTGTGTCATAAGCTTGAGATGTGCACTGTGGAAAATGAGAATGGGCAGGAGACTTTAGAGGACTCAAATCAAACTCAAATCAACAAAAGCTAAACTTTCTTGTTGGAAGTGTCAAGAGCGAAATAAATCGAGATTGGCAAAAATGAATGGTGGATAACATTCAGTTAAGAGGCACTAGATTGCTTTTATGATATTTATCATAGATGCAACATTGCGGTTTGTGAGCTGTAGGTTTGAAGAAGCAAAAAATGGATAAAAACTTGGTGTTTGCAGTCTCTATGAAATCAAGTGTTCTTTGTGCTTGGGACTGTTGCCATGTTTTCGAGATATTTTAAGTATTACATTTTTAATTTCAAAAGTTTGTTGACTAGTCTCTAGGAATTGTTAATGTTACGTTTTTGCTTTTAATGATATGGCCTAATTATAGGACATGATCTTAGTAGTGAACCATGTTCAATCTTTAAATTCTAAGAACTGATTCAAGAATAATAAATTTTCTTCGATATAATCTACATTATTTCCACATTAAAATTAAATTACAGTTGGCCCACTAACCTAGTATTTAGCGAATTAAAGAATACCCAATATCTTTAAGCGTATAAAGATATTTACCCTTGATGGAGTGGGTAATTATAATAAATAGAATTTATTATAGACGGTTATTTATAATAAATATAATTTATTATAAGAGCGGTTATTTATAATAAATATAATTTATTATATGAAACGATTAATCGAATTACGTTTATAACGGTTTTGAGCGTGTATTCTTGGCCCTCTTCCTATCAATAAAATTATATATAGAGAAACCCTTCTTATGCGATTAGAGCACTCTTCCATCAATTACGAAAACAATTACGTATATGAAAGACAAATAAGGAAAAGAAGAGATCAAGGATTTAAGATCTATAGACTGAAGGAAAGAGATCAAGGATTTAAGATCTATAAACTGAAGGGAAATCTCTCATGGCTGCGTGTTCTTCAAACGGTATGCAATCTATATGTTTATTTTTATTTATTATTATTATCAGAGATGAGTTTGGTCGATGATAAAAATGTGTGTGTTAATTTCCGTATTAAGGTTTTAATTGGTATCGAGCTAGATTGAATTTAAATGACCGAATCATTGTTTTATAAAGATTAGAATTTTGAGATTTATCTACGATTGATTCGTCTCACTAAAATGAATAACAATAAATAAATAAATAAAGACCATCTTCAAACGAAGGAAGATTTTTATTACCTTATTTGTTTGGATCCAATGACGGTGAGGCGTTGGTTTGGCGTCGATCCGATTAGCCGTTTTCGGCGCCATACTGGTCGTTTCAAGCGCGCTTCATACACCAGATTAGAAGCTTCAATAAAGGAGAAATATAGAATCACAGCACTGGTTAGTCGATTGCCATTATCACATATTTGAATATGAAACTGAAATTCTCTTTTAAGATGTCCATATATCCTATGATTTGAACCTTTGTGAAATTATCTGATGAATGTCGATTTCTTTTATTTTATTATGATTGATTATTGAATCAGATGATTATTAAAGATACTATTTCCTTGATTTTTTTTTAACTCAAATAAAAGAATTATTTCGTCTTGTGAAATTTATTCAAATGACAATTTATAAATGTAAAAGATTTAACTAATTTAGATAGTTGCCAAAGTAACCTAAATTAGTGAGCCTTGTATCTATAGAATTATAAAAGGAACAAGGAGACACTATAAAATTCTTAATAATTCTCTTTATAATTAGGAGAATGAGACTAACGAAGGAAAGTCGATTTAAGCACAATTATTAATTAATAGTTTTTATTTTGTGTTGTAGAAAGGTAAAATGGATACCCCCAGTGACATATAAATGACACAAAATAGTAAGGTGTTCGCTCCCTTCAAGTGAACCTTTGGATATGTTAAATTCACGGAGAATCTTAATGATATCAATAGTTCATTGCTATTTGTTTATACTTGAGGCCTTATTGTGAGCATTGTTCTATTTTATGCAGTTCCACTTCAGCCCCACCTCTCTTGCATCTTGGAATGACTGTTTTTGATGGTCGAACTTTTAGAATGGTATGAAGGTTTCCAATTCTCACTTGGGCGTATTGGATCTTGACACGGCTTTAATAGGATAAACCTCTGAAGCTCACGGATGCCAGTACTCAGGAGCAAGTGGAACAATCAAAGCACAGGCAAGATCCCATGACTTCGATCGATGTTTATGAGAATGACTATTGCAATAATATCAAGGCCTCTCTCTGAGCCCATTTGCCTCGGAATTTACGAAATACGATGAGGAGCGCTTAAGCAGCGGCGATAAGTCCCTTCTGCGAGGGCATTGATGGCTGAATTGACCACCATGAAATATGATGGTCGAAGGTATTCAAACAACACATTTTAAACATGATGAAAAATTTGCCAAGCTTAAGGCACTAGGCATGGGTATGGATGGGTAGTTCTTGAGTACGATTTGTCCTTAACTCACTTCCATCACAGGTTTGCTCAATTCAAAAATCCCATAATACTAACATGGATCGGTGGAGACTTGAATGAGCTCACTGATAAAGAAGTATACGAGGAAGTGAGATTAAGGCGAAGGACATAATCTTGCTCTTCTTTGTAACTCATGAGTCATGAAGAAGAGGAAATTCAAAAAGGGAAAGAACTTTCCACTGAAAAGTGGTTTGGGAAGGTAGCCGAGTCATGATGGAAAGGGTGCAGGTAAGTTGCTACTTTTGTAGCAAGAAGGGCATGTGAAGAAGGAATTTGTATCAGCCTTGAGGCTTGGTTGAAAGAGGTATAAATCTTTCTTTTTGTATGTTATGAATCGATCTTCATGAAGTTCCTTCAAATACTTGGTGGATTGATTACGGAGCCTGACTCATGTGGTAATTTAATGCGGGGGATTCCTTAAAACCGGAAACGAAGGAGAGTGAAAAAGTTCCTCTATATGAAGCGAGTCTCAAGGTTGGAGTGGTATTGTTGGTACCTATAAGCTTACTATTAGAGGAATGGTCATCGGATGGATCTTTTAAACACTTTTATGTACCTTCTATCTTTAGGAATTTAGTTTCCTTGTCGAAATTAGATACTCTGGATATTACATTTATTCGATTCACGGACAATTAAGTTTGATGTTAAATTATATTCTGATTAGTTCTGGTATTTTATGTTATGTGTGATGGTTTATATAAAATTTCCTTGAATCATGAATTTGCACCAAGCTTTAATAACCGCATTCAAATGTTGGTTCAAAAGCGTGGCAATTAATGAAAATTCTTCAATCTTGTGGCCTGAAGACTAGGGCACGTCTCTAGGGGAAAGAATAGAAGTTAGTGAAGGAAGGAATTTTACAAAATCTTGACTTCTTGATTTTCATGTATCGCTGCGTGGTGCATAAAGGAAAGCGAACTAAACATACAAAGAAAGGTGCCCGCAAAGTAATGAGCTCCTTCGAGATAATTCATACAGAATGTTGTGGACCCTCTCTGTTCCCATGTTTCTGAGGAGAGAAATACTTTATCACCTTTATAGATGATCTGTCTCGTTATGTTAATGTTTATCCTAATGCATGAAAAGTCTCGGAGCCATTGACATCTTAAAGTGTTCATAACAGTCGAGGAGCAATTAGATAAAAAGATTAAAATTGTGAGATCGGATCGAGGCGGTGAATATTATGGCGGATTATGATGATGGTCGGGACAAATCACGGTCCTTTTACCGGTCCTTGAAAAGCATAGCATTCGTGCTCGTTACACAATGCAGGCATACAGCCGGGAATAAGTGTTCTTGAAAATGTCGCACATTAATGGAAATGGTTAGGAGTATGATGAGTTACTCTTCTGTACCTATTTCATTGTGGGGTGAAGCCTTAAAAACCGCAATGTATATCTTGAAGAGTTCCTAGTAGCGATTCAAAAACTCCTTTCGAGTTATGTTGATGAAACCTTGAGACATATACATATAGGGTTGCGCGTCGGAGCGAGAATCTATAACCCACATGAGAAAAGCGATTCAGAACGATATCTGGATATTTCATTGGCTATCACGGATGTCGAAAGGGTATGGGTACATTGTCTAACCCGCGGTCATGAGAATAGTTAGCTTAGGTAATGCAGTTCTTAGAGAATGGTGAAATTAGTGGAGTAATGAACGAAAGGTAGATGTTGAAGAAATGAGTGGATATCCGCCCTCTTTTTACCTCAAAGAAATTATTGTCCCTCAACTTTGTTCAACAAGTTGAGAGA
Source organism: Tetrastigma voinierianum (assembly GCA_016808115.1). NCBI lineage: Eukaryota > Viridiplantae > Streptophyta > Magnoliopsida > Vitales > Vitaceae > Tetrastigma > Tetrastigma voinierianum. The sequence continues at coordinate 453,963 of JAEQBH010003336.1, read as the reverse complement.
ATGGGCACTAACATAATAGAGTTGGTTCATTACCACGAGAAAATATTGCCATTGAAAATGGTAGAGCCACCACAGCAGAGCACCTTTGAGAGATCTCAAAGAGAAAGGGACCTGCCATTACGATTGATTGTGTGGTGTATTTACGGGGAATCGATTTTGACAATGGGATGAAGGATCCGGTTTTTCGTTTCCACCAAGCCATGGAAAGTGATGATTCTAGTAAATGGATGGAAGCTATGAATGAAGAGTTGAAATCTATGGCCATGTGGTGTCTGGGATCTCATCGAATTGCCTAATAGTTGTAAAACACGTCGGTACGTAAATGGGTCTTTAAGACAAGCGCGACACTAAAAGGCAATATCGAGCGATTTAAGGCAGACTTGTGGCCAAAGGTTTCACTGAACGAAGGTATTGATTACAAAGATACATTCTCCCGATTTCAAGAAAGATTAGCTTGAGTCATCAGCATAGCTAATTTTGATTTAGAGTTACATCAAATGGATGTACATTCTTAAATGGGAATTTGGATGAAGATATCTACATGGAACAACCAAGTTCTAAAGAAATGAACACAGTTTGCAATTAAAGAAATCATTTACGGTCTTAAACAAGTTTCCGGACAATGGTATATTAAGTTTATGATACCATTACATCTTTCGGTTAAAGAGAACATTGTTGATCGGTGTATATATTTGAAAGTTAGTAGAACAAGTTTATATTTTGATACTGTATGTGGATGATATTTTGCTTGCTAGCAGTGATCTTGGTTTATTAGGAGAAACCAAGGAATATCTCTCTAAAAACTTTCATATGGTTGATATGGGTAAGGCAAACTATGTTATTGGCATCGAGATCTTTAGGGATCGATCTCGAGGAGTGCTAAGTTTATCTCATAAAGGATATATTGATCGGGTTTTAGAGAGATTTAATATGCAGTCATGTTCATGGTGTGCACCTATAGGTGACAAATTAAGTAAAATGCAGTGCCGGAATAACATGGAAAGGGAGCAAATGAAGAAAATTCCTTATGCATGTTAGGAAGATACCAAAGTGATCCAGGATTCGAACACTGGAAAGCTGCAAAGAAAGTGATGAGGTACTTACAAGGGACGAAGTTATATGCTCACATATAAAGATCTGAACAATTGGGGTTTGTTGGTTACTCGGATTACGATTATGGTGGTTGTCACCGATAGCTTAAAGTCTTGAGGTTGTCTTTATGCTAGCAAGTAGAGGCGATCTCGTGAGTGAAAAACAATCAATTCTTCCTTCATCCACGATGGGCCCAGGGATTTGTTGCTTGTTTTGAAGCTTCAAGTCATGCTTTATGGTTGCGATTTTGTCTCGGGCTTGGTGTTGTCGACTGTTGCTAAACCCTTGAGAATATATTGTGATTACACCACAACTGTTTTCTTCTCTAAGAATGGCAAATTTTCTAGTGGATCGAAACACATGGATTTAAAGTATTTAGTTGTTAAAGAAAGAGTCCAGAAACAACAAGTGTCAATTGAAAATATTAGGACCACACTTATGGTTGCTGATCCATTAACTAAAGGATTACCTCCAAAGGCATATTTAGAACATGTTATGAGGATGGGCCTTTTAAGTAATCCATAATAGATGTGGTTATGTAATTGACAATTTGCGCATTAAAATTGTTTAATTTATTCTTGTTTTCAATTATAGTGCCGCGTTTATTGTTTGATAAACAGGTGTCGATAAGACAAATCTGGGGGCTATTTGGCATTATGGAATTTGGGTTAGTAAGGGTTATTGATGTGTGGTGCATGGAAGGAAGCGTGACATTATGGTCGTGTGTGTGCGTATTTCGCATTTATGATCTAAAGCGATTCGATGTGTAATTTATATGATTTTGGACGTATTGGGTGAGTTTATTGAAATCGTGATCATATAGTTTTCATAATCGGTTTGAAGTGGGCCAAGTGGGGAGAATGTTATTTCCACGGTAAAAATTAAGTGGGTGACCGCTAACCTAGTATTTAACCCGATTAAAGAATACCCGATATCTTTGGCATTATAAAGATATTTACCCTTGATGGAGTGGGTAAATTATAATAAATAGAATTTTATACTAAAACGGTTATTTATAATAAATATAATTTATTATAAACGGTTCTTCAATAAATATAATTTAATATATGAGCCGGTTATTCAGTACACGTTTATAACGGTTTTGAAACGTGTATTCTTGGCCCTCTCTATCTATCAATAAGTTATATATATAGAAGCCCTTCATATCACGATTAAGCGCTTTCTTCCATCAATTAGAAAGCAATTACAATATGTCAAAGTTTGATAAGGATAGAAGAGATCCAAGGATTTAAGATCTATAAGGCGAAGGAAAGAGATCGAGGATTTAAGATATGGCGAAGGAAATCTCTAATGGTGTGTGTTCTTGAGCAGTGTCACAATCATGTTTATTTTTATTTATTATTATTGCTCGAATGAGTTTGAATTCGATGATTTGAAATATTGTGTGTTAATTTCCGTATTAAGGTTTACAATCTCCTGTTTTTTACAGTTGCAACTTTACAAACAACAACATATGCCGACATTGCCGAAGTGGCGCTTCCGCTGCTACTCTCCTCCATCCCCTCCACCCCCTCCACAATTCCTTCATTCCCCACCATTCCAACAATTTCTTTCTTTTCACCACCTCCATCCACCACCCACCACCACCACCAGCAGCCCCTTGGTGGCTGCCGCACTAGTTGAGGTGACCGTTGATTTAATTCATATGTATTTGGAAGGCTTCAGAAGATTCTAATACATTTTAATAGTCTGACAGAATGTTGATTTATATGTCAGTCAGGTCGTATCAGTGAGGGTTCTTCATGTTTCTTTTTGTTTTCTTGTATACCTACCTATACGATATACAATTCCGTGTGTTTCTTTTTGTTCTATATGAATAAAATAATATGAATATTCCTCTTTTTTTTTTTTTTAATTATTTACCGCTTTCTTAGAAAGAAAAGACTACCATTAATTGTGGCTCATTTTTTAAAACTATTTTCGTAAATAAGGAGAACAAGAAAAATAGAAAATGGTTTCAGTTCAAGCTTTTTGTTATGAAATTTCATAGATAACCAAAAAAAAAATACTAAATTTAAATAGCAATAATAGTTTTCAGACAACACCAAAATCGTGTTCTTGTATTTTCAAAAATTGTTGTCAAGAACAGTTTTCTTAAACAAGAACCAAACATGCCGTGTTTTATGAAAACTCTTCATGTTATCTGGATTTAGTATTTTCTTTGTATTTGTTTTTAAGAGCAAAGAAGTTGAGGATATTCTCGTGTTTTTCGCTTGTCTCCTTATTTTTAAAGATAAGCTGATTTTGAAAAGCACAAAAACAACTGATGCAGTGTTCCTCTCAAAACTAGTCTTGTTCTATAATTTGGTACCAGTATGCTGCGTTTTGAAAGCAAGCCAAGGCAACGTGCTCCTTAATTTTGATAGCGAAAACGGTTTTCAAACGGGGCAAAACAGGCCCTCTTGAGAATAGTTTTTTGAAAATGCAAAGAACATCATTTGGTGTTCTCACAAGCTAATTCTTATTATAAGATTTACTATTTTACGTGTTATACATGTTTTAAAAAAGCGGAAACCAAACATGTTTCCTTATTTTTTTATAACAAAAATCAATTTTCAAAAAGCAGTGAAAGCAAACATCTGCTAGTTTCTATTTTTAAAGCGTGCGAAACGAGTTTTAAAAAAAGCAACGTAAACATATTTTTGTGTAATTTGAAAATTGAACTTTTCTTTGAATTTAGTGTTTTTTATGTTCTTCATGCTTTTTAGAATAAAAAAATGAATCAAATATGTTCTCCATGTTTTCCTTGTTCTCCTTAGTTTTTCAAAACAAAACAATTTTCAAAATCTGTAACTAAACATGCCCTATTTTTCACTTTTACGCCAAATCTTTTAAGCCATAAGGCCATATATATATATATATACACACTTAAGCAGCAGAGGAAGATGAAGTCTAAGCATAATGCATTGCCAAGTGAAACACAATGACAAGCAAACAGGAAAAAAAAATTATGTCATTTCAAACCAACAAGAAAACTTCCACTAATTTTACAAACTCTTTGAAAGCAATTTTTTCTTGAATACCAAAAAGATTCCGCAAATTAGGAATCTGATAAGATTCTTAGTTCTAAGCGACCCTTTCTTGGCCTAGATTCTTAGTTTCAATAATTATTCATAATTTAATATAATCTACCTAATAGAGAAAATTTTATAACAATCAACTCATTCTCATTTTAAGAATGAAGTGCCTAAATAAGTTTAAATTTTAAATAAAATTAATAATTCATGAAAACATCCAAAAATAAATGAGACTCTATCTCATTGTTTACACTTTTTAAATCTTTTTTTTTTATTTATGTGAAAGTAATGAGAGGTTGAACATCTCTTCGGTGATAAAAAGAACATTCCTTAAATAAGAGTAGCAAGTTAAATATTATGTTAATTGTTGGATAAAAAGTTCATTCAAGGCTATGTGACGCAGCATGATTTTCTACCAATGATTAAGATTCTATTTAGTAACTATTTTTTAGAATAAATTTATATTCTTCAAAACAAAAATTAGAAAAATGAAATGTTTGATAACCAAAAACCTTTCTCTAAGTTTCATTCTCAGAACAAACAATTGTTTGTTTTTTCAAATAACATTTATAGTTATGTCCTATTATTTTCACTTGTTTTCTAATGATTGTTGTAAAAATGATTATATAAATATATAAAATAATTAAAAATAAAGTACTAAATATAAAAATTATTTTTAAAAAAAACATGCAAAGAATTAAGGAAATAAAAAACTAGAAATAAAAATCATTTTTAAAATATAGTTAAAATGTTTTAGATTTCATATAGATTTTAGTCTATAAAATATTATCAAAAAATTCAAAGGAATTCACACTTTAACTAGGGTTTCCCATTAGTTTTCCTTTTATAGACTTTTTCTGCTCAGATATCATGCTTTCATTTGTCCTTTGGTGCAGCAATTAGTGGGGTCATGGATGATTCGGAGTTAGGCGGATCATACGTGTATTGATAGGAGTATAGGGGCAAATGATTCTGATGAGTCTGCGTGTCCAATGACTTATGCTGGCCGTTTTAAGATGAATGAGACAAATCCTTGATGGACATTGCGAGTGTTTGATTCCGCCTATGAAGTCATCAAATGCCCGATTCCAATGAGTCGTATGTTGTTGTGTTCATGCCCATATTTACCCGACTTATCACACTCAAGCCTTTGTTCCCTCTAGAAATAATTTTCAAAATTCTTTAAAAACCTTTTAATAGAATAATTTTTTATAACGGTTATCAAACATATATACCCTTATTAGAGTTTAAAGGCCAACTTTGTTTCTTTAGCGTCTATACTGTTGACCAACTTGAAGTTTTTGGTAGCAAAGCCCCTCAGTAATTGATCATTTATTAGCAGTGATACAAAACGCATATCGTTCATTACCATAGTTAACCCTAAATAATCTTGCGGGGTATAAAAGAACATAATCCCACCATATCATGAACCTTATTTCCTTTGGAAAATCTATTTATATTGCAATTCACTTTTAAATTAAATTCTATGATTCTAGGTTGTGATTGGGGGTGGGTAAAAAAAGCAAAGAAACATAACCAATTGAGAAACAAGCGAAGGATCAAATAGGAAAAGCAGGTTAATCGAAACACATCGGTCGGTTTTGGTTTATTTTATATAGATCGTTGATTTTGGTTGATTTATAAAATAAAAGCGTGGTTTTGATTTAACGATCGAAAAATTTTAAAAAAAGTAAAAATAGATTTAAACATTTGTGTTGGTCGTGACTTTAAACTCATATTATTTGTGGAAGTATTATAGATGTACCAAATGTGATGAGATTGCAAATGAATAGATTATGATATTTGCATTTTTATTGTATTTATAATAATTATCATAATTTGAACTTTAATATATAATTAAAAATTAAAATTTTATTTTTTGATTTGGGTTACCAAAAACCGATATATGGTTAATCGTATTAGTTTTTTGTTTATATAAATAACAAACCAAAAAATGAAGATCGATAACTCGATCCGATTGCTTAAGCCATGTCCCCCTTAATTATGATTGAAATTGACATCACATGCTTATTTGCACATCTTGTGTATACACACCTAGTTGTGATTAAGAAATTGACAGCTCATAGTTATTTGTTCACATGTATATAGTCGTTTAATGAAAAGGGTAGGTCGTTCATCAAATTCACCTAACCAGATGTTGTAGCATGAAGATAATATAGAAGTAGACATAAATGGGGTTGGTTGGGTCTGCGCAGTTTGCCAACCTAATAATTTTGGTTTGAATTTCATTTGAATTTGTAGAGAGACAAGCAGGAGGTGAACAGAACTAACGGCCCGCCACTTTTCCAACTTTCAAGGTGCCTTTCATCCCCACCGCAATTCCTTCATTCCCCACCATTCCGACAATTACTTTCCTTTCCTCACCACCAGCCCTTAATTGCCGGCTGCCACACATGTAGTCGTGGGAGGCAAGCTGGAATATTCGCATGTGTTAGAAAGGCTTCGGGAATTCCTATATAATTACATTTTATTGTCTAAGATGTCCGATTGATTTGTCTGGTCTTGTAACAATTTATTGTCTATTTGGGTTTTCTTGGTGTGTTTCTTTTTATTCTATATGAATACGATACCTTGTATTTCTTGTTATACTTTATATGAATACATACATTTTATTAATTTAATGAATGATGACCAAATTGTTGATACACTGTCACCAGAGACTTGTTTAGAATTCCCAGCAACAATGCCAAAAAATATTGATTGATTGAATACTATAATTTCTACTTCCTTTTTACTTTAATCATTTTTATACTTTCAATTTAGTCACCACTTGTCCCGACACAAGTCTGCAAGTCAATAAGTAATAAAATGGATTATAAGTCGAATATCGTCACTTAGGGTGATGAAAATTTAAAGATCAAATAACCACACTACTCAAGATCATCCAACCCCAATTTAGCCTCCCCAGCTTAATGAGTGTGATTAACTATCATACTTGAAATAAAAGTGTTTTTGTCAATTTTCTTTAATTTAAAGATGTTTAAATTTAAAAGGAGTTAAAGGTTTCCTTTGAGATTTAATAACACTTTGAAATGGGATCAATGTTCAAATGCATCAATTTGTATATTGTTCCAAAAACAATATAGTTATGGGCTTAATTTTGGATTTTTGGATTTGTCCAAGAGCACAATAGTATAGTCTTGAAAATACCTTCAAACACTATACATTTCACCATTTAGATCTCCATATTCCTACACAGATCAATGTGTCTAAACAACTCCTTTTAAGGCCGATTCTCTCTAGAATTGGTGATCTTTATAAACAGTATTAAAATAACCATTTCAGAGACTAAAGTCAACTTGCCCCCATAGACAAGGTAACACAAGCCTTCTCCAATATAATTGGTACCTCTTTCTGCATTTTGATCAGAATAATCACTTCCAACAACAAAAGCACAAACATTCTACCAAACTGAGATGAAACCTCTAAGTATTAAACTAATAAATCACCAGATGGTCCTTATGCCTCGAGAACACACTTCTTCTTTCACTTAGAAAGGAACCTTGAAGTCAGAGGTTAGAACATCACATGTGATTCATCACAATGATACTTAGAGTATAATAGTTCTAATAGTATCAATTTAATATACCCCAAAAGCTACTACTCTTTGCTCTAAAAAACATACTTCTTTGTGTCACTCAGAGACATCCTGGAAATCAGAGCACAGATACATCTTTTTTATGGGTATAATCTATTGATACTTTGAACAAATCATTACAAGAATAGTGCCAATTAGATCAATCCATCCTTCAAATGAGTTTTAAAAGAAAGCCTAGGTGAGCGTTTTGTGTCGGTAGTGAGGCGTAAGCCTCGAGGCATTGGCGTAAGCTTTTGAGCCTCACAATATATAATTAATTAATATTTTAAAATATATAAAATTGCATTAAATAAAACAGCATAAATAAAAACATGAAAACAATTCATTAGAATTATAAAAAAAAAAGCATACTAGTTCACTACTTTCACAAAAAACCATAACAAAGTCATAAAATAGAAAATAGATTCCCTTCTCTCATAATAGTTTCAAACTTTAACGAAAGCCATAACCAAGTCATGAAATAAGAACTAGGAAATAGAATTGTTCAATTTAAATTCTCCTCTCAAGGTCATCATCATCCTCATCCAATGTATCAAAAGTAAATGTCCACTATCCATGTATCCCCATTTTCATGTAAATCTTCGTCTTAAATGGTGGTGTCAAATTGAACTCCTTCTCTTTGCCTTTGCCTTCACTTGTACCTAGTATAAATTATTAATTAGGTGTAAATATTATAAGTTTTTTTATTAAATTTAATCAAATTTATGACTTCAATTTTTGAGTACTTACTTGGTACTTCATTATGTTTCCTTTTGTAGGAATGTGAAGAAATCATGTGATCCGATGATGCTTGAGTCTATTGGGAGTTGGATGACACAACTCTAATAGCATCAACATTGAATAACTCATCATCTTGAAGCCAACAAAGATCAAGGGGGAGGAGGGGATCTTCTTTCTCCGCAATCCATTCATCATCGAATCCAATCTACTGCAAAATGGGATCAACATTTTGTTTCCTTCAATAGACTTAGCTCTCTCAATCTGGTGTTGTACCTTACATACTAGAGCATTCAACCTTTGATATTCAAGTCTATTTCTTTTTTTGTATGTATCTACAAATAATAAAATAAAGAAATTTATGTGTTAAAATGAAATAAAGTTCTCTAACATTGAAATAGAAATATATGTATAAAATTTACAAAAATAGAAATATTACCGATTCAAATGTGCTCTAATTTCTTTCACATCCTGAAGCACTACAAGTAAGGATAAGGACTCAAATAGAAAAATTTTGCAACTCTGGTGTTGAACCCCCAAAACGCTTCCACCAACTTATAGGACTTCTTAATGTTCAAGAATCAATTGCTGTCTGACTCCCAAATTCGCGTTGGCAGTGAATGAGTCAACCGAATGTCGGCTTTTAAACGTTCTTGATAATCCAACATCCTATCCACGCATTCAAATAATCCCTTCCTCACCTCATCAACATTAAAGAACTTATCCCCATACCACAATTGAGGATTAAGATAGTAACCTGCTGCATGTAAAGGTTGATGAAGTTGCGAAGTCCATCTTGCATCAATTTTTCTCCAAATTGGGCCATATTTTCTCTCCACGCCCCCACAATTAAATGAAATCTTCTCCTTAGCTAAATCCATCAACTCATAAATATAACCCATGGCTGGTCTTTCCTGCAGATCAACCTCTCTGAGGCAGCTAACTAATGGAGCAGTGGTCTTTATGCAAAAAAAAGCAACATGAGGCGAGCATTTTGGATCAAACAACCTTGTACTTCAAGCTTTCCACCTTCTACCTTTTTAGCCCACATTTGCTTGAACACCATTTCTTGAGGAGAACATTGCCATAGAGCTTGCTTTGCTTATAAAGGCTTTGGAGAGTAAGAAATGAAGTAGCAAACCGTGTAATTGCTGGACAAAGAAGTTCATGATTTTGTGTAAATGTTCTCATCAAGCTAAGAACCCAAGTATGCCCATATATGAACTTCACTTCTTGCCTAGCTCGAGCAAGTGTAGTAGCATGAACATTTACCTTTCTAATATCCTCCAACATCAAATCAATACAATGCTTTGCAGCACAAAGGAGTCACCACAATCTTCTCCTTTTTTCCATAAGCCTCATTCCAGCATTCACATAATTAGAGGCATTATCAGTGATGGCTTGCACAACATTCTCCTCCCCAATTTCTTTAAGCACGTCATCAAGATATATGAACATCAATTCCCCATTTTTTATTGTATCAGAAGCATCAATTGATTTCATAAACCAAGTGCGACAAAATTTATTCACCAAAATTGATAAATTACCTACTCTTTCAATACGACCAACCATCTAACATAATTAAACATCCATATTGTTTCCAAGTTTTTTGTGATCTTCCATAATGATACTTAGGTCATTTCACCCTTCTTTGAAATCCATGTCCTCAATTCGATTGCATAGATGGAGGCAAGCTTAGAGACAAAATTTGCAACGACATCCGTCATAAGAATCGATAAGGATCATTCACGGTGTTGAATGGAGACCTTTTGAATACATAAACCTACCAATTTTTCTACACACTTCCTTCCTTTCTTCTTGCTTCCACCTTGAATTCAAAGTACTTTGATGAGGTTGTGAAGTGATAAATTTATCCATGGGTCCCCTAGGAATAGGTTCACATCCGCTCCTAAGGCACCTATTGTTTTGGACCAAGGCATATTGCATTGAAATTTGGACCTGCAATTTCTTGGAACAATTCATTTCTTTTCGTTTTTGATCCCTTAAAATTGGCCAATGCCTCTTTGTATTCAATCTAACATCTTCCACTAACTTTGGAACATGGTTTCATACCATGATGAGTTTGACTAAGTGATGCTTGAGTCTATTCACCCATCTGGTATCTTAGATTGCAAAAATTTACATCTGAATATTATCTAGAAACTAATAACATATTTCCTAAAATCTTTTCTTGAATTTTTGAATCGGGGAGGAACTCATTCTAAAAAAACACCAATAATAATATTCATATTTCTATATAACAATATAATTGACTAAAAAATAAAAAGCAAGACATAATTGAAATAGATTTAAAAGAAATTCATAATTTAATTGGTTAAATTTTAAAAGCCAATATTTTTAAAAGGAATTTAAAATGAAATTTCATAATTTAATGGGTTTTAAATTTTAAAAAGCAAATATTTTTTTTTAGGAATTTAAAAATGAAGTCGAGAATTTAATTGGTCGAAATGAGCTCCCGAGAGGCCATTTGACTTTTTTAAAAAATTGATGAAGAAAACGGAGGAACGATACGTTTGAGATGATTTTGGTCAAAATGATCAAAATGATTTAATTAGTCCAAAAATTTTGATGAGAAACTCATTTAAAGGCCAAAAAATGAGCTCAACTCCCAGGCACGGCTTAAATAAAAAAAAAATTAAAAGAAAGAAAACAAAGGAGCGAAGAGAGCGATCGTTTGGGAGAGATGAAGAAGGGAAAAGGATAGGGAGATGAAGAGAGATTGAAGAGGGAGAAATTGAAGAGATGTGATGAAGAAGAGAGATGAAGAGAAAGAGGAGAGCGTAGCGACATACACGAGAGTGAAGCCAAAGATGAGATCGCATTTGGAGAAGTGATTTAGCAATGGTCGTCATCGTCGAAAAGATCGAGCAGTGTCGGAAAAGAGGATCGGCAGTCGGTCACCACCAGAGCTTGAGCAATAAGTCGCTGCTTGAGGTAGGGTTTATTCTTCGAGCTTTTCTCCCCAAAACAACTTGCGATTTACTTTGCCAAAGCTTTTAATCGGGTTGCTATTTTAGGTTTTTCCTTTTGAAGGCCACGTGGCTCCCCACGCTGGCGTGCGCATCCCTTTTCAAAGGCGTGAAAGGAGCGATCAGGCGGACCGCTGAACACGCTTCCAGAAGAGCGTACGCCTTTCGATGTGTCGCTTTTGAGATGCCTCGAGGCGTTTTCTCCGCATACCGCCCAGGCGCAGCGTCAAGCCTGAAGCATGAAAAACTTGCTTCAAACCACAACATTCATTTAAATACTACAAAAATGATAATCAAAATACCAATCCCTTCCTAGAGGGAGCTTATCCTTTCATGATTGGATCACAAGTAATAATGACTAGCTGATCAAAAAAATTCATTGAAATTATAATCAAAACAAGGAAAATGGTTTCTAGAAATATTTCCAGTTTCCATTCAAGTTTAGACATTAATGGAACTTGATATACAAAGATCCCAGCTCAATATTGCAACTCAGACCAACTACTCTAATCCTTAAAATGAAAAATAAAAATTAAAGAAGAAAATAAAAATATATACAAAAGCTTCAGTCTCTCTCTCCTTCTTTCAGTGTTCATCCCCTGATCCATTAATGATCGAATCTCCCCCCTTTCCTACCCTATCTCTTTCTATTTATAGGCTCAATAAATGCTAGGCCGAAATTCTAGGCGAATTTCAAGGGGTTCAGTGTAAGCCCACTTAATTACATTGTCGAGACAATAGTTGGAATGTCGCAACATTACAACATCCTTGTTTGTCTTCAGACTTTGTTATGGCATTGTCGCGACAATTGTTATTGTTGTCTTCCATACTTGCCTTTGAAGTATTTGTCGCCCAAGTTTGTCTCGACAATTATTGCTTTGTTGTTCAACTTTTGATCTTTAGTTGATTGTCGAGACAAACATATAATTTTGCGTTAATCGAAAGTGCTAGGCGTCTTTAGTCGTTGTGAGATGTCGCGACACTATTGCTTGATCTTTCTCCTGGAGTCATTGTCGTGACAAATTTTTATTATCCACGACTTAAAATGTTCTACTAATTTGTCAAAGTGCCGCTACCGGTATTTGTTGTGCGACAAAGTTTGAAATGTCGCGACAATCCGTGCTGCCCTTCTACCTTGTGTTAGCGAGACAACTTTTTGAAATGTTGCGTGATCTTAGAGTTGTCTTCCCTGGGATTCTTCTCAATATTTGTCACGACAAAGTTTTAATTGTTGCCTTTTGAAATGTTGCCAATTGCCTTTAGTTTTGTTGCAACAATATTGAGATTGTCACGACATTACATGCTTCATACCTTAGCCAAATCAGCTGCTTTTCTTGCTCTTTTTGCTTTGTTTGCTCTCAATTCCTACAAATCACTAATCTGGGTGAAGATTCCATAATTTTGCATTAAATTGATCATTAAGGTCTCAAATATGCATGAAGAATAGTGTTAAAACTAGATGAGTTTCACACACATCAAACCCCTCAAAACTTAAAGTTTTTCTTGTCCCCAAGCAAAGAAAAGACTCGTTGTTTCTCCTCAAGCAATTTAAACTAATTTTAAGGCCATTTTTCTTCTCAATCATCTTCTAAAAAATATCAACAATTTGGATTCAGTGAAATGTCAGTTGTGATATCAATTCCAACTAAGCTTCAATTCAGGAATCCTAAAGATTTTCAATTTAGATCATCCAACAAACAAATAATTCATAAAATGTAAACAACTATAGTTCTTAACCTCTGATGTGAGAATGTGTGTTGGTGTTTCCTTTATGACATATTTGCGAGTTAGGTAATCTTATGAGACATATTGTACAAGAATAGAAGTCTATTTAGAGTGACTTAGGTCCCATTGGCTTGTTAGTCATATTACTCTCCCCTAATTTAGGCATAACACCACCCTCGGGATTAAATAGGCCTTCTAGGCTTATAATGTATGGCTTGGGCATTGGGTAGTTTACTAGATATTTTAAGCTCAAGTTAACCCAAAGTGCACATACTCTAAAAAACCCTTCAAGCACCCCCAAACTTGGTCTGGTGCATCTTTTTGCATAATGCATTGTGGCTTTTCTTTTTCACTTTCCACTTTCAATTAGTTCCTTAGTTTCAAAGCTCTTTTCTTTCATTTGTTCAGGTTTTGGGAATGAGTAAATGTTTGCCTTCTTAGCTTTCTACCACCCTTAGCAATCTCTGGGTTAGTAACTCCATACTAGTTTGGCGATGGTGCTAGGTGTAGAACACCCCTAAGAACTTAATGGCTCAAGGAGAGGGAAGGCAACAAGGTAAACATTTCCCCTTTGAAATTTTTATGCCTTTTAGTTTCATCAATTTACATTTGTGCACCTATTTTTAGTACATCTTTACTCAAGTGATTTTCCTTTCATATCCTAATTCTTATCCTTCTTCACATTCCAAAAATTGTACTCCTCGAAACTTGTCCTCTTGATTGCCTTTCATGCACTCATCTTGCAATTTGGGCAAACAAAGGGTTCTTTACTAAAGTATCAAATTTTAGGAAAGGTTAAGGTCTTTCATGTGGCTTTGATGATGAAATTGGCATTAGGCTCAAACAAGGTACTAAGGTGTATACTTATATGCATATCAAAGGGTAGGCTTTGAAAGGCACAAACTTTCCAAAGATGGCCTAAATCATTTCATGTTGGTTGTGTTACCTATGATTTCGCCTTGAATAATAATATAGCAATTTCTAGGACCCTTTTGAGATTAAATAAGATGCATCAATAGGTGTTCCCATCCCAAGCATAATTAGTTTTTAAAGATCGCGATGACAATGTGCATGTTTTAGGTGATCATTTAAACTATCACTATTTAAACGACTAGAATTGCTCCCGGCCTTATCAACATTGTACCGATTTCAAACTTTAATATCCTAAAATTCAACCTATTTTGTCATTGACATCATGACTTTTCATACATTTGAAATCCTCCTGCCTAATTTCATCTATCGTTTTCTTGTTTGGTTCTTAAACGAGGTTCTTTGTATTTATAGTACAATTCGAAAGTTCATTTTGATTCAGCAATTCATTTCAGTCCAATCATCATAGCATAAGTAACCGCCTTGATCATCTCGAATTCAACCAAACAATCAAACTCCACGAGCTTCGGTGTTGAATATGTACAAAATGCAGAATCTTCAAAAACAAAGCACAATTTTCTAAATTCTCATCAAAGAAATTTCAATATATTTATGAAAGCGATTCTGAAGGAATTCTAATATAACGATTATACACTAAAAGACTCATTGTTTTTATTTTCCTTGGGTTCAGCTAGAGTTTTGAAAGGTCCCCCTGGTTTGGTTAAATTGTGTCGGTTTTGAAGGTTGATGTAATATGTACTGGAGGTTTTAAGGGTATTGGTTGAGGTTTAGCTAGTTGACTGAAAGGTATTACAAAGTCTTGCACATCCTGGGATACAATGATATAAGGTACATAATCTGAAATGTTAATCTGTGGTAGTGGCACCTTCTTCTTCCCTAACACTGATTTCATAGCCCAATCTAGAAGTTCTGCATTTGACTTTGTCAATTCACACTACCTTTTGCCTATTGACTCCAAAGTTGCCCTTAAATTTATTTGTTCTTGAGTCATCAACCTTAGGCTTTTATTGTAGGAGTGCAAACTATTCAGCCATGCTCTATGCTTGGAAACCAAACAATCTTGGATTCCCTGATCTCTTCTTTCCAACATTCTTTCCAAATCCTCATCCTTTTTTGTTTGCCCTTGCCAGTAGGCTACATCTCTTTCCCTCATCTCATCTCTCCACATTACATCTCTTTCATCAAGTTCTCTCTTCCACTCTAAATCTCTCTTTTTGATTGCCTCTTCCATGAACTAATCCCTTCTTCTTATTTCAGCATCAAAGTATTCATCCCTCATTTGCAACTAAGCCTTCAACTAATAATCTCTTTCCTTCATGTTCTGCTCCATTCTAGTCAACATTACATCTGCATTGTTTCTCTGTTGCCTGGAGCCTTTAGCTTGCTCATCCTGATATTCTCTAGCATCTGGAGACAAGTTCCAAACTGGGTTGGCACTTCTTTGCCTTTCATCTCTTCTTTTCATTGTACTGACCACAATTGCCTGCTTAGTCTACTCACTGTCTTTTCTTCCTTCTTCAATATCTTTCATTTTCCCTTTTGCCCTTGTCTGGGTTTTTATGAAGTGAAGGTAGAGGAAAGGTCTTTGGGCATCTTTCATCTTCTTCTTTGTTGAACTTGACCTCTTTACTTATGCAAAGATAGGTGATGATGGATGGATGGGACAAGTGACCCTTGAAATTGTTGTTCTGGTACCTAAGGATTGATTGCTCAATTATCTTCCCCCGAGCTCATCTTGTACCCCTTCAAAATGGCATATAGCAGGATGGCCTCTTCTTGCCTCACTGTGTTGACATTCTTAGTTAGCATTAGTGTTGAGCTTAGAAAATAAAGCCAGACCTTGGCTTCTTCAGTTCCTTATGGGGATTCTTCTTATTCTTCTTATTCTTCTTACACTTTCATTTTCCATCTGTGAGTACTTGCACGATCTTCTGATAGTCTGGGTTTTTCTTTAACTGGTTGAATTTTTCTCCATCACTCAATTCTCCTAATTTCAAAACTTAGTTGATGTCCTTCTTATGGAAGGAAACCCATTTCCCTTTGACAAAGCACTAGGTCTCTTTTCTTTCTACTAGGTTTGTGTAGAATTTCCTCACTAGTGCAACAAACCCAGATGGCAGGTGCTGCAAATGAACTCCCAACCTCTCTTCTCAATAATCTTCTGGAAGGGTGGGATGGATTTCTTGAAACCCCTCTCTCTAATGAAGTCCTTAAGATCTTCTTCTCCATTATCTCATACTCCTTATCTAAGATGAATTCGTCCACTTCTTCATCACTGCTCTCTCTTCTTTCTCCACTCTTTTCCTTTTCCTTCCTTCTTCATTCTTGATCTCAGGCTTGACATTTTGCGCTTGAACTTCTCTTGCAAAGACTGTCTCTGCCTGTTCGACAATTGTATCTTCTGTAGTTTCAGCAAACTCTTCCACGATCTCGTACAGATTTGGGATCAAAATCTATTGCTCAGGCATTTTGTTGAAGGAGGGTTTAGATGTAGGGTTAGGAGGAGAAGGGTTTATACGGTTTTCTAATGGTTTTGAAATTAGACGTTGATTTGAGACTGTGAAATTCTCTTTATATAGGCAATTGGAAATATGTCACAATAATGTATTGTTGTAACCTATGTTTAATGTCACGACAATCAATTTGTCAAACTGTGAAAATAGTCTTGCGACAAATAATTAAACTTGCAAAGCAAAAAGAATGTTGCAACAAAGATTTTATTGTCTCGACAATCAATTTGTCATGACATAAAAATTATTGTCGCGGCCAAATTTTAGGCCTTAAGGTTTAAAAAAATTTTGTTCGTGAAGGCGGACAACAAGTTTATCATAACAATAAAAAAATGTCAAGACAATTATACCTTGACCCACACGGTTTTAAATAACCCTGACATATTGCACAATTTTATTCATTTTCACACAAGGTAACACACATCATTCCAAATCACAACAAATCGTAGCAGTGAACACAAATTTATCATGAACTAAAATATTCTCCAGATTCAAGCATGTGCAATGGCGTTCCATTTGTCTTGGTTTGAACTATAAGATTAAATACGATAAAATGAAGAAATAGTTGAAACTACATATTTACCTTAAGACATTTATGTGGTGCAAGCAAGATCTTTAGTATGAGATACCACTAGTATGTCCAAATTCATGTCCCACCTAGCTGTCAATGTAGAAATAAAATTGCAGATTAGCAAGTGAACAAAGGCAACAAAGAATAAACAACATGATAAGACAGGAAAATAAAATCTATACGCTTGGTATATTAGAAAACAAGAGAGTAGAAAGAAGCTTTCCCACAATATATCCAAATAGTTTTTAAACCGGTGAAATCAAACTCAGTTAAGGAAAAATCTTGAACTTGAGGTTCTTCATATATACAATAAATTCTCCCAAGACTTTGGACACATATTCCACTGAAAATTCAAATTGTGATAGCAAACAGAAAGTGCTTGACAGAAAATTGAATGCTCCTAAGTATTTCCGTATTCAACCTTTCTCAAACAAGTTTCCTAAGGGCTTTCAATCTATATATATATATATATATATGTGTGTGTGTGTGTACACATTTTCCCCTCTAGTTACAGAAGGCAAAGAAATACCCAAAGAAAAAAACCACAGTACTACAAAATCTCCGGGCTTTTGTCACTGAATAATCAAGAAGTCCATCACCTTTCATGAAACTAGGAACATGCCCTTATCTATATGACTATAAAAATTTGGAAATTCAAAGAATACATAACAAAACTTTCAAATCAATTTCTTTTGTACACTTGGCACAGAGATGATGTCGCGAGGATTCAAGTGCTGGTCGGTTCTGACTTCTTTCCACTTTTCTTCGTGATCTTACTAGAAATTAATCCAAAAGTGCACACTATACAGGGCTGACTTGATACCACTACCACCGTGACCTGAATGACTAATGGCCTCCTGTGCAAGCCGAACCAAACGAATGAGACCCACTTTCAAATGAACTCCCACCATTAAAAGTGACTCTACCTTGCCTATAAAGCAAAATAATTGATTCCACATGATGTTTAAGTCCTGAAAAAGGTTAAATAGAGAGGTTCAAATGTTGTCCTTGAAAGATTAAAATTCAAGGAATTACTTTAAACCCCTAACGCTCAAGAGTAACAAGGTAGGCAAATATGATTAGAACCGAACAAATCCTTATGATTCAAAATTATACCAATATGCCGTTTTCTGGAGAGGAAAATGAATGTCTCTCTTTGCCATTCGAAAAGATAGAAGGATAGCACAAAAAATGATTGAGATTCTGGCTAGTGATGTCCCAAATCTGGGCCTTGATGATCTTATCATCAACTCGAATGCTATGAGTAGCGAATTCCGATTGTGGACTTGAATTCAAGATTGAATTTGTTGGGAGTGAAATGGGAGAGGAGATTGGATTGAGTGGGAAATAAAGGAAAGGGATTGGATGAATCGGAGGGCGAGGTGCTGGAGGATGAACTACGGCCTACAAACTTGCAAAAGGATTTTAGGGTTTGAGCTGCTGAGGCATATTTATAGGAGTATGGAGTTTACCTTTATTTTATTTCATTTTAAAGTTATTAAAATTATTTGAACCAATAATTTTAATCATCCGATTTACTAATTAAAGTATTTATTTCTTCTCACGTTATAAATAAATAAATAAATAATTATATATATATATATATATATATATATATATATATATATATATATATATATATATATATATATATATATATATCCCAAACGAAAGTTAGAGTATATTTAGCTATAATTTTATAAGATGTTTAAAAATTTTTAATATTAAATATTTTATTTTTATTTTTTAAATCTATTTACTTTGCATTACACATGGGACTCGAACCTAGGCTTCCATACACCCATTCCTTTTTATCATTTTGAACTAGGCCTCAAAGGAATAATTTTATCATTTAAGTATTAAGGATTATAAATACTTTTTAATTTATGGTCGGGCTTTTATTTAAAGGCCTTCAATAGTACATAATTGAAACTTTGTCAACAATCAATATTATGAATAATTGTAAGTATAAATAATAAAAAATATATAAATACATAGTTCAATACGATTTTATCTACTCAATTATATATTAATATAAAAAGTGTATGTTAATTTACCTGCAAACCCTAGCATTAGGTAAATCAATGATACAATAAGAATCAATATTTTATCTGACTAAATAGTTTTATAGGTTGATGTCTTTTTCAACTAGAGCGGGAGTGGGCGTGTAGGATTCGTTGGACCGGATCAAGGGCTCTTGGTGAGGTGGGCAATGGGATCTTTGGATCGGGACTAAATGGATGTACCAAGGCTGATTTGCGACGGAGTTTGAAGAGTATAGCTCTCACCCCAAGCCGAAACGAAAAGAAGTGTGAGGCTTCACCGTGACGCTCCGATCTGAGTCAATTTCTTTACGAGGAAAGAAGCGCCGTATTAGTGTGTGTTTTTCGCATTGCCTTTCATCGATGGGGTGGCCTTGTATTTATAGTGAGACGTTCAACCGGAGTTGGATGGTGACTAGAAGTTTGTTCCCATTTGGATGGGGTATTTCTTGTTATTAGCCGAGTGTCAGTTTGGTGATGGATATGAAGAAAACAGTTATTTGGGATAATCTTCCTTCCTTATTGGGGGATCCGGTTTGATGCTGATATATTATTATCTTTCTTTCCTTATTGGCGAGATTTGGCTGGACTTGCGGAATAGGACTATTCTATTTTCTGTATCTGTGGGAGACTTCCCATAATTGGTCTTTGGAGCGATAGTTTGAATATGTGGTTATTTTGAAACCAGTTGGCGGGGCTGAATATCGTGAGCGCCATCCTCTCCCGGGGTTGTGGACCGGGCCTTAATGTTTTTATTTAGGCGGCCTCTTTCTTGAGTAAGCGGTGGGCTGTGGTATTATTTTTCGAAGCCTGTCGGTTCTTTTGACCCTTGTGTACGGTGTGCGTGAGCGAGGTTATGCGATGTCTCAGCAGTTGCAACTTCCACGTGTCACCTTGAGGCTAGATTAGTTAGGGCTTGGTGCTTACGTCATTTGTCTTGTGATAATGATGACTCGCCGGTTTCCACGGCTCATTCCTCTATTCAGTTTCCTTTGTTTCTTTAGAACATCCTGCGTCGATTGTGCCCTTGCTCAGGACCTTTTCTTTGCGCCTACGTGAGGATTCGGACTTTCTTCTCCTTAGTCTTGCAATACGAGGCGCTTTTTGTGTGCGAGTCTTTTCTGTTGTCATTCTTGGGATAATCTTTTCTGCTGTATTTGGGTCCACTACTTCTTTGTTTTCTTGATTTTCTTTACGGCGATAAGCGAGTTGTTTGAGTTGGCTAAATTTTGTTTTTCATTACTCCACTTTCATTGTAGATTAGGATGCGTTTTCTTAACTTCCTGCATTGTATCGATGGTGATTCTTGGTGTGCTGGTTCTAGACGAAGCTGGTGGTGTCTCAGGCCGTTTGGTCGGTGTTCGGGAATGCTCGGGGTGCCCCCTCTTCCCGCGGACAAGTGCAAGGGAAAGTGAACGATTAAATACCACAGGGGGTCGAATATCACGAGATGCCGTTCGACATGCTAGCAAGGTCTCGGTCCTTCACCGGGCCATTTTTGCGGGCGTTATCGGCCTCCCTTTGGCGTTCGGGTGTGGTCCCCCGACGTTTTGACCCTCATAGTCTCTGTTACTGGGATGGTGTGTTTCTTCGAAGTGGCCTTCGATAATGGTCTTGGCTTCCCTCTGCACCCCTTCATAAAAGGGTTTTGCAGCATTTCAATGTGTGTCCCGCTCAACTCGCGCCCAATGGTTGGGGTATTTTGGTTAGTCTGCTAGTTTTCTTTAGGGACAGGGGGCTCGGTGTCCCCAGCATAGCCTTGCTTCTTTACCTTTTTGCTTGAGAAAGGAGACATCAGGGGAGCTTTCATCTTCCACCTGGCACTACGGCGCTCCTACGGTGATTCAGATCCCTCTCCATAGGCATTTGTGGAAGGGCCGCTATTTCTTCGTTAACGGCCGCAGTGGGAGTATGATCCTCTCAGCAAGGGCGACGCTCTAGGCGGTCCGTTGGCTTGGACTACCCCAGAATCTTCGTAGTGTTCGTTACATTTTGGTTATCACTTGTGTGTGTCACTTTGGGCATCTCAACTTTCGTCACGTCTACATGCTTCTCGAGGGTGTCGAGATTGATCTTAGCGCTAAAGATAGCATGGCAGCGTCGGCGTTGGTGAGTGTCCTTCTCGTCCTTGCAGCGGGTTGGTCAGTCGAATGTTCTGGCCATCGAGTTCGAGGGAATCCGCTCGATCTGCTGCTCACGGGCCTTCACCTCCTTCACTATAAAAGTTCCTCCGTTAGGCCATTTTCCTGGCTTTGCTAAACCGCCCAGGGAGGCGTGCTTGATTGGAGATGGTGTGCCGGAAGCCCCAGTAGGAAAGCGAAAAACTGGCACTACGTTGAGAAAGATGGAACGACTTTGGTCAAAGTTCCGAAGTTGGGGGCATCGCCATCTTCTCCGTCTTCTCATATCCATAAATCAGGATGGGTTATGGCTCCTATAGTTTTGAGCTCGCGATCCCATTTAAGTGCAACTGCGGGCGGAGAAGTTTATCGAGGCGGGGCGGATTGAGGCGACCGATGGCGATCACGCTACATTCTGTCACGGAACCATGCGGAGAAGGTTAAGTTGCCTTCTCGAAGGGAGGAGAAGAGCGGGGAAGATCAGTTCCCAAGTTGGCGGAGAAGGGATTCTTTCTTCACAATCTTGGCTTCCATGACCTTGATCTACGTCTATTCTTAAGAGGATTACGATCTTAAGAATTCGAGTTGCGCTGCCGTTGATGAGGCTTTGGCCCTATCTCTCTCGAAGTCGCCTACGTAAGTTCACAGTACCTTGTCATATTTGAGTTCCATTTGAGATGAGTTTCGAGCTGCGTTGGATGTTGATTCTATCTTTGGATATGCGGTGGCTACTCGTTTGAAGGGTTGGCAGAAGGCCTTGAAAATAAGCGAAGGTCATGTAGCGGCCGGGCTCATAAGGCGGGTGGCTTCCTCACATCTGAGCCGAGGCGAGTTGCGAGGCCATGTGCAACGTATGACCGAGGAATCCGTGAAGCTCAAGTCGGATCTGAAACATACCACTTCGGCTCGTGCCGGGCGAGGGTAGGGAAGACGAGGCCCGGAATAGCTTGAGGAAGCGGCCGGCGGAAGCCGGGAGGTCGGAGGATGAGACAGGCTGCGCAGAATGACTTGGTGGAGGTTAGGGACAAACTTCTCACTTCCCAAGGCGAGCTTCGAGAGTCTAAGGAAGAGTTGCGTGCGATCAAAGACGATCTTCGTGATAAGACGATGCTTTTGGATAAGGCTGCGTGCGCCGAGGCTGCTGAGGCGGTCGGCTCGGCGAACGCTGGATAGAAAAGTGTCGCGGGTTCTTGTGGGGGATCTTCATCAGCAAATAACTTTAGTGGCTCGACGAGGGCCCAGTTATTGGAAGGCGAGTAAGGCTTCTAATCAATGGGTTTTTACGGGTGGCTACTTTTCGAGGAAGAGAACATTCTTGCCTATTCCGACCTGGACTTTAACTTTGACCTTCTTAGTGACGAGGAGAATGAGGGGTCCTTCTCTGCGTTATCTGGAGAAGCCCGGGCACCCCGTGAGAACCTCCGCTAGCCAGCGTCTGCTTCTCCTTACGATGCCTAGTCTTCGCTGCTGATGTCGGCTTTTATGCTTTTTTTTTTTGTTGGGCTTGGCCCCCAAAACATATGTAGCCTTGTCCTTGATGAATACTCATTTTGCACCTCATTTATCACGCTCTACTTGTGTGCTCTTTTTGACGTTCTTCTTAGTTTGAATCGACTTCTTATGCATGAGGTGAATTACGAGATTGGTTGCACGAGTTGAGATGACTCCTGAGGCTGCGTAGTAGGTGTAGAATGTTGAGCTTCGTCAATCGCAGTTGTTGTGCTCTTAGGTGATTTGCTTGAGTTGAAATGGCTCCTAGGCCACGTGGCCTGTGTAGAATCGTTGAGCTCGTCAATGAAGGCTGCTGTGCTCCGTCGGCTGATTTGCTTGAGTTGAAATGACTCTAAGGTACGCGTGGCTGTGTAGAAATAGTGAGCTCATCAATCTGTTTCTTTGTGCTAGTTGGGCGGTTGCACGAGTTGAAATGGCTCCTAAGCGCGTGGCTTTATGTAGAATCGTTGAGCTTCGTCCAATCGCGCGGGCTCTTGTGCTCCGTCGGTGATTTGCACAGTTGAAATGACCTATAGGCTACATGGCCTGTGTAGAATCGTTAAGCTCGTCAATGCGAGCTGTTGTGCTCCGTTGGCTGATTTGCATGAGTTGAAATGGCTCCTAGGTCGGCGTGGCACGTACTAGAATCGTTGAACCGTCAATGCATTTCAGCGTGGCCTCCGTCGGTGATTTGCACGAGTTGAAATGGCTCTGGGCGCGTGGCCCGTGTTGAATCGTTGAGCGTCGATCGCGGTGTGCGCGTGCTTTCAGATTGGCTGATTTGCACGAGTTGAAATGATTCTAGGCTACGCCCAACGTGGCCAGAATCGTTGAGCTCGTCAATGTCTGCGGTACGCAGGCGGAAGCTCGTCGATGTGAGCTTCTTTGAGGAAGAGCTTCGTCGTTAGCGAATTCTTTGGGAAGAGCTCGTCTATGTGAACTCGTCAGCGTGGCTGGCTAAGGCGAGCTCGTCGTGTGAGGCTTGTTGGGGCGGGGCTTGTCAACGTGAACTGTTGGGCGGAGCTCGTCTATGAAGCTAGCTGGGAAGAGCTTCGTCACATGTGAACTTCGTCGGCGTGGTGCTTTAGGCGAGCTGTCGTCTGGCTTTGCTAGGCAAAGCTTCGTCAGCGTGTTCTTTGGCGAGCGCCGTCAATGTGGCCCGATGGGCGAGCTCATCAGCGTAAGTGTTGTGGCTTCGTCTATGAACTCTTTGGGAAGAGCTTGATCATGTGAACTTCGTCGGCACGTGTTTCTTTGGCGAGCTTCGTCGGCGCGTGAAGCTTGTTGGGGCGAACTCTTATGTGATTCTTTGGGAAAGGCTGCGTCTATGAGCTTCGTCAACGTGGGCTGGCGGCGACCGTCCATCACGAACCGTTAGCGAGCTCATCAACGTGTTCTTTGGGTAGAGCTTCGTCTATGTGAACTTCGTCAGCGTGGACTCTTTGGCGAGCTGTGTCTGACGCGCTGGCGAGCTTCGTCGGCGTGAAGCTGGCGGGGCGAGCTCGTCAATGCTGTGAGGCGCTTCGTCTATGTGAACTTCGTCAACGTGAGCTGGCGGGAAACCGAGCGCAAGTCAATATGAGCTGGCACAGAGGCTCGTCAACGTGTGAAGCCCGGTGGCGGGCTCGTGCATGTGGCGCCGGGGCCAGTCTATGAGCTTCGTCGGCGCGTGGGTTGCTGGGCGAGCTGGAAGTCACTTGGGGAAGCTGACCAGGCGGAGCTCGTCTATGGCCCGATGGGAAGAGCTTCGTCTATGTGAACTTCGTCAGCGTGGACTGAGGCGGAAAGCTTGTCAATGCGAAGCCGTGAGGCGGAGGCTTCATCAGCGTGAAGCTGGCAGGCGAGCTTCGTCTATGTGGCTGAGCTGGAGCTCCGGGCGTTGTGGCGGTGGCGCGATGGCCAGAGTGGTGATGGCAGTGGTGATGGCCGTGGCGTGTAGCCCTAAGGCGTCACGACTCCTCGGTGGCGTGACTTTGTGCGAGTAAACCGGGCTCGTCAAAAGTGAGGCTGTTTGGGCTTCGGTACGTGGCCAGTGGCGATGTAGCGAGTGGCGATCGCAGCTGGTGATCTGACTCCTCGGTGGCGTGACTGTGAGTAGGCAGACTCGTCAAAGTGAGATTTAACAGCGTGTGGCCACTCGACCACGATTTTCTTGGAAAGATGCGAGCGTCTTTAATCTTGATTTATACGGTAGACGTTCGATTGACTTTTGAAGTGCTTTGGCCTTCTTATAATTGGCGGCTTCATTGCTATGGGTTTATGCCACATATATTAGCTGTACGATGCGAATCCCGCAGAAATCTAGGCGAGGATGAAGCGTCGAGAATGCGGATTTGCCTTCGCGAGAGGATCACACGAAAGATTCTAGTTTAGTTTTGTTGGACTTACGTGGGGTTATGTTTTTCCTAGTCTCCCACTTTATGGGGTCATGTTATTCCACAGCCGTGCTGGGAATGATGCATCTGAGAGGCGGTGCATTTCTTGCGTCGCCTTCTCCATTTTATTCTTCTTTATCTTCCTTTCTCCTTTCTCCTTCTCATACGTTTCATCTTTTTTCCCACATCTCATTCTCCCCTTTTTGTTTTTTACCTGAGCTCGCTGCATCCTTTCCTCTTCTCCTCTTTTCCACCTTTAAGTCTTCTCTTTTTTTTTTTTTTGAGGCTTTTTGTCTTGAGTGCTTCGAATGTAATCCGTAAACTGCCAGTTGTAGTGAATGTAATCTAATTAGAATAAAGAAGAGGCTTTTCGCACTATGTCTATGAGTTGTCTCATTCTATTGCATGTAATCTTTACGAGCATTGGCATATGAGTTGTTTGTGGCCGCCTTAACAAAATAATCGATAAATAGTTGAATCGCTAACTAAAAATTGACAAATCTCCATTTAAGATTACAAAGCAAGGTTTACTGATAAAAAACGTTTAAGATAATTACGCATTTCGGGCATCTTGTAAAATTTTCCGCTTCCCTCTGTTTGGAGTTCGTGGTACGCAGTGCATGACCGCGATATGATAAGGGCCTTCAGGTTGGGGCCCAAGACTATGTCTTTGGATTCTTTCCTTGCTGAGTAGGCTTTTAGGACCAAATCACGGGCATGTAGCTCTTTGGTCATTTCAGTTGTAGTACCTCGCGTCTTCCTTTGTAGTAGTCTTACATGCGCTTAGAACACTGCTCACATTTTCATCTAAGAGGTCCAAATTTAGACGGAGAGCCTCGTCATTATGCTCCGCTGTTGCTAATTCGATCCTTGGGGACTTTAATCCGACCTCGGCAGAGTGCGCGGTCTTTGGCTGGGCGGAAATGGGGTTTCTCTCGGGTTCAGCGACCGTGTAGTCACAGTAAGCCACATGCTCTGGGAGGTACTCACCACTTTCATAACATCTTGACCCCATTGGTCTTCAAAGCGGCCTTAAAGTTCGATGGTGACTCCGACTGTCAGTTAAGGCATGGATATGTATTTGGAGACAAGTAATAATTCTTAATTCATTTCGGCGAAATCTCTGATTTGGCGTTGTCAGGTGTTTTTCGGATATCGAACGCAAGGCTCTTGGGATATGAAACACGCATGTGAAGCAGCTGCGCTACGAGTGCGTATCTTGTGCGGTTGTGGCCCGAGCTAGGCCTCGGCCGGCAGTGAAGTAATCTCTTCAGCGACGATGATGAACTTACCTTGCTTTTTCGAGGGCGGAGGTCCCGGTATGTCAAACCGAATTGTTGGAAGGGCAGGGCTCGTGATTGAGGTCAAAGGCCGATGGGAGCGTGAGATCTTGGCGTGTTCTGGCCGGATCTTGCATTTCTTAACTAGGTGGTTCGTCTTTGGTATTGTAGGCGGTGGTATCCTTATCTGAGACCTTTCCTACGATCTTTCTTTGAGCTCAGATATGATTTCGCATATACCCTAGGTGTACCTCTCTTATGCGTATTCGATGTTTCTGTGATGCAGGATAGGAGTAGAGAAACATACCGCTTGCCAGGCTTCCCTTATGATTCAGACTAGCCGAGCCTCGTGTATGACGCCACCGCCCATTTGCGCGCTTCTTCGGGCCAGCCGGGAGCCGCGTCGATCGTCGTGGATCAAAGTTCCGCTGAAACTCAGCGCTCGTTGCCGCGTTTCGACGCTCGCGTCGCGAGACAATGAGGATGGATGTTGATCGGGGTCTCGCTCGAGATCGCCGGGACTGATGCGTCGACGCCGATGATCGCGCGATGCCCGGATCGTCTTGAACGTCGCTCGACGACCGCGATCGAATGATCTGATAATAGAGTTGATAATGACTGATAAATGTTAATATCAGTTATCTTAGATGATAAACGTACTATAAAGTATGATCCGTCTGAGACTCGAATATTGGGATCGTTGATCGACGGTTGACAGATGGTTCTATTTAAACAATAGCTAAGACGCCCTTTTATTGCGACTTTCGGCTTGTATCGATGTCGAATAAGCTCATCTCTATGGCCCACTTCACATCAGCCTTAGGAGACTTTTGGTTTTATGTAACACTTGCTTCATCAGATTCCATTGGAACCACATGGTGTGAACTGGAAGTAGGCGAAGTTTCGGGGCTGGGTTGCAAGGCCAAAATTAGTTTTCCATCTTTGGGTACCTTTCCTCACTTTCCTCTCAAAGCTCGGCAATAATGCAAAGCGGATGTTGTGCTCGCTCTTTGTCTCGCGAGGGCGGCGGTTGAGAAGTCACGATACGACGGGTATAGGGTGAGGAGTTCCCCTTCAGTAGGACTTACTAGAATGGGAGGGGAGCTCAGATATGTTTTCAAAGCTGAGAATGCTTCCTCGCACCTCGTATCCCATTGAAAAGCCTTCTTCAGGACTCGGAAGAAAGGTGGTATTATCACTGCTCAGATGCAGAATCTGCCAAAGCGACAATCCTTCACGTTGGTGAGCTTCCTTTATGCGATATGCAAAGGCGTATCGAGTCTGACCCTTTATCTTGTCTGGTTACTTCAATTCCTCGGTGGTTGACTATAGGCAGGAATTTCATTGTCTCGAAGGCACACTTAGGCTGGGTTCGGTTCATGTTGTAGTTTTCTCAAGATCTGGGGCAGCAGGACGGATGGTCTTATGTGGAACCTTTGACTGGTGGATTTTACCGACTATGTCATCTATGTACGCCCCATAGTTGTACAGCGGCGGTTGAAACATCCGATTCACCAACCTGAATATTTGCCATGTCCTTCAGTTTTAAAGCGAACGTCTTTGATAATCGGTTCCACTAACTGCCAATGAGCAACGTCTTTCCGATCTGCATGGATCATCTTGATAGTTGCGCTGAAATCGAGACTCAACAATAATGACTTGCGCGGCGGATATTGAATGGTCGGAAGGAAAACGGCGCTCACTGACGCTCGTGATGTGATGAGGTGATGAGAACCGCCGCCACGTTGCCTTGTGAAACGACGCATTGGCTGCCATTGGAGGTGTCTCCGCTGTGATGCTCTTGTGGGTGTTGACATGATGATAAAAATAAACTGCACGTTTAGGTGGCAAAGATGACTGACCGTTAACTCTGAATGAATGTGGGATCAAATTCCTCCGTGTCTATCTGGCACCATGCGAGCGTCTCTGTTTAGTCTTAAAAATAAATAAAGGGTTTGAGGTCTTCCGCTGGATTTAGATGGAGCATAGGCGAGATGTTCGGGGTCGTCATCCAACAATACCGGTTCCAGTTTTTCTGAGGGCTCAGGTCGGTGAGTACCTCGTCACGCATGTCGAGCTCATCCAAGGTATATGTTATCGACCATTTTTTGTTTCATGGATGTGACATTCCTAATACTAATAGTCTCCTCGAACCATTCCTACCCAGTTCTGATAGGGAATTTGATCATCATGTGATATGCGGAAGGGATGGCTTTTATTACGTGAGAAAGTGCATGACAACATGTTATCGCGGAGCGGGGCATCTGACGAGGAATCTTTAAGTGTCGTGCAGCTTCAGCGTGGGGATCTCCCGATGTAGTACCGATTATGTTGAGCCTAGAGGTAATACTCTTTCCCCGGAGAACCCTCGTAGAGGTGTGTTGACAGGTTCTAGTTTTTGCAGATTAACATTTATCAAAGGTGTGAAGATGATATAGGCTGAACTCACACATTGTTGATTACTTTTAGATGAAATTGTTTTGTTGGCCTGGCTCACAGCGAACTACAGGTGGAGTCGTCATGAGGGTGTTGGCATCCCTCTAGATACGAAGTCAAGAAGCGTGATGGAGCGTGTCAAGCGCGGTAGTTTAGACCTTTAGCAATTTCCATTATCTCTGTTGATCTAATGCTCGCGTAGATGGGCCTTCGAGCTGAGCCGGATTCACTTCCTCCTATGAATCCTCTGGGATTACTGGATTTCACCTAGGGATTGTTAGTCTTTGATGGGTAAATGTGAGGTGGTGGTTCTTTGGGTGAACACAGTTACGACGATTGCGGATCTACGATTTTGGGGATATAAAGCGTCGGAGGTATCCGCGCCCGTGTCATCTCTATTTCTCTTTTGAGTTGTCACGATCGTCGGAGTGCGGTGTCAGTAGTCCCTATGGAACTTCATACGATGCCAAGTTGTCCCTTGTTGTAGGGTCTGACTTTATTTGGGTTGGCCACCTCCGGGAGTACCAGTTTCGTACTTGAGTAGAACACGTGACAACGAAATTTGTTGGGGTGAAAGCGTTGGGGCGAGTAGGTCGTGGATCTTTCGGATTCTGCGATGGACTGGAGCAATTTACGAGGTTTCACGCCTTTTTAGATTGATTCTCATTTTCTTTGGAGATCCTTCTTGATAGCTTTTGTCTCTGGGGCTTCGTCCTCGTCGTTTGTCTGACCCGCTCTTTTCTTTGTGAATGGAAGAGCTCTCTTTTTTGGATATGAGGGCCTCTTCACCTTTAATATATTTCTACTTTGCGAGCACCTACGCCATGCTTGTTTGGGGATTTTGGAATGGAAAGCAATTAAATCTTTTCATTTGAATCCCCTAAGCGACCATGAGCATGATGATCCTTGAGTACTAATCGAGCCTCTGACCTTCAGGAACTTCAGGCATTAGAATCATTTGGACATAGACCCGGACTTTTTTCTTGCGAGCCACTGCTGATGATGGCGGATAAATCAACGGCTTCTCTGTGCGTCCGGCTTTATTAGTGAGAGACGAATGCAATGGATAACTCCTGAATAAGAGGAGATTACAGTAACGGTGGGAGTCCTGTTAGACCATGCCAAGAAATTTGTGGGTAACTCGGGGTGATAGTGAAGCTCTTTGCATCGCCTTGGATCTTGATACCACGTGCGGCTGTTGATTTTTGTAAGTGTTGAGATGATCGACGGGATCTTTAGCACCGTCGAGCAGCTTCCACGTAACCTTTATGATTTAGTACGGAAGGGAAGTGGAGTACCTCCCGAATGTATAGGAAGGTGACTCGGTTGTTGTACCAAGGTGTCCCATAGTGTTAGGAGCATGTCCTTTCACCGCCTCCTTGCTGGCGAGCTCTTCGCCCGGGTTCGCGTTCCTCGGTTCTGATTAATTCTATCTTTTGGGATGAAACAATTCTGCGTTCGACGGTGCTCTCAAGAGTTCCTTGATTTGCCCTCAGGATAGATGTGGTCAGTGCCCCGGGCTCACAGTTCTGTTTCAGTTTCAGCGCACGAGAATGCCGCGATATGCTCCTTCGCGGGGGAGATATGACCTTGCAGTTTGTCGCCTCGGGGTCGCCGGATCTGTCTTGTGAGTTGTTCTAACTCTTCTATCAAACGTTGATTGGTGAGGCGGAGTGCTTCCACCTCATCCGCGTTGGCCTGCATTGTTTCTAACTGTAAGTGGTGTCTGGGTGTCCGGTGGATCTTGCATCCTTGGAGGATGATGTGCTCACCTTGTGTTCAGTGTTGATACCATAAATCTCAGCGAGAAATCGATTATATGTATAAAAGCTGTCATTCCACAGGCGGCCAACTGATGATGCCTTTTTCAGCCAGACTGGGCTGGAGTGTGTAGGCCGTTGAATGGGATCAAGGCTCTTAGGTAAGAAGAATTTCCAGGCAATGGGATCTTTGGATCGCCGATTTGAAGTAGGATCATTTCTGAGGCTGTTGCGACGGGTTTGAAGGTATCGCTCCTCTGCAAAAACAAGAACAAAAGGGGGTCGGCGAGGGCTTTGCCCGTGGCCGCTCCGATGCCTAAGTCAGTTTCTTTACGGGGAAAGAGAGGCTGAGAGCGCGCTGAAGTAATGGCGTGTGTTTTTTGCGTACCTTTCACCGATGGGGTGGCCTTGTATTTATAGTAGACATTCAACCAGTTGGATGGTGACTAGGATTTGTTCCCATTGGATGGGGTATTTCTTGTTATTATCGATATCAGATTTGGTGATGGATATAGAAAGAGCAGTTTATTTGGGATAATCTTCCTTCCTTATTTGGGGATCAGGTTGATCTTTGTGTATTGTCTTTCTTTCCTTATTTGCGATATTTGGCTGGACTTGCGGAATAGGACTATTCTATTTTCTGTATCTGTGGGAGACTTCCCATAATTGGTCTTTGGGCTAATCAGGTTGTTTATATGCAGAGTGCAGCACCAAAAACTGAATGTTGGCGCGAAAGGCTGAATGCTCCAATAGGCATGTCTCTCCACTTGGGGTTATTGAATGACTAATATTTTTCCCATTTGGTGGCCTCTTTCTTGGGCAGCGGGGTGAACTGTGGCCTTATTTTGAAACACTGTCAGTAGATAAATATTAGTAGGTAAATAGTCGCTAATATCTTTCATAAAAAATTAGCATTGTGTTTACTCATTGAATAGTTTTGTAGGCAATTATTAGTCGGTAAATTGTAGGTAAGTTATCGCTAATAGCTCCCGCCAAAAGTTGGCACCTTATTTAGCAACTGAATTGTTTTGTAGGTAAATATTAGTTGATAAATTGTTGAAAATCAAAATTTTCTAATTTAATAGGTAATCTATCGATAACTCTTATTTTTACCTACAAAATTGTTTCAGTAGGTAAATTCAGTAGATAAACTGTCAAATTTTTATAGTGTTGGAAAATCTATTTATACTCCAATTCTCTTTTAAATTAAATTCTCTGATTCTAGGTTGTGATTGGGGGTGGGTAAAAAAAGCAAAGAAATCGAACCAGCTAAGAAACCGAATTGAGATCGAATCGAAAAATAGGTTAATCGAACTGGTCAATTCGATTTTGGTTTTTGTTTTATATAGATCTCGATTTTGGTTTCAATTTATAAAATACAAAAACTATGGTTTCAATTTATTGATCAAAAAATTAAAAAAAAAAACTAAAATAGATTTTCCTATTTCATATATTATTTGTGGAATTATTATAGATGTACCAAGTGTGATGGGATTGCAAATGAATAAATTCACGATTTTTGCATTTTTTTATTGTATTTATAATAATTATTATAATTTTAACTTTAATATATAATTAAAAATTAAAATTTTATTTTTTGATTTGGTTTACCAAAACCCGATATATGGTTAATCGAATTGGTTTTGGTTTATATAAATAACAAGTAAAAACAAATATCGATGACTCGATCGTTAAGCAAACCATGCTCACCTAATTGTGATTAAGAAATTGATATCACATACTTATTTGTACATCTTGTGAATACACTGATAGTTGATAAAAGCAGAAAAAAAAATTGGTATGCAATTCGAGGATGCCTACAACTCCAAAAAATTCAGAAGGGAAAGAAAAAGATGCAATCACAATCCACACCTCTGCATTCCCACTACAAGATAATAAAGTTGAGGCGGTTGCAAACAGCACCAATAAAATCAGGACACGCGGTAACAACAATATTCTCTACGGCTCTAATTAAGCCCACTCCTGTTCCTCATGCTAGGTGACTCATTGACACCCGGCTGTATTGACACATGTTCACTTTGCCAGGTTGATGTCTTCTTCATCCTCACTGCCTTTCGGGTCTCCAAAGCTTTGGCTGTTGGGTTTGTAACATATTACTCCCCATTTGAAAAAATGACCTTGCCTCAAGGTCGAAGCTGGGATAAGAACGAGTGAGATCTTGCTAGGAGATCAAGTAAGTCTTCTACTAACCTTCCCACTAGATGAGAATTGTTTTTTCCAAGTGTTGGTTTTAATAGTGTATTAAGCAAATATAAGTCTAAATTACGATTTATAGCTTATTGCCAATTGATTAGGAACAAAGTGCATACAGAGAATAATTCTTTGGTTAAAAAACAAAAATTAATTATTTGATAATAATTATAATAGCTATGATAATTGATTATGAATTAATAGTTATCATAAATATTAAGAAATAAATATTAAAATCAGTATGAATTAATTTCTAATATTTATGGAAATTAATTATGAATTAATTCTCCATTGATAACTGTCGTCAGTTATATCAATTAATTTCTCATATTTATGATAATTAATTCTCCTATTTATGGAAATTAAATGATCCTATTTATAAGGATTATTTATAACTGTAAAATCGATCTATAAATAGATTGTAAAAACTTGAAGTTAGGATCATGAGATGATTCAAGGAACTAACACATTAAGGCAGAGTTAAAATTCGCATCAAGGGATCACAGAAGTTGAGCTAGTGTATGGATACCTTGGAGGCCGGACGCGTGTCTTATTTAGTGACAGGCCGACTTTACGATTCATCATATGTGATATGATTTAAAATTTAAATTTTTTTTTATTATTCTTTTAATGTGATTATTTGAATAAAATATTATTCTTTTAATGTGATTGTTGAATAATATATAATATTAATCATTTGTTGTCTTCCACTATTATAGTTTAAATAAATTTTATTAGAATAATTTGTTGAGATTAACTCAAGATTGTTCTACTAAAAATTTAATTTTACTATGAATTAGATCTCGGAATAATAGGTTTGATTTATCAAAAAAATACATGACTTGTTGAGCTAACTCCAAGGTCAAGAGTGTTTTTGAGACAGATAGGAGACATATATTGATATGTGTCAAAAGTTGATAACCTAATTATCTCTGAGTACAAAAAGGTTTAATGATGCAATTTATTTAATTACTTGTGAGATTATTTAATTTGTTGAGTTAACTCCAAGATTAAAATAATTAAAAATAAGATCTAGCCCACTAAAGAATTTTATAAAAATGTTAAATAATTTAAGAAATTGGTTGGGCCAAAGTCGTGGAGCAGTAAATAATATATCATATATCTATTTTATTTTGATTTTGTATATTCACATAATAACTTTCTCTATCTTTACTTTTCTGTTGTAGAAAATGAACACTAACATGAATCTGCGTAATATTCTGTTTGACAATAAGCTCACTGGCTCCAATTTTATGGACTGGATCCAAAATCTAAGAATTATTCTTAGACAAGAGAAGTTGTTATATGTTCTTGAAAGGCATTCCCTTGAACACCTTGCTCCAGGATGATGCTTGATCAAGTGAGTATTAAAAACATTCGGATGATTACGAAAGTATGCGTTTAATGCGATGTTGGCATCCATGGGTCTTTGATTTGCAAAAGCAACATGAGATAAAATGCTTCTGATATATCATAAAGGCATTGTATGATAAAAGACTAGGGAATGAAAGATGATATCTACCAAAGGCTCTGCTGCAAAATGGAAGTAAGAATCTTGATTTGCAACCCATGTCTTTGAAGATGATTGGACTTATTGAAAAATTAGAAAGTGGGATTTATGTTTGCATCATTAGTTAAGTTGATTTTATTTTGCAATCCCTACCTCAGGATTTTCCAAACTTTTGTGATGAATTTTATTCTGACCCAAGTTGGAGACCTCTACCTCTTGAGTTGCTAAATATCACTTCAGGCAGGCAGAAGACTCAATCGGGAAGGAAAGGGCTATGTCTTGATGGTAGAGCCTTCTAAGGAAGAAAAATTCAAAGTCGGGTCCTAAAAGACCATTAAGAAGGCCTTGAGCAAACCAGACAAAATCAAAGAAAGAAAAGAAACCAAAGGGTTCTTGCTTCCTTGTGGAAAGGATGGACATTGGAAGAGGTACAAGGCTTATCTAGAAAGTTTAGAAGCGAAGAAGCAATGAAGCACACTTGGGTATGTTTATGATTGAAATAAATCTTTCTACTTCATCGACTCTTGGGTATTGAATCACCGGATCTGGATCTCATATTTGTATAAATATCTGATTAAGAAAAGTAAAAAAATTGGCTAAAGGGAAGTGGACCTACGATGTTTGAGAAATGGAGCACAGTTAATTGCATTAGCCAGTGAATATACATCTTTCTTTGATTGGATTAATACTAATATCTATTTATTAATTTTTTGGTTAAATGAATTTAGTTATGAAAGAATAAAAGTTATTTCTTTATACTTAAATCTGATGTTTTATGGTCTTTGGTCATTTAACTAATGGTTTTATATATACTTGATCTAGAAAATCACATTTTCAATATAAACCTGAAACAACCCGAAAATAGATGATCTTAGAAATTCTTATCTGTGGCATTGTAGGCTTGTTGGCCTCAAATAAAGCGCGTAAACAAATTATATAAAAATGGTATTTGGGATCATTTGATTATGAATCATTTATTCCCATCGAATCATTTTATTGATAAGATAATGGCAGCCCTTTACTAGAAAGGGTGAAAGATCTGATTATTAAGTCACATCTGATGTATGTGGACCTATATAAACTCAGCGAGGAAATGGTTTTTCATGCTTCCTCACGTTCTTGATATTGTATTCGAAATATGGTCATGTATATATTAAGTATAAATCTGGAAGTCTTGAAAAGTTAAGGAATATAAAAGTGAAGTTGAAAATAACTTGAGCAAAGTATTAAAGTCCTTCGATCAGGTCGAGTGGTGAATACTTGAGCCGAAATTTGAATTATCACAGCAAATGGAATTCTTTCTGTGGACTCCACCTTATACGCCCTGATTAATGGAATATACATGAAAGAAGAAGAAACTGAACTCTCTGTTAGATATGGTTGTTCTGATGAGCCATGCAAATCTTCCTAAATCATTTTGGGATATACTTACTAATCTTGCCTCATATCTATTAAACCATGCTCTTCTGACTTCAGATTCTACTCCATATGAGATGTAGTACTAAAGAGAGAAACCAAATCTTAAACATTTAAGGTTTAGGGATGTCTGCTTTTGTAAAAAGGTAGAGTCGGACAAGCTTGATTGAAATCGAGATAATCACACTTTGTGGGGGTATCAAAAAGATTTTTTGGATACTATTTTTATATTTGATGAACAAAAGTGTTTGTTTCAAGACATGCTACATTTCTAGAAGAGAATTTGTTAAATGGCTAGTGAATCAAAATAAGAACTGATGAAGTTCGTGAACCTAGAGAAAAGAAAAGGAGGTGGAGCAAGAGTTGATGCCTCATGATGATGCGATTGAGTTAACACAACTCAAGATACCTGAATGATCGTAGATGCAGTAGAATCGTCGTCCTCCTCGAAGGTGTGATAGCGTGTTTATCATTAATAATGATAAACCTACTACCTATAATGAAGTCTTATTAGATAAGGACTCAAATCTTATGACCATTGCACTCGAAATGTATAAGGATTCAGTAATACGAAAATGAGGTTTGGACCTTAGTTGATCCCTTATAGGGACAAACTGCCAGATAAATGGGTCTTCAAAAGAAAACAGACATGGATGGTAAAGTGTGTGTCTGCACCACCTATAAGAAAACACATTGGACTGCGAAAGGTTGTTCATAGAAATATGGTGATGACTATGATGAAACCTTTCACCGATGCGTCATTGAAATCCATTAGGATAATATTTTTGCTATAATTGCATACTATGACTGAAAATTTGGCAAATGGATGTTAAGGCCTTTTTCTTAACGGACATTTGAAAGATATATGATGATACAGCTGAGGTTTTGTCTCGAAAGACCCAATAAAGTATGTAAGCTCTGAAGTCATTTATGGGCCTAAAGCGAAGCATCGAAGTTGGAATATTCGTTTTGATGAAATAATCGAAATGTTTGGTTTTCATCAAAAAAGCGTAATATACAAAAATATAAGTGGGAGTATTGTGGTTTTCTCATTTTATATGGATGACATATTATTAATAGGAAATGACATACCCTCTCTTCATCGATTAAAGAGTAGTTATCGAAAAACTTTTCTCAATGAAGATTTAGGAGAAACTGACATATTTGGAGTTAAGATCTATCGTGATAGATCGAATAAGTTACTAGGTCTGTGCAATTGACATATATTGATAAAATGCTAAGAGTTTGTATCGGATCAATCAAGAAAGTTATCTTCCCATGTCATAGGATCTACCTTTTCTAGGACATGTGCCCGAGACGGATGTCGAGGGTACACATAACATGCAAAATGTCCCTTATGCTTCAGCTGTTGGGTCAATTATGTATGTTATGATGTGTACAAGGCTAGATGTCTCCTATGCTCTCTGATAAAGATAGAGAAGGTTCATACAGAGGAGAGGAGAATATAGCTGATCCATTAACTAAACCTTTGTCTTAGAAAAAAAAAATGATAGTCATGTATTTTCATATGGTTTTGAAGAATAAACATAATTGGATGTAATCATATGGATGAAAGCTTACTATATTTATTTAACTCATTGTGTTTTGATTTTATGCGATAATAATATGACGGAGTTTATCATTTTATATAATGGATGTTGTTGTCAGATCCTTAGAATAATATATTTATTATTCTTAAATATTCTCTAATCATTAGTATTTAACAATAAAAGGACATTGTTAATGCGGATAGATTGCTTATATGATGATATATATGAAGTAATGTGTTGGAGAACATATTTCTTGGGATATTACAGAGATATTTTCATAAGGTTAGCTATTTGGTATCAATGGAATATCTCTATATGATAGTAGTATAATAATTGATCCTTAGACTTGAGATCATAAGAGTATCTTTCGTGTTGGAAATTATGCTTTGACCCAATTAGTTCATACTTGTTACGCTATGTATGAATAATGAAAGTTGGGTATAATGAAAAACATGAATTGATAGTTTAAGATCAATATAGGATTCATCACTCCTAATAGTGGGAGAGTATATCTCAAAGGTAACCACTTGTTGAAATGTCAACTCAGAATGTTTGCAAACAAATATGTAGATTTAGAAAAGTTCTAAATTTATTTAAGGAGTTGATTTTCGGAAACAAAAATGGTAATATTAGTGGTCGGGATTGACGCACCTTACTGCGTGTACTAATAAGAGATATGGGATGGTGAAAGGATAATAATTATCGGGAATCTGGATTCATGTATGGTGAAGTCAATCCAACGACTTACTAACGTTTGGGTGGTGTGATGTGCATTGAGACAAATCTTGACCCTATAAATGAATTGATTAATTGTTGAATTAATGATAAATTAAAGTTGTTTAATTTATCTAATCTTAGAAATTCCTCACGACTAAATTGAACTTTAGTCAGTGGGAGGTTGTTGGTTTTTATGTGTATTAAAGCCAATATAAGTCTAAGAATTACAATTTATATTTATTGCACGAGTTGGAATTAGGAACCTAAAGGGGTCACACACAAAAGAATAATTCTTGGAGTTAAAACAAAATTAATGTTGATGGTATAATATTTATGATGGTAGTATGAATTAATTTATCATAAATGTTAAATCCGATTAGTGAATTAATTTCTAATATTTATGGAAATTAGTATGAATTAATTCTCCATTGATAGCGTAAGTCGGTTATATCGATTAATTTCACCGTATTTATGATAATTAATTCTCCTATTTATGCATTAAATAGTCCTATTTATAAGGATTATTTATATTGTAAATCGATCTATAAATGGTCGTAAAAACTGGTGAGGATCATGAGATGATTCGAGAACTATATTAAGCTTGAGTTAAAATTCTGTGAGGATCCCCGAGTTGTTCGTGTGCTTGGATACAGCGGGCGGGACGAATGTGCGGCTAGTGATGAAACTGCGGTCGAAGCGGCGTGTTGTTTCTCGAAGAACGATATGTATGTACAGATTTATTTTAAATTACATTTCCGTTGCGTATAGGAATGTTTGATTCCTTACACCAAGACCCCATTTCCGTTGGTTAGGTCTTCTCAAATAGTTAATGGTGGCAGCAAGGGTTGTAGCATCGCGAGGTATAGCGTTTGAGTATTTTGTTATGTCAAAGGCAAACTAGGCAAGTGCGACTAAACTCCTACACATCTTGTTTCAAATTCGGCCAGTAGTAATGAGTTGAGATACAAAGCCAAGTTTTACGAATACCACCATGCCCCCCTATGGGTGTCGAGTGAAACTCAAACAAATCTGACAGCCGACTGGAATCGAGAAGATAACATGATTTTGCCACCTTTGAAAAAGATTTCATCCTGATTCATGTACTCAAGAAAATTTCCGGTTAAGCAATTATGGACTGAATTTGATGATGTTTTTTTAATCGGAAGGCCAGGCTTGGCGTCTTGCCCCAGATTCTTTGGCGGTCACGTAGCTGCAGGCGTTGGACTCCTATGCAAAAACAAGAGACAAAAAAGGATCGACGTGGCTCTATGGCTACATGGTGCTGTTCGGCCCGAGCTCTTGGGCTCTGAGCCTCGCAGGCTCTTTGGCTACATGGCCTTTAAACCAGCCCTTTGGGTTCTGGGCGCTAAGGTGGCTACGAGTGTTAAGCTCTGGCAGCTCACCCAGGCTCTGAGCGCGAGGCCTTTACATTTGTTAGCTACCTGGCGAGCTCTTGGGCTCCACAGGTCTTGAGGCATTCTAAGTTGTTCGCTACGCAAGCGAGCTCACTGGGCTCCTAAGCTACATGGCCGTGACTACGTGGCTTGCTCGAGGCCGGAGTTCTTTGGGTTCTGAGCTATGTCTGAAATTTGAGAGGCGCTCGTCGGCTGCTCGAACTAAGCGGCTAAGCTCTGCAAACTGATTACGTGGCTATGTGGCTGGTTTGACTTCCTTCTCTTGGAAAGGCGCGGAGGTAGGTGCTGTGCGGCTTTATGGAGGTGGAACGGATTACGACTTCGGCGCCGAGCTTCCTTACAAATAGCGACTCCTACGTGATGGTGCTCATGCTTGAACCTTCTTCCTTTTTAGGTATAATTGGAATCCCATGATGAAGTGTCAGGTTTGGTGGAGTCATTGCGGGAGTGCACTTTGAGATCATGGTGATGTTTGGTTCCAATGGTCTTCTGCTTGTAGAAGTTATGTTTTTCCCTAGTTCCTCCATTGTGGGAGTTATGTGCTTCCTAGCTGTATAGATATGTGGATTGTGCTAGGAATGTATAAGAGAATGGTGTACTTAAAA
Organism: Tetrastigma voinierianum; assembly: GCA_016808115.1. Lineage (NCBI taxonomy): Eukaryota > Viridiplantae > Streptophyta > Magnoliopsida > Vitales > Vitaceae > Tetrastigma > Tetrastigma voinierianum. The sequence continues at coordinate 413,882 of JAEQBH010003336.1, read as the reverse complement.
AAACTTTTAGTATCAGCTCTCTTCATTTTCCTCTCTCTTCTTCTCTTTGCTTTCCTCTCTCTTTCCCTTCTCCTTTTCCTTCTCATTTTCCCTTTTTTTTTTTTTTTTTTTTTTGAGGAGGCACGCGCCTTGTCGTTCTCAGATGTAGGATGGCACTGCGATTGTAACTTTTCACAGATGATAAAGAAACGATCTTTTTTTTTTTTTGAAGCATGAATTTCTATGCGTCATTACGAGGTGTGTAATTTTCTCAGCGTTTCTGAGTCATTTTTGCTTTTCTTTTACCGATATGCCTTGCTTTTTGATTCATAAGATATTAAGCAAAGTAATCAACGAACACACCGGCTGTATCGGCGAGGTAACTATTAAAGATACAATATGAGGTCTATTGATAGAATGGTTTGAGGTCTTTCGGCGTTCAAGAGTGAGGTAAATTTTTTTCTTCTTAGTTTGAGTTCGTAGTTGCCAGTCGGAGTACGCCCACAGCGTGACACGATATAAGGGCCTTCCAGGTTGGGTCACCAGCTTTCATGTGCGGATCTTTCTCCATTGTGAGAAGCTTTTTTAAAACTAGGTCGCCAGGCTTATAGCTCCTGGGTTTGACCTTTCGGTCATAGTACCTTGTCGTCTTCCTTTGGTAGTCTTCTGTGCGTTTCAGGACTTGCTCACGCTTTTCATCTAGGAGGTCTAGGTTTAGGCGAAGAGCCTCTTCGTTATGCTCTACACTTGCCAATTCAATCCTTGGGATTTTAATCCAATCTCGACAAGGGCTACGCACTTCGATTTTTAGGCTAGAGCGAATGGGGTCTCTGAGTTCTTGACTTCAGCGTGTGATTCTATATGCGTAACACCTCGGGGAAATTATTCTACCCATTGCCTTTTAAATCTTCAACTTGGTCTTCAATGATGCTTTAAGGTGTTATGCGATGGTGACTCCTTGTCCATTGGATTGTGGATGAGGCGAGGGCCAGTGTCAGTTCACGATTACGGCTTCGACGCGAAATCCCTAAACCCAAGTTGTCGGTGTTTCCCGTTAATCGACACGGGGCTTCGGGATACCATTTATATACCTTTAATCTGGGTTATGCGAAGTGAAACCACTTCACATTTGGTGGTGTCATGTCAATCATTCTATTCATTGATGATTTGCAGTTGTTGCTACCAAATGACGGGATGCAGTGTATATGTTGATGTTTGAAAAATTGGGTACATAATGACGTGAGAGGCGACGGTTGAGATAGTTTGTTTTAACAGGCTTTTTGTGCTTTTTGACCCGGCTATGTTGTGTCTTTGAGCATTGTGGGCCAATAGTACCCTTGCCTCAAGACTTTTCCCGCCAATGCCCGAGCTCCGATGTGATTTCCACATACGCCTTCATGTACTTCCCTCAACCGTGGTTAGCGTACTTCCTTGCAATACTGGCAAAGGGATGGGTGTGAAAAAACCTCTCTCTTATATATAAAGGGTTCACGATGAAAAGTGAACACGAACCTCGACCTAGCTTAGATGCCTCATTAAGATGGATTTGGCGGTAGTCCTTCCATTAGAGTAGTCTAAGTAAGTCCATCAGCTCGACTTCCGGACATGGCGGAGAAGAGATCTCTTCGTTGTTGAATCTGGAGGTTACGAAAGGTACTCCAGCAGTGTCGATCTATTAAAGGTCTTCTTGGGAAGAGTGTTGCAGTTTTAAGGAGCATTTGCTCGTGAATTCTCTGCTCTCGGTATGTGTATGATCTAAACTTGTACGAACTTCTTAAGTAATTCCCACACCTTATTGAGGTATAAGATCATTTTTTCGCCTCTGGCCGTAGTCTTCCCTATTTATTTTACTACAGGTGATCATTGCACATATCTCTGGTTAGTCAACTTCCATCGAATGGGTGGCAGGGGTTAAGCCCGGCTATAGCGACCTCATACTCGACCTCGTTATTAGAACCGGACGATCTTAGGCATATTCTATTCCATCCGGAGAGGTCAAAATTAGACCGGCACCCCACTCCCTTGAGCATTGGCAGCCCCATCTATGGACAGCCTCCAAATAGGGAGGTCGGACGTCAGTTGAGTAGCTTCGGCAAGCTTTGCTGAGGTGAATTCCATGACGAAGTCTGCTAAGATCTGCCCTTTTATTGTTGTTTTCGGTTTGTATCTGATGTCGAACTCGCTTAGCTCTATAGCCCACTTCATCAATCTTCCAGAGGTCTTTGGTTTGTGTAGCACTTGCTTCATTGGATATTCTATTGGGATCTCGATGGTATGAGCTTGGAAGTAAGGGTGGAGTTTTCTTGCTACAGTTACCAATGCCAAGATTAATTTCTCCATCTTTGGGTACCTTTCCTCTGCCCCTCTTGGAAGCTGTTGCAGTGAAGTAGGCCCGGTTCTTTTTCTGTCTTTGTCTGCGACCGGAGACGGTCTTGGTTGAGAGAGAAATCTAAAGCGGCAATCACCCCAGTGGGAGCTCTCCCTCAGAGGACTTACAGTGGGGAGAGCTCAGGATAAGTTTTTAAAGTGTGGTCTTCTTCGCGAGTGTCATCCCATTAGAGCTTTTTAGAACTGGATGGAAGGGTTGACCTTATCGCGGCCTTGAACTCAATGACTTAAGCGCGGCTATTCTTCCAATTAGGCGTTAGACTTCTTTTATGATGTTTGATGGAGCGGCATATGCGAGCGGCTTTTATCTTGTACAGGATTGCCTATATTCTCAGGTGTTGACTATAAAACCTAAGAATTTTCGCTGAAGAGACTCAGAACGCATTTAGGCTGATTCAACTTCATGTTGTACTTTTGAGATGCGGAATGCCTCGACCGGATGAGTTATATAGACTCGGCCGTAGTTGATTTTACTAACATGTCGTCTATATATACCTCCATGGATGTCCCTATTTGTTTCTAGAATATCCTGTTCACCAACCTCTGGTAGGTAGCTCCTGCGTTTTTTAGTCTAAAGGGCATTACCCGATAGCAATAAGTCCCTTGCCCAGTGATGAATGAGGTCTTCTCTTGGTCGTTGGGATCCAAGCTGATCTGGTTGTAGCCAGAGAAAGCATCCATAAAGCTAAGGAGTTCATGGCCAGCTGTGGCGTCTATTATAAGGTCGATCCGAGGTAGAGGGAAGCTGTCTTTTGGGCATGCTCGGTTGGCGTCGATGTAAATCGTCGGTCTCCATTTGTCTGGCTTTTGGCGATGCGGCGTTGGCCAGCCATTAAGGTATTCCACTTCCTGATCATGCCTACCTAGGAGCTTGCCGACCTCCTCGTGTCGCTTTGTCTTTACGGCGAAACTTCTTCTTTGCTTAACCGGTTTGAAGAAGGATGGTGGCGTAGTGCAGCGAGTGATTGTGCGGTCGATCCTCCATGTCTCTACAACCCGACAAAAACATCGCCATTACCATTTCAAGAAAGCGGATAAGGAGGAAGCCACGAGGCCTTCGCTGAAGCTTGGAACCAACGTGGCGAGGTGTTTAGGGTGATGATCGGCTGTATAGGCTCGGCTCTTTCGAGGCTCGGTCAGTGTTCACCTCGTCGCATGTCGAGTTCCATTCACGGATATGTTGCCGACCTTTTGCTTCATTGATGCCGTGGCATTCCACGGCCCGCAGCGTGGCCTCCTCGAACCCATTCCTACTACGTTGTGGTGGGAACTTGATCACCATGTGATAAGCGGAAGGATGGCCTTTGTAAAGAGCGTTGAGGGCTGCTTGATAACCGTTATAAGTTGAGGGGCATCTACTATGAGAAATCTGCGTAGTTGTCTTTGGCATGTGTGGGGAGTCTCCCAAAAGTGAGCATTAACTATATTGACCTTAAAGTAGCACTTTTCTCTAGAGAATCCTCGCATGTGGGTATTGATTAGTTCAGCCTCTCATGCGTCTGCGTCTTGTCAAAGGCGATGTAAAGATGATGATGTCGGCCGAGCTCCCATTTTTCGACAAAGGACACAGTGGATTGTTTTGTGCTTCTCAATGCCTTTATCAAAGGGTCGTCGTGGGGGTGACATCCTTCAGTGCGAATCGAGAGAAGGTTATGGCGGTGTCCAGTCGAGGGAGTTTGGACACTGCTTGCACCTCCAAGACCTCTCCTGACCTGATACTACGCAAATGAGCCTTCCTGGCTGAGCTGGACTCCCCACCTCCTGCAAATCCTCTTGAGATCACATAGATTTCCCCCAAGGGCTGTTGGTGTTGAGATGGGGTTGGCTGCCGAGGTGGTGGTGGCTGCGCCTGATCCTAACCTTGAGGCTATGTATAGCGGCGCGAAAAAGCCCCCGCTTCGAATCAAGTATTCTATTTCGCTACGTTTGTGTGTGTGCAATAGTCCGTTCGGTGCCGTGGTCACATGAACTCAGGTATATGGTGTTATCTCTTTTGGTTGGGTCAGGCCTCATGCGGGATGGCCATCTCGAGAAGTGCCATGTTGTACCTCGTCGCAGAGACACGTGATACTATATGGTACATCGGGGTGAGCTGAGGTGAATCTTTGCTGCCGTGCTTCAGTGAGGTGGTTCGAGCGATCTGCGGCGGCTCCTTCGCCTCTTTGGGGATCGTTCTTTATCCTTTCTTGGGGATCTCTCTCGGTCTCTTTGTCTCTTAGGGCTTCGCTCCCGTTGCTTGTGATCCACACTTTTTCTCTCGCATGGGTTGAAGAGCTTCCTTTCTTGGATATGAGGGCTTCTTCGCCGTTAATGTATACCTTTTAAGCGAGCACCCACCGACCATGCTTGCACGATTCTTTAAGATGGAAAACATTAGAAGTCTTTTGATTATACTCCTAGCCGGTGGTAGATGCGGTGATGGCGAACTTCTCATCTGGAACATCTACCTTTAATGACTCGGCGTTGAACCTCTGGACATAAGACCTCAGGCTTTCTTGTGGGTTCTGCTTTATGGACAACAAGTGATAACTCGGCTTCCTGTATGTCCTGGCTCCAATGAAGTGGGAGACGAATGTGATGGAGAGCTCTCTAAATGAAGAGATCGACGATGGTGGGAGCCTATTAAACCAAGCGTCTTGGGCCTTTTGGCGTGATAGCGAGCTGCGCATCGTCGCGGTCTTGATATCCATGCAGCTCCATCTGGTTCTTATAGATATTAAGATAGTCGACGGGATCCTTCGTTCCATCGAACGCTTCTATTTGCGGCATCCTGAACTTTGCTAGAAGGGGGAAATGTAGCACCTCGGCTGTGAACGAGGACTCGGTTCCTTTTGGTGTCCGTAAGTGCATTTCAGCGCTTCTGACTTAGCTATGTGGCTGAGCTCTGTTGGATGCCCTTGAACCTCCTCCATGATCGCTCCGTTCTTGCGATGAGGAGTTGGCTCATCGTTTTCGATGTTCCCCCAGAGTATTGCTTTGTTGCGCTCGTCTCTGAGGAGTAAGTAAGGCTCGTGCCCCCTGGCTCGGCTGGATTCTGCTTCTATTTCTGCCTCTCGGGGAGGGCCGAGATGTGGTTGTTCTTCTTGAGGGGTGGTATTGTGGCCTTCTAGGGCCTGTCGCACTTCTTGCGAGAGTTGCATTTTTCTAGTGAGTTGCTCTAATTCCCTTATCAAGCATTGGTTAGTGAGACGGAGTGCCTCCATCTCGTTTGTGTTATCGTGTATAGTTTCACAGATGCGCACAGCCAGGAGTCATTCTCTAATTGCCTTATGTGGTCTTGCATTCTTGGGGATTGCGCGGCTCTGCATATTGAGTTGATACCATCAGTTGCTAAGATATCAGCTTTATTTGTAAAGGAACTATCCTTCCCACAGACGACGTCAAACTGGTGATGCTTTTTCAATCGGGCCCCGGGCGGCGTGCTAGATTTGCTGGTCGGTCCGGCAGCTCTGGGCGTTGGACTCCTCTGCCAAAAACAAGAGCCAAAAGAAGGATCGCGGGGCTGCGATACCTAAGTCGGTTCTTCAGAAAGAGAAAAGTTATTTGCAGGGAATGAAGTATTGGTGCGTAAGTTTAACGTCGCTCGCCGATGGTGGCGCTGGTATTTATAGTGGGTGACTCCCAATTTGATGGTGATATGTCTCTTATTGGATGGGGATTTTCTTTCATATCCTTTGTCGAGTTAATAAGGGATAATTAGAAAGTAGTTATGGGGAATTATTCTACTTCCCTTATTGGTGGAGATTTGATTCGGTTTATAGGATATGGGCTCTTTGGGCTTTTCGCGTTACCGGCCCTTGGGAGGGATGAACTGGGCTCCCGTTTTAGGCCTGTGTCAGGGGATGGGCCGTTTTACTGGGTCTGTTTATAAGTCTTCTTTTAATCCTACTTCTTGGACTTAGGGGGTGGGCCTACGCGCCTATTTTTTAAACCCAATCATAATTAATCGTTGGAGTTCAAGATCAAGAAGTGTCTCAGTTTTATCTCTTCTAGAAAATAAGTTGTAGGTATTATCGGTCATCCGTTTAGGCGTGACGGGGGATCAACCACCATGTTTGAGCGATCGAGTTGTCTTCTATTGAAAAATCAAAGCTCAACGAGTTTCACTAAAAAACGTTGTTTTGGAGTTTGTACCACTTGCTTCATAGGCTCTTTGATGCTTCGTCGATGTCAAATGGTAAAATGGATGCCAATAAATGTGTCGCCATTTAACAACAACTTCTATAATAGTAAATAACTCGAACATCGTAGAGCTTTGTTGCGTCGATTGTTTAGTTTCTTGCTAAAATAAGCAATGGGGTGCAATATCTTAAAGCAAAACAGCGCCAATTCCAGTCAGCAAGCATATGTCTCAATGGTAAAGGCTTTAGAAAGTACAGCAAGGCAAGCACTAGGTGCAATGAAAAGTGCAAGCTTTAGTTGAGAGAAAGCAGTAGCAGCTTCTGATGTCCAAGTAAATTTATCCTTTTGAAGTAAGGACGAGAGAGAACTCGCAATTTAAGCAAAGCCACACACAAAACGATGATAATAACCACCACCAAACCAAGAAATCCACGAAGTTGTTTGACTGTGGTAGGTGGCGGCCAGTCTAAATCGCCTTAATCTTATCACTCCTTTAGTTTTACCCACACTTGCCATGAACCACATGACCTAGATAATGCACACTAGACTTGCCAAAAGCACACTTAGGAACTTGACAAAAAAATTAATGGTTTAAAGGCAGCTCAAAACAGCACGCAAGTGCTGCAAGTGGTCATCCATGGAGGGGCTATATACCGATATATCATCAAAGAATACAATGACAAAGCGATGAATAAAAGGCTTCGAGATGTTGTTCATGACGGCTCTGGAATGTGAAAGCGAGCATTGTTGGCAAAGGCATCACCAAAAATTCATAATGGCCCTCATAGGTGCAAAATGCAGTTTTGTGAATATCTTGTTACGCCATGCGAATCTGATGATAGCTTGCACACAAGTCTAATTCGGTAAGGATCATGGCACCAAATAACCATCAAGCATTTCATCAATAGTAGGAATCGGAAGGTACTATGGAATGGCTGGTTGAGGCGCGGTAGTCAACTGGCCGCCATGTACCATCTTTTTTTTTTTAACCAGGAGGACTAGGGAAGAATGTGGACTTGTACTAGGGCGAATCACACCAGAAGCAAGCATTTCATGAACCAACCTTTCGATTTCAGTTTTTTGAAAATGTGGATAGCGGTATGGTCTTACATATATTGGTTTGGTATCAGGTTCAAGCACAATCTGGTGATCTGCAAGTCGACAAGGAGGTAGCTTAGTGGGAATAGCAAAGACTGGTTGAAAGTCATCAAGCACTTGTAACACCTCTTCAGAAATAGGAGAAGTATTGAGAATGAGTGGTTGTTCCGGAGGTAAAGCAATTAACTGAAAACATGAAGCAATTGCAACAGAAGCAGATAACCTCTTGAATTTATTCAATTGAATGGGAGCAGTAGAAAGAGAAGACTCGCTAGTAATTGTCATTGTCTTCCCATTCCAGGAAAAGACATGGTCAAGTCCTTGTAATTTAATACAATATTACCTACTAACCGCTGGCCATTGTACGCCCAATACAACATCAGCACCGTGAATGGGTAGAACAAATAGATCAATCTGAAATGAGTTACCGTGTAAATCCAAGATGACGTTGGAACACTTGCCATAGCAACTAAGTTTTTCTCCATTCCCTACTAAATCCTGAAAATGAGGTGAAGGAACAATCTGTAACTCAAGAAATAGAACTAATCGTTCCTGCACAAAATTATGGGTGGACCCACCATCAACAAGAACCTGAACTAGCATTCTATAAGCGGCCCTTAAGGCGGAGTGTAGTAGGTATTGGCTAACCAACTAAAGCATGAAAGCTAATCTCCGGTAAATCAAGGTCAATTGGTTCAAGATGCCTAGATTTAAGTTCCATCAGCAAGACTTTCCGGGTCCACTCCTGGAAGAGAAGTCTCATTATCACTCAACTTGCAGCAGAGCAGATATTTTCCCCTTAACGATGTCCTGATGGGATTTTCATCGCAAGCATAGCAAAGATATGCCTTTCTCTCGTCTCTCTCTATCATCTAGGTAGTGGTTAATTGACGTATTGGAATTGTAGGCTTGTGCAGGAGTGGAGATGGGAGGGGTGATGATAACAATGGAGGATGGTTTCCATGGATGGTGAGAAGGAGCAGGAGATATCACGTCCAGCTTGGCTGGGCGTATTTGTCGGTCAGCCTCAGCGCCCCGATGCGAAGGTTTGAAGTGTGGCTTGGCATATTAACCTTCCTTGCGGATTTTGTCAGGTCTGGAAACCACGTGTTAAGTAAATCTTGTAAACTTTCTAAGTCATAAGTCTCCAAATTCAAAATTTCATGTCGACAAAAATTCTTACAATGTCTCGTCTCAATTATGCATCTCATATAAAACTGTTCAGAATATAACAATATTTGGGATATAAAGATCCTGTTTTGTCTTAATATAAAAACGAATGTTATGTGTCAAAGTGGCTTTTCGATTAACTCAAAACCTTGACATTTCACATAAACATGAACTTATTAGTTAAACATGATCCAGCCTTAAAGTTTAGTAAATCTAATGATGGCTGAATCTGGAAACCTAGCCAGCTCGCCATGTGGCTTAAAAGTAAACATGCTCAGCGAATGGGAGTGAGCTTAAAGCGTAAATACTATACATTTTCATGGATCAAAAAGTTTTTAAATATATAACAAATAGGAATGTTTTTCATCAAACTTTAGTTCAAAAATAAGTTCAGAACATTAACTGCAAATTTACTTTAAAACATTCTCCCATCCATTTCAATCAATTTCATATCAAATCTTTGATCCAAACATAATTCATATCAAATTTGATTCAAACACTTTCATATCAAGTCCAAAAATCAAATACATTTCAAATATATTTTTCTGCAATTCATCCAAATATCAAATAGTGTCCAGTCATGTGGGACACACTAGGTGGTAGTAGCCATAGTGTTTCTTTTTAAAGTGGATGGGACAACACTACTAGTACTAATAACCTTTAACCAGAAAGCTGAAAAAGTGGGTTCCAAATCAGTACATTACAGCCACAAAGGAATGTAAATGTCAACTATTATTTAGTGACAAGGGCGAATAGTGTCGCTATTATTTTAGTGTGAGAGCCCCGAACAACAAAGTCAAATATTTCATTCAAAAGTTCAAATTACAAACATCATATCTCCACATTTTCTTCGTAAACAAAACAAATCTCAAAGTACAATCATACAAAACTACTTTTGCAGTCCATGGATAATCAAATAAATAAACAATCAAAACTTTTCACATAACCAAGATTATATATAATTCAGTTAAAACAATTTTCATCTTCAAATGAAGTAAAAACAAACAATTTTCTTTTTAAAAATCTGCATTAATATCCCTTACCTCAAAGGAGTACTCAAAAGCTTTGAAAGAGCTAATTCGAAGAATTTCACCTCAATGAAATATTTCTCCTAAAATAATAGGAAGAAACCTCATCATTATTTATTTATTCTTAAAACTTTTCCTAATTTGATATTCAACAATAGTATTATTTTTAATTTTTTAATCCCATAATAACAAAGTTAATGGGTTTCTAAATATTTTATAAAATTTGTGATTTATAAAGTTTATTTATCAACATGATTTTTGTTCTCATACATATTGACAACTATTTAAATGATAACTATTTGAATTAGGTAGTTTTTACAAGTTTATAAAACTCATATTCCTTTTGGATCTTATTTTAATAATTTATTTATTTTTATGCTCTTAATACGGAACTAAATCTTTTACTATAAAGAAATAATATTAATAATATTTTAAAAATTATGTTATTACACAATACTCATCCCTAGCCTTTTTACCTATAATTATTATACTTGACAACAGAAGTATTATTAAAGTCTTATTTCCTATAATTGCTAAATAATTATTCTAATCATATTCCTTATAAATTCTCAATCCTTAATAAAAATATTTACTTGCCAGATACATATATCTTTAAATACTTATCAAATACATATATTTATACAAAAATTCAGCCTTTTCAAATTTATCTTATTTGTTTTATTATTATTTTCTTTCAAAAAAATTATTCTTAAATACTTTTTCATTCTCACTCAAAGTAATTCAATATGACACCACCAATCATTGTTTTATTTTATTTCTAAAGAATGAAAGTGTAATCATCGACTTCTTCGAGGGTTGATCCTAAGCGAAAGAAAATTAAAATCTACATCAGAAATATAGAAAAATAAAATAAGGAAGATGCTGCACCCAGAAATTTGTTCTTCCGAACCACAGATCAAGTCTCTGAGTTCTATGTTGAAAATTCAAAAAAGATGGAATAAAGAAGAGTTTTCTTTTCTTATTCCAATTTATATCTAGATGTCTATTCAGGGAAAATTACCTTTTCACCCCTCTTTTATTAAATTAATTAATTAGTAAGCTAATTGAATTATCATTAATATTATCTAACTTATGCCTATAAATTCATGTCATTATTGTTTTCTCTAATTTATCGCATACAAATTTGTCGTGATTATTTCGCCACAATTTATCATATCTGAGTCTTTGTCATTTATTATTTTATACAACTATCTTTATCTGAATTTAGGTGTTGGGAGAAGTAACCTTGGTGTCATGGAAGCTATCTTCTATCATCTTGGCTAGACTTACAGCCTGAAGTAATGTTGTAGGACGATGGATGCGGACATCCCGACGGATTTTGGCGCATATTCCAGATTCAAAACAACTTTGCAAAAATGCTTCATCGGCCCCTGTCACTTTAGTAGAGAGATCTTCAAAGCGATTGTAATAATCTAGAATTGTAGATGTTTGAACCAATTTGGAAAGTTCACCCCATAGATCTCGGTATTCTGAAGGCCCAAATCGTTTAAATAAATCAGTCAAAAAAGAATCCCATGTAGATAAACGATTTGTTTTAACATCCAGCAAGAGTAAATGAGGGTAGGGCCATCCATGTGGGAGAAGGCGTTTGTCAACAGATGAAATATGAAAACAAAAAGAATTGCTCAGTAGCAAAAAGTCGCCATGTGGATCAGATCCATCAAAATGCGGAACATCTAAACAGATATTACGGAATGGGTTTGATGATCTGAGAGTCAGAGAGCAGGTCGCAAGGGCACTGGAGGATCGGGAACAAAAGAAGAACCAATTGTAGTCTCCTGTTTGGGAAGAAAATTCTCATCAAATTTAGCTTCCATTATCGTCAGTTTGAGATTCAGCTCTTTCAACAACTTAGCAATCGAAAGGCTATGGTCTTCATGATTATTCAAACGATTGATACATTCATCCATTTGTTTGGTTACTGCTCAAGTGCCATCATCCATGGAGGTGAAAGCACCAAAAATGATAGTTGATAAAAGCAGAAAAAAAATTGGTAGGCAATTCGAGGATGCCTACAACTCTAGAAAATTTATGAGGGAAAGAAAAATATGTAATCACAATCCACACCTCTCCATTCCCACTATAGGATAATAAAGTTGAGGCGATTGCAAACACCACCAATAAAATCAGGACATGCGGCAACAACAATATTCTCTACACGGCTCTGATGTACTCTCTTCTCATACAAGTCAGCTTTCGGTGATACCGACTGAATTTGACCGCGTATTCACTGTGCCGGATGAATCTCAGCTATATTCATCCTCTTACTAAACCAGGATTAAACTTTTTGATTGACAGGTTTTGTAACATACAAACGATTTGTGGATTAAAGATTGTGGCATGTGATGCCATATATATATATATATATTCATTCTGATGTGAAGAACGGAGGATAATTGTCCGAATTAAACTCAATACTTGGAATCATCCAGATGCTGTAGCATGAAGATAATGTAGAAGTAGACATAAATGGGGTTGGTTGGGTCAGCGTCAGTTTGCCAACCTAATAATTTTGATTGGGTTTTCATTTTGAATTTTAGGAGACAAAGGGTGAACAGAACTAACGGCCCGCCACTCTAGTTTCAAGTTTCACTCAACCACATCGATCTCATCAAACTCTTATAATATTATTGCATCATCAACAATCAACATCAGTCTTCTCTATAAATACTCCTCCATGCTTTTGCTTTCTTTCGTCAATTCCACCACAAAATTTTAAATTTGCCCACATACAAAGGGAAGCTACCTACTACCTCCTGACCTTTTAATTACCTTCCAAGCCATGGCTACCATTTAGCATTACTGTATCTCTAGTTTAGCATTAATATCTGTTGGCTGCATGCATATGGATGTGAGGCTGGCTGCAGATTAATACCTTCTCGACACGCGGCTCCGCCACCAGCATTAACACCTGCCTCAAATTCCATCTCTTCCCTAATCCCACATTGCCTCCTTTTATGGCTTGTACCTGGCCTGCCACCATTGCCAACTCAGCCAACTCTGCCACCACTGCCGTCTGCCAGACAACGCTGCCAACGTTGCGACAATGCCAAGGTGGCGCTTCCGCCGCCCTCCTCCCATCCCACCACAATTCCTTCATTCCCCACCATTCTAACGTTCTTTCCTTTCACCACCTCCATCCACCACCATATAGTGTATACTAACAAATCCAAACAGATGTTGGGTTCCTATGTTTTGGAAGGCTTCAGAAGATTCTAATTCATTTAATTGTCCGAGAGGTTTCATTTATATGTCAGGTCTGGTCTAGTAAATTCATAGTCTCTATGAGGTTCTTTGTGTGTTTCTTTTGTTCTCCATGTTTGATTTCTTTCAAGTCTATATGAATATACCATTCCTCTCTCTCTTTTTTATTGATTATTGAACACTTTCTTAGCTGGTACATTCTTTAGATTGGAAAGCGTCCTGTAATGAGACATAAGATGACTCTGGCCATATAACAGTGATTACTCAACGACCTTAGTAGGAAATGCAATTAAAATAAGGCCAAAACTATATTACTCGAGGATTAGATAAAACTTTCTACAATGGGATATTAGTGCAGCATGTTTTATATTGAACTGAATTGTATATACTACTTATAATATGTCAGGCTGAGAACAACCTTCTTGGATATGTTCAAGAGTCTCCTATTACACCCAAGTGCAAATAATCTCACAATAAACTTTGCAGCGATAAGATATTAATCAATACAAAACTGAGATATACAAGTTCAGTACCTGTTTGGTGACTGATAGATTCAAAACTCTTGATAATCCCTGTATTCATTTATACAAGAAGCCAAAAAAGACATAATTGTGGGATTCTTGTTTCATTAGTAAAACTCCAACTCTCGGCTACAATGGGTTTTCAATGCATCCTTCAAACTCTCGGCCTGGTCAAAATCAACCTTAAAAGTAGCCAGCAGGTGATACCTCTGTGCCTGTTTCATAGTCCTGGTTGATGTCCTCAACCTTAAAAGATTGTAGCTGTCAATGGAAAGCACAAGTTAATGGTATACCAAAACATTGGGACAAACAGGGCATAGCAAAATTTCCGATGTGTCACATGATGATAGCACTTGAAGAATGACAAACAACAAAGCTACAGTACACTTTATATCACATTTTTATTTTATTTTACATTAACAATATCCTACTTTAACATGTTCTCAGAAGCGTGAGAGTATAAATGCAAGTGTAACAGGAAGGAGTAGCTGCTGAATTACATTAATATCTAATTTAGAAGGTTTTGGGACACATGAAAGTGTATTAACAATGACCCTCCTTTTAAGTGTCATTATTATGGGTGTTATTTCACTTGAAAACGTTCAAAGATATACTTCTTATAAGTGTCATTGTCAACGGTATCTAAAAATGATGCTTATCATAGCGTCATTGTCCATGATAGATACGATGACGGTCGATATAACGCTTTAAGAAAGTTGTCGGGAAATGTTTTCTTCCAAACAAAATCAAGCATCTGTTTTATGAAAACTCTTTATGTTATCTGGATTTAGTATTTTCTTAGTACTCTATGTTTTTTAGAACAAAAAAAGCTGAGAATATTCTCTATGTTTTCCTTGTTCTCCTTGTTTTTAAAATAGAAAACAGTTTTTCAAAACATAGAAAACACTGTTTTGGTGTTGTCTGAAAACTAGTCTTGTTATCTAAATTTAGTGTTTAATATTCTCTTGCATTTTTAGAACAGCGGGAGCAAAACATGTTATCCTTGACTTTATAACAAAAGCAGTTTTCAAAAGCGAAATCAATGAACCCTCTTGAGAATAGTTTTTGAAAACGCAAAGATCATTTTAGTGTTCTCTAAAAACTGTTCTTATTATCTTAATTTAGTGTTTTCTATGTTCTATATGTTTTTCATAACAAAAAAACTGGGAACCAAACATGTTTTTCTTTTTTTTTATAACAAAAATATGTTTTCAAAAAACGATAAACAAACAAACCCTTACTTTCTAGTTTTTAAAACTGTTCTTGAGAATAATTTTTAAAAACACATAAAACACTATTTTTGTGTGATATGAAAACTGAACTTTTTCTTTGAATTTAATGTTTTCTATGTTCTTCATGCTTTTAGAATAAAAAAAATGAATCAAATATGTTTCTCATGTTTTCCTTATTCTCCTTAGTTTTTCGAAACAAAACAATTTTCAAAATCTATAACTAAACATACCCTATTTTTCACTTTTACGCCAAATCTGGTAAGCCATAAGGCCCCATATATATATATATATATATATATATACTTAGCTTGTGAAAGGAAAGATGAAGTTTAAGCAACACAACAAGTAAAACACATGTAACAAAACAGAGAAATGTGAGCTTTCAAACCAACAAGAAAACTTTCCTAATTTTACGATAAACTTAATTTTCTTGAATATAAAAGATTCGCAAATTAGGAACTGTGAGGCCAAAAAACGTAGTGTGGCAAAATGCGCCTATGTGCGCGAAGTGCAGCGTCACCCCAAGTAATATAGTGTACCAATAAGTACAGATATCGATCAACGGGGATAGGTGTGTTGACTACGGAGATTTGCTTTAGATATTATGCGGATATCGTATTGTGTGAGGGTACTAGTGTGTCGATGTAATAAACAAGCGATCCCGAATGAATTGCTGTGTAATGGAGATTAGGGCTATGTCTCCCCCTGTCACTTTCGATGGATTATTTCTTAAAGATGATATTATTCAGTTTATTTATGATTTGTTAGTGGCTAGGTGATCTTGCTTACGAAGTACCCTCTCTCGAGGTGTATCGCTATCTAAGCTAGTAGGTTGAGCGTATCTCTGCTCAATGCTCCGAAATGCTTAAATGTTTCAGCACATAATTGCCACCTTCGGGATCGGAATATCTCTGACCCGAATCGGCCAGAAGAAGTTTGCCACTCGGATCTGGATATCCTCGTCTCTCGAGATCTTGGATCCCGGTATAGTCACGCTAATGTTGGCCCGGACATCATCATGTAAATGATTCCTAGATATAAAGATATAGCAATTATGAACAAGCGAACTAAATACCATCACCGATCTTTAATCCATAAAAATATGATAGGGTTCAACAACACCCTAAGTGTAATGAATCTAGAACATACGAATAGAAAATGCAATATGTAATATGTAAAACATTAGTACTATTGTCCAAGAAGAGGAAAAAGTAAATCTTTGGGCTCTCTTTCTTTGCTCGACGTCATTTCTTTGCTGCGATTTCACGCCCTAGTTGCGTGCGATTCCCGATCTCAGATCCTGAGTGCTCCCCACTTTTGCTTTTAAATGATTGAGAGAATACTTTCGCGGCGTCGCAGCGTTGCCACTTGTTGACTTTCAAAGTGGTTGACTGGCGTCGGCGTTGGCGTCATAAGCGATGGGGGCGTCGCGTTGGAGCGTTGCGGCGTTCGACCATCTTTATGCACTTTCATCTCTTGCTCTAGAATGCTTAAGCGCCCTTTTAGCGCAATTTCTGCATTCACACCAATTGCACTAATCAGATATTAAGCTATAAAAATACGTATTTAAATGTAAAATAACGCTAAAAACGAAATACAGAAGCGGGTATAACCTAAGTGTTTTAGGCACTCATCATAACCTAATAAGATTCTAAGTTCTAAGCAATCCTTTCTTGGCCTAGATTCTTAGTTTAATATATTATATTGATAAATATCATAATAGAAAAATGTTTATAACAATCAACTCATTGTAAACCCGAGAAGAAAATTCAAATTTTCTAAAAAAATGGTAAAATAGTATTTTAGGTAAAATCAATTTATCTAGATCTCGGATGATGAAAACGGACTTCACTTGGGTTGAAATGCGTCTCTCGCGAAAATCTAGCTGTCGAATTTCGTGAATTCTGAGATAGTCGGAATTTCACGTTTTTCGAAGCACAGAAGGTGGTGCGGGACACTTGGCGCATTTGAGTGGCTCAAGATGAGACACGTGTCAAGTGGAGAGCTAGTCAAACATGAGCTCAAGTGGGACCCATGAGAGACATCTGGCAACATGTGATTGGGTGGAAATATATGGTAGATGGATAAGGGATAAGGTATAATCTAAGGTGGCCACTTAGAATGTGACATGTGGCAAGTGAGAGGACAAGTTCTCTTGAACCATCTTGACAATTAGTTTGGGAGAAGAGAGAAGGAGAGGGAAGAGGAAGCAGAAAGAGAGCTTTTAGAGTGAGAAACTCAGCTTATATAAATTTTCGACGATTAGTCCATTAATTCGACGAAGACAAGAAGCGAAGTTGATCCCACTATAAGAGCTACGCGTGAATGCGATATTGTGGAGTTTTGACAACCGAGGTAGGAGTCTTCTCCTACTTGATTTAGTCCTTGTTAGAACCTTGTTAATGGTTTGATTACGAAGTGTTTGGGGCGAAATGAGTATATTTGATCCGGGATTGGGACGAGTTAAATTTTAGTTATTCACGGACGATGCAGGGTGGGTGTGGGGACTGCCTTGGACAGTCGATGTGTTTATATGTGTTGGCGATTCCAAGATGGGTGCCAGGATTATTAGCCCGTGTGAGCTAAATTTACGTGGCTGTGATATGGATGAATAACATGCGGATTGTGTGCTTATTTGAATACATGTACGTATGATATTTTGACATGTATTGTATGAAATTTGCATATTGCATTTCATATACACTGGGACACCTTAGACAGTAGGTGTGAGTGCATGACATTGCATCGGAGGGTTGACCAAAATTAATTATCGGAGTATGTCCATTATTAACTTCGGAGGGTTGTCCACAAAATAAATTATCGGAGTATGCCCACTATCTATATCGGAGGGTTGTCCACAAAATAAATTATCGGAGTATGTCCACTATCTATGTCGGAGGGTTGTCCATTTATAAAACAAATATATTTGTTTGGAAACAATTTTCATGCATGGCACTAGCATGTGTGAGAGAGTCGGTGAGGACTCGAGGCATGAGATTGGGCATGTAGACATTCGGGTAGGAATCACGATTTCACTTGAATGTGTGTGTTGTAATGCATAGACCTTGGTAGGGAGTAAACCAATGTAGGAAAAAAATTCAACTCTTGGGGCATTGCTCACCTCGTCATGGGAACAACCATTTAGATCTTGAAGGCACACACACAGGGATGGGGCTTATCAGAGACCTTAAAAGAAATGGCGGTTGGCCTTATTTCTATATTTTGTAGAAATCTGGGTTGAAGACCCAGTTTTTATTGTAATTTGTAATTAAAAACAAACTGTAATCAAACTTGTTTTTTTTTTTTATAATATATGCATTTTGGAGAGTTCTTCAAATTTTATTAACCTTTGTAGGAATAAGGTTAATTTGTGTTGGTTTTACAGTAAGTAGAACAAAAGGGAAAAGAAAAAGAAGTGCAAGGGAGAAGCTTGAATGGGCTATTGCCCATTTTCCGGTTAGTCGAGACCACGGTATGTGGTGCCGCGACAACGCGACTGTCTTGTAGCGCCGGGCGCCGGGACCGGCCGGTCGATGCGCGTACATTCACGATTGGCTAGCGGTAGCCTGGCGGCAACTGGCGGCGTGCGTGAGCAACGATTTACCTTCGGTCGGTCGCGACACCATTCCTTGTGTCATGACATGGGTATGGGTAGATTGGGGTCACCTCTTGTCGCGACACCAACTTTATGTCGTGATAGGGTTGAGGCGTTGTGGGCTGACTCCAGGTTGTGACATGATTCTTCGTGTCAGACAGGGGTGGCAATTGGGGGTCGCGACATTGCTTTTTGTGTTGTGGCAAGAAAAGCCAGCGCGTGGTGAGTGGTGTCCGCGACACAATCTTTGGTGTCATAGCCCATTTAGTGTCGCGACATGGTTTAAGGAAGGAGGTGGGTCGGGACACAGGTGTCAGTGACCAGGCTTCCCAGAAAGGCGTGCAGAACTGGTGCCATGACACACTTGACGAACATGCGGAGCCCGGTCTGCATGACGGCGTCTTGCGTTTTCTTAAGCGCGTGCTTGGCTTCTTTCTAGTCTTTGGCTTGTGACTTATAGTAAGCGTGAGCCGCGGCCGTGCGGCGTGGTGTGCGGGCGGCGCTATACATGCGACCCACCTGTGGTGCTGCTTGTTTGAGTTCTTGTTGGAACATTGCTCTTGGACAACATTTACGGATCTTGTTCATTAGAAAAAAAAGACCCCCGAGATTTGGGACGTCACACTCATTCTCATATTTAAGACTGAAGTGCCTAAATAAGTTTAAAATTTAAATAAAATTAATAATTCATGAAAACATCCAAATTTAAATGAGACTCAATCTCATTGTTTAAACTTTTTAAATCATTTTTTTTATGTGAAAGCAATTAGAGGTTGAATATCTTTTTGGTGATAAAAAGAACATTCCTTAAATAAGAGTAGCAAACTAAATATTATGTTAATTGTTTGGTAAAAAGTTCATTCAAGGCTATGGTGACGTAGACACGGTTTTTTACCAATGATTAAGATTTTATTTAGTAATTATTTTTTAGAATAAATTTCTCTTCTTCAAAACAAAAATTATGTAAAAGAAATGTTTGATAACCAAAAACCTTTCACTAAAAGTTTCATTCTTAACAACAAACAATTGTTTGTTTTCAAAATAACAACTTTTGATTCATATCTATTATTTTACTTGTTTTCTAATGATTGGTTGTAAGAAAATTATTATATAAATATATAAAATAATTAAAAATAAAGTACCAAATATAAAAATTATTTAAAAAAAACATGCAAAGAAATTAAAGAATAAAAACTAGAAATAAAATCATTTTTAAAATATAATTAAAAATGTTTTAGATTTCAAACAGATTTTAATTAGTCTATAAAATATTATAAGAGATTCAAGGAATTCACACTCTAACTAGGGTTTCCCATTAGTTTTCCTTTTATAGACTTTTCCTACACAGATGTCATGTTTTCATTTGTCCTTTGGTGCAACAGTTAGTGAGCATAATGGATGATTCAGAGTTAGGCGGATCATACGCGTATTGATCGAAGTATAGGAGCGGATGATTCTTATGAGTCTGCATGTCCAACGGCCTAGGCTGACCGTTTCAAGCTGAACGAGATAGATCCTCAAGGATGGTAGAGCCCGTTGTGCAAATGGACATTATGAGTGTTTGATTCGCCTAGAAGACATTGAATGCCGACTCAATGAGTCATACGTTATTTGTGTTCATGCCCTAAATTTATCTGACTTATCACACTCAAGCCTTTGTTCCCTCTAGAAATAATTTTCAAAATTCTTTAAAAAAATTTTAATAGAATAATTTTTTAAAATAGTTATCAAACATATATACCCTTACTAGAGTTTAAAGGCCAGCTTTATTTCTTTGGCGTCTATACTGCTGACCAACTTGAAGTTTTGGTTAGCAAATTAAACCCTCAGTAATGGATCATGCGTAGCAGTATTCTAATACATGTCTACTCATTGATGCATTTATTTCAGTAATCGCAAGGTCATAGGAACATCAATCACCATATCATATCACCTTTCACCCAATCATTCTCATGCAAGTATCTAAATCAAATCTCTGATTCTCAGTGAGTGAGTGGGTAATGAAACCGATCTAGTAAATGATGTTTGAGGTCAAATAAGCAGGTTATCAATATCAATCCCTAACAGTTTTTGTTTTCTGAATCTCAAAATTTAGTTGATTTATAAAATACAAGTGTCGTTGATTTATCGATCGAAAAATTAAAACAAAAAAAAACTAAAATAAATTTCCTTGTTGTGTGAGTTTCCCAATCTCATATATTATTTGTGGAAGAATTATAGATGTACCAAGTCAAGTGTGATGGGATTGCAAATGAATAGATTATGATATTTGTATTTTTTATTGTATTTATAATAATTATTGTAATTTGAACTTTAATATATAATTAAAAATTAAAATTTTATTTTTTGATTTGGGTTACCAAAAACCAATATATGGTTAATCATATTAGTTTTTTATTTATATAAATAACAAACCAAAAAATAAATATCGATGACTCGATCCGATTAAACAAACCATGCCCACCCCTAATTGTAATTAAGAAATTGACATCACATACTTATTTGTACATCTTGTGTATGCACACCTAGTTGTGATTAAAGAAATGACCTTTATACTTATTCGTTCATATATATATATATATATATATATATATATATATGCTATATATATATTCGTTTAATGAAAAGGGCAGGTCGTTCATCAAATTAACCTAAACACGCTGGAATCATCAGATGTTGTAGCATGAAGATAATGTAAGTAGACATAAAATGGGGTCAGTTGGGTCGTCGTTTGCCAACCTAATAATTTTGGTTGGGTTTCATTTGGTTGAAGAGAGACAAGCAGGAAATTGAGAACAAGACTAACAGCCCGCCACTTTTCCTAGTTTCAGTTCCACTCAACCCATCGATGATCTGTCAAGTCTTATAATATTATTGCATCATCAACAATCATCCGATCTTCTCTATAAATACTCCTCAATACTTTGCTTTCTTTCATCAATTCCACCACAAAATTTTAAATTTGCTTACGACAAAGGAAGCTACCTACTACCTCCACAAACCTTTGTTACCTTCCAAACCATGGCTACCCGTTGTATTACTGCTTATCTCTGGTTTTACCATTAATGTCTCTGCTGTGCATGCATATGGATGTGAGCCTGGCTGCAGGTCGCCACCTTCTCGACACGCCGGCGGCTCCGCCACCAGCATTAACACTGCCTCAAATTCCATCTCTTCCTAATCCCACATTGCCTCCTTTGCCGGCAATGCCTGGCCTGCCCACCGCCCATTATAGCTCAGCCAACTCTGCCACTACTGCCGTCTCTGCCTGAACCTTGCTGCCAACCATGCCGACACTGCCAAAGGTAGCGCTTCCGCCACTACCCTCCTCCACCCATCCCCACCTGAATTCCTTATTCCCCACCATTCCAACAATTCCTTTCCTTTCACCACCTCCATCCACCACCACCACCAGCCCTTGATTGGCCTTGCTAAGCTTAGTCGAGGCAGATTAGCTGGGTTCCTATGTTTTTGGAAGGCTTCAGAAGATTCTAATTCATTTAATTGTCTGAGAGGTTTCATTTATATGTCAGGTCTGGTCTATTAAAAATTCATGGTCACTGTGAGGGTTCTTTGTGTTTCTTTTTGTTCTTCATGTTTGATGTTTCTTTCTAGTCTATATATGAATATACCATTCCTCTCTCTTTTTTATTTGATTATTGAACACTTTCTTAAGCCGTTCCATTCTTTAGATTGGAAAGCGTCCTGTAATGGACATAAGATGACTCTGGCCATATAACAAAGTGATAACTCAACGACCTTAAACAGGAAATGCAATTAAAATAAAATGAAAAACTATATTACTCGAGGATTAGATAAAACTTTCTACAATGGGATATTAGTGCAGTATGCTTTATATTAGACAGATTGTATATACAACTTATAATATGTCAGGCTGAGAACAACCTTCTGGAATATGTTCAAGAATCCTCCTCTTACACCCAAGTGCAAATAATCTCACAATAAACTTTGCAGCGATAAGATATTAATCAATACAAAACTGAGATATACAAGTTCAGTACCTGCTTGGTGACTGATAGATTCAAAACTCTTGATAATCCCTGTATTCATTTATACAAGAAGCCAAAAAAGACATAATTGTGGGATTCTTGTTTCATTAGTAAAACTCCAACTCTCGGCTACAATGGTTTTTCAATGCATCCTTCAAACTCTCGGCCTGGTCAAAATCAACCTTAAAAGTAACCATGGTGGTACCCTTTGTACCTGTTTCATAGTCCTGGTTGATGTCCTCAACCTTAAGATTGTAGCTGTCAAGGGAGCTGGTAATGGTACACCCAAAACATTGGGCCAAACAGGGCATAAGCAAAATTTCCGATGTATTTATGATGATAGCACTTGAAGAATAACAAACAACAAAGCTACATTACACTTTATATCACATTTTTATTTTATTTTACATTAACAATATCCTACTTTAACATGTTCTCATAAGCATGAGAGTATAAATGCAAGTGTAACATGAAGGAGTAGCTGCTGAATTACATTAATGGAGTGGGATAAATCACATAACACATGTGATGCAGTTAGCGTTTATTGGGAGCCAGACCCAGACCCAATTGAGTACACATGATCCAAACATAACCCGGTTACAAGTATTTGAGCCCGGAGCAAGAATGAGAGCCAGAGAAAGAAAGATAGAAGGGATGGATGACAACTGAAATGACCGCTCGGGAAAAGGCAAGCTGAGCCTCGAATGACTAGATCGGGCATAAAGATGAAGAACGATGTATGCGTTACAATCCTCACAGAGGCGGCGTGGCCTTTACTTAGTAAGGACAAATTAATGTACAAATGAATATACAACGTAAGAAATAAGGGCCGGCTCATAATGCCCAGGTATGAGCATTAAACATATGACTTGAGCCCATGGGTATAAAAGGGGTAGGAACGAAAAATAGAGGGGACTTTTTTTTATCAGCTATTCTTGCTATTAGTTTGTGGAAGAACCAAAAAACCCTTTCATTGGCCTTGTCACGTAGGAACACCTCATCCCTTCTAGGGATCGGTCAAATCAATGGGTGACCACCATCGGTTACGAGCTTTCCCGCAGACGGCAGTGCATTAGAGGCGGCGGAAGGGTATGGCTTCCACCAGCGGTTAACCTCTTTCGCGGTCAATGCCTCTCTACGTGAAGAGAGCGGCTGTGTGCCAACGCCATCCCAGCTTTGCCACAGTTAAGCGGCACCGCCCGCCAGTACCTGGAGCGCCTTGACCCGGTAGTTTGAGCGAAATGCGATGCGAGTCACGAGCGGCTCCCCCACGCCCGAGAGCGTCAACCCGCGATGGTATGGGGGCTCGTGGGGGAATAGACACCTTCACCCAGGAGAAACCTGGACCCCATGTTATGGGCATTAAACGACATCTCGGCGTCACTGTTCATTCATGCTATCCTCACTGAGTCCGACATCAAGTCCATCCCTTTCGCTGGTTCCATCGCTTTAATACGAACTTGGTACGTCCTTTATTTGGTTTAATACGAAATTTGTTTCCCGATATATGTGCTTAGTGCGGCAGCGAGTGTCCTGTCTGATTTCATGCGGATAGGAGATCCGAGACCATTAGGGATTTCAAAAGCATTTTGGGGCCGCCCTACTGCAGTTGGATTCTGTTAGCTCTAACATTGCCCTACAGGCCGTCAAGCAGGCCATTCGCCCGGACTCAAAATTGTTTTATTCTCTCTCTCTATAGCCTCCAACTTTGATCAATGAACTGTTCCAGAGAGGTAACTAGTATGCTATGCTAGAGGATGATGTTATAGTAGTGACGGTAATGGTGGTCGGAGCCTTCGAGATCGCGAGCTGCCAAGAGCGAGGGAAGAGGAGCCCTGACAAACAAGATGACGAATAGGATGAGAGGAGCCAGCTCAAGGCAAGGTCCCTTGACCTTAGTGTAAGCCGAGATGAGGGGCGATCAGTTGACCAGCTCGAGAATCGCGAGTTATTGCGCTCTGACTATTAACGTGTGAAAATTAAACCTAAGTAGCCGTGCGATATAAAACTAATCAGCATTAATTTATGCTGAGCATGAAAGCTTGTGCCGAGATCCATGAGACGAACTCCTTGATACCCCAGCTTAAGAGCTTGTGCCGAGCTACATGAGATGAACTCCTTGATATGCCGAGCTTAAGAGCTTGTGTCGAGCTCCATGAGAAAAACTCCTTGATATGCCAAGCTCAGGCTTGTCTGGCTATGAGATGACTCCTTGCGTACGAGTACCGAAGGCATGCGGAGCCTCCTCGGCGACCTCCTTGAGGTCGTCTCCATGAGAAGTGCAAATGTAAAGCGGCTCCTTGAGATGTTCTCCATGAGATGAGCCACAATACCGAGCTGACCTCCTTAAGATGGTCTCCATGAGATGAGCCAAATACTCGGGCAGCTTCCTTGAGATGTTCTCCATGAGACGAGCCCTGTACTCAGGCGGCCTCCTTAAGATGGTTTTCGGACAGCTCCCTTGAGATGTTCTCCATGAGATGAGTCTAGTACTCGAGCAACTCCCTTGAGATGTTCTCTATGAGATGAGCCTTGTACTCGGGCAACCTTCTTGAGATCGTCTCCACCCAAGGATGAGCCCACGGTACTCGGGCGGCTCAGAGATGTGCCATGAGATGAGCCTTGTGCTCGGGCGACCTCCTTGAGATGGTATCCATGAGATCATCCCAATACTCAGGCAACTCTCTTAATATGTTCTCCATGAGATGAGCCCTATGCTCAGACGACCTCCTTTAGATGGTTTCGGGGCAGCTCCCTTAAGATGTTCTCCACGAGATGAGCCTAGTACCCAGGCTACCTCCTTGAGTTGTTCTCCATGAGATGAGCCTTGTACTCGGGTGACCTCCTTAAGATGTTCTCCATGAGATGACCCTATATTCGAGCGGCCTCCTTGAGATAATCTCCATGGGATGAGCCCAGTGCCGCGAGTTCAGCAGAGTAGTCTCCATGATATGATACCTTAGGCTAGCCTGGACCGATCCTCGGCCTCGAGCGGCGTAAGCTACAAGCCTCCACTGAGATGTTCTCGAGAGATGTCACGCACACAGCCCTTTGGCTGGGAGGACCATAAGTTTAAGCGCATTCCAACTCACAGTTGTGACGTCCGAATCCGGGTCGGGTTGACCACTGCCGTGACCTGCGGAAGCGTGTGTGTCTCATATCATGAGACCCATACATGAGTAAAAATGGCCACTTCGGGCCCATACATCCCATCTGCGTCAAAATATAACTTGACTATATTATGATAGTGTCAAGAGTTATTACATCAGTCTTAATACAAAATATATATTAAAACTAGTTAGTTCTAATATACATAAAACATGAATCAAAGGCCACGGTCCAGGCTGCTTCATAATCCATGCCTCTAGAGGCTGTCATTATGCTGAATACCTCCTATGCAGAAATAATTTTCCCTCGATAGGGTGAGCAAAGCCAGTGGTGGAATTATCACTCACGTAGGTCTCCGCCTAAGTGTCACGATGGAAAACACCAGCGTTCAAGTAAATTCATGACTCTACTCGAATGTCTACATGCTGATCTCATGGCTCGAGTCCTCACCCGACTCCCTCACTCCATTCACTTACCATGTATGAAAATGGTTTCAAACAAAATATTTGTTTTAAATGTGAAGCTGACCCTCGATATAAATACGTTGGATAATCATAAAAATTGAATTTGTTGGATAACTCTCCAAAACAATTCATGGGCCTTTCCGACGTGAATTGTTGGACGATTTCCAAACACAATTTTTCAAACAACTTTCCGATATGATTTTTTATTATTTTGAACAACCCTCCGATTTATTTCATGTCATGCACTCACTCCTGATTGGTGCTCCAGATGCACATGAAATGCAATATATCATTCATGACAATTACATTATTAATATATTAAGCATGCATATATAACGAATTTATACAATCATCATGTTATTATTCATACATAGTAATAACATAGAATTAGCTCACATAAGCTAATATAAAATCTGGCAGTCCGTCTTGGGACTGCCCATAACATCACACAATAACACAGTATGTTATTCAATTAAGCAATAACATATCCACACACGAGCCACACCGGCAGTCCACGGTCGGTTCGGAATCCCTGAGAAACCACTCTAGGGACTCTTACATCGATCAATCTTTTGGAACAAAAAACACGTGAAAATCGGCCTCCGAGATATCACATCCATTAACAAGGTCCTTAAGCAGAACTAAACAAGTAGGAAAAAGCCCTGCCTCAAAGGTTGAATCGAAACTCTGCAAACTAAGTACCCGTGGCCCTTGCGAGGCGTAGACCAACTTCTCCTCTTGTTTCGCTGAGGCAAATGATTCAGTCAAGATTCTAGAGATAGTGAACACTCTCTCTCTAAAATCTCTCCCCTCTTTTCTCGGTTTGCTATCCCTCTTTTCCTTACGAGCCGGTTGGGAGGCAGTCGAGAGGGACTTGTCCTCTCATGCAGTATCCGTTTCTCATTGGGCCTTAGATTACCCTATCACCTTATCTCTTCCCATTATATTTCCTTCTAATGGCGCAAAAGCCATGTGTCTCCTGGCCACACGCCAGGCTCATATATTTCACTAGCTCACGGTCGACACGTGTCTGCAGCAGGCCGCTCGAGTTGTGCCACATGTCGGCCACCATGTCGTCACATTGCCTCAGCATTGAAATTCAACTAATATCTTGAAATTCGATGTGGTAGCTAGATTTCGTGAGACGATTCCAACAGTGAAGTCTGTTTCATCATTCGAGATCTAGAAAAATTCCGGATTTTGACCTAAATTACCATTTTACCCTTTTTCAGAAAATTATAATTTTATTGGGTTTTACATTCAAGTGAATTCATATTCTCTTCAATCATCACATGCACGATCTATGTTTCAGTCTCGTAGACTCATATTTCATCTTATTCTGTAATATAAAATCGTTTCCAAACAAAATATTTGTTTTAAATGTGGGCAACCTAGAGTATAAATACGTTTGGATAATCATAAGAGAATTGAATTTGTTAGTAAGCTATAAGAAACAATTAGTAAGGCGCTTCCAGACGTGAATTGTTGGAGCCGATTTAAAGCGGTCTTGACAGCTCGATATGATTTTTATTATTTGGGTTAACCTAGATTTATTTCATGTCATGCACTCACTAGAGTCTAGGGTGCTCCATGCATATGAAATGCAATATATCATTTCCACAACAATTCATGTTAATATATTAAGCATCGTACTTATCTTAGAATTTATACCTGATCATCATGTTATTATTCATACATAGTAATAACATAGAATTAGCTCACATGGGTACAATATAAAATGCAGCGGTCCGTCTTGGGGCCCCTTATAACTATCCTGATAACCACATTATATTATTCAATTAAGCAATAACATATCCACACCCAGGCCACACCTGGCTAGTCCACGGTCGAGTTGGGTATGAGAAACCAACTAAAGTTTCTTGTGGTCAAATCTTGGAGCAAGCAAGTATCGGCGCCAGAGATATCTATCCATTAACAGGTCCTTAGAAACAGAACTAAACCAAGTAAAAGAAAACCCCTACCTCCCAGAGTTGTCGAAACTCTACAAAACTAGTACCCGTAGCCGCATGGCGTGAACCAACTTCTCATCTTGTTAAACCCAGGCAGGCGGTCCGTCATGGGTGCAGAGATAAGGTAGGCAACTCTCTCTAAAATCTCTCCTCTTTTGGTTTGTCATCTTTATACCCAAACCCGGTTGGGAGGCTTAGTCGAAGAGCATCACTCTCATACGAGTGTCAGATTTCTCGTGGACACCTTAGATTACCTATCACATATCTCTTGTTAGTTTCCTTGTGGCGTAAAAGCCATGTGTCTCTATGGCCCACACGCCCGTTCATATTTCGCGCAAGCTCACGGTCGACCGTGTCTCGCGCCCAGTACTCGAGTTGTGCCCACATGTCAGGCGCCGTCGTGCGTGCGCCAGCGTGAAATTCCGACTATGTGAAATTCGATGGTAAATTTAGATTTAGGTAGACGATTCAATGATGATCTGTTTCATCATTCGAGATCTAGAAAAATTCCGGATTTTAACCTAAATTACCATTTTACCTTTTTAAGAAAATTATAATTTTCTTGGGTTTCACATTCCACTCCCCTTAAAAGAATTTACCGTCACGAAATTCCAAATCCACATCAACTCACATCATATCTTACAGCGATGCGCTTATGTAAATACTTACAAGCTAGTTATTTAATTATTAAACATTACTTCATTACCTTCATCCTTAAATAAGAAGGGATAGGTGGCTCGCATAGTGTCCTCGCGCTCCCACGTTGCCTTCTCCACTCCACGGTGTTGCCACAGTACTTTCACTAGCCTCACGGTCTTGCGTCGAAAAACTGATCTGTTATTCATAATGTACTTTGGTCCACTCGCCAAATTCCCATCTATGTCAACCTCGATCTCTGCAATCATTACATGAGCTGGATCGCAGGCTGGATGCGGAGTGTACCTTGAGACATGGAGCCGTGGAATACCTCATAAACACGACATCTTTGGCGGTAAAAATAGCGTTTTACTTCTTTGTGCCTACACTACCAGTATCTCAAGGGCCTAATAAACCTTGGCGATAGCTTCCGCGCTTGCGGAAATCTTACCACTCTCTCTTGGAAAATGCCCCGAAGGCCTGATCACCCGACCTTAAACTCTAAAGGTCGGCGTCGCACAATACGCATAACTCTTTCTTAGGCTACAGGCTGTGAGAAGGCGTTATCGTATCAAGCTCACCTTCTCAGAGTGTCTCTAATCAAATCGGACTGTGTGGAGCTCTCTCCTTTCTAGGTCCCGACAAATCTGCGATCGGCATGGCCTCCCATATAATGCCTCATAGGGTGCCATCTGTATACTCGCCCGATAACTGTTTTTATAGGCGAATTCCACTAAGGGCGAGTGCTCTTCCCAACTGCCCTTATGATCCAGGACATGCTCGGCGTATCCTCGCTACCTGTGTATGGTCTCTCGTTATTAGTCACATCACGTGGTGGAAGGTTGTACTCATGGTCAACCGTGTGCTCATAGCCTTTTGGAAACTATTCCAGTACACCTCGGGTTTCTGTCCGACACTATGGATATTGGTGCTCCATGTGTGGGATCTCGGATAGCCGTGGAATTCCTCGATGTGAGGTCCGTGTACGGCTGAAAATGTCTGATAACCCCGTGGTCGGTCTATCACCCACCTGCTTTGCGTCATGTGCCTCCACGACTTCTTTGGAAAGTGGGTCACAAAATCCATCGTGACGTGCTCCCGACTTCCTTCAGGCTCAGTGGCTTGGTAGCCACCTTTGGCTACGATGCTCGGCTAAATCTACAACAGCGACACGTGAGGCGTGCTAGGAACAAAGTCGGCGTGTCTCTTGCGTCTGCTCCGGTGGTCTTGCGGCGAAGATCGCGGTGCTTCTTCGTGCCACTTGAACCTTTATGTCGAAGCGGTGAAACTCCTTTAGGATCTCATCTCTGAATCGGTCAAGCCCAGAACCTTTACCCGTCCCTCTTATCTGAAGACTACCATCTGCTGTGGATGGTCGGGCCCTCGTCGATACCTAGCGTACGGTCCTTGATGGACACTAACTCTACGTCCTGCCCCTAGGACTCAATCCTACGCTTGATAGAAATGGCGCCCAGCTGCAAATTCCCCCGATGTGCCTTGAGCACGCTTTCGCTATACTATAGTCAGCGCCCCACAGTCTCGGCGTCGCCACTCTCGCCAAGCTATCTTTTGTATTGCTCCAGGCTGACTTCCGGTAGTGCATCAACCACCACATTTGCCTTACCGGGGTGGTAATGCAAAATGAAGTCGTAATCCTCTAAAAACTTCATCCATCACGTATTTGCCTCATATTGAAGTCCGCTACGTAAAGATATACTTGATTTTGTGGTCCTAGGGTACTTTCAGACTACTCACCATATAGTAGTGAAGCCAGTGGCGGAACTACTGGCGTAACTCCATGTCGTGTGTGGGGTAGTGCTCATGATTCTTCTGTGCGGCGAGAACCGTAAGTACTACCCTCGGTTTGCATGAAAACACATCAGTCCGACCCTTGAGGGGCATCCTGATACCTTTGTGTACCCACATCCCCTATGGAACTATCAAGATAGGGCGTGATGGTGCCTCTTCTCAACTCCTAGAATGCCTTCTCATAAGTCATCGATCAAACTTGACCTCCTTAGAGATTGATCTGGGTCGTAAGCGTGATCGGAGAAATCTCGATGAACCTCTGTAATACCCGGTGATCAAAACTAGTATGTCGAAGACCTTTGGTGCTCCCAGCTCATCATGGCCTCGACCTTCTCGGGGTCATTGATACGCCTAAGGCGGCACCACGTCCCCATCACCTCAGTGGCCAAAACTCTCCACTTCTTTGAACTTGGCTGATGGTCTCTCGGCAAGCTGGCAAAACAACCCTCAGGAATGATCCTCATGCTCCTCTCGAGCCCCAGGGTAGATCAAATGTCATCTACAAAGACTACGACAAGCCCGATCTAGATGGGGTTGGAATACTTGTGCATGAGATCCTGAACCGGCGCATTCGATCGATCGAAGGGCATCAGTGGCTTCAAGTGCCCGGTACACGTCTGAAGAGCATCTTGGGATATTGTCTTTCCCTAACTGGTGATGACTAACGATACGAAGGTCTATCTTGGAGTAGACTCGCGCCCCCCTCAGTTGATCAAACAAGTCATCGATCCTCGGCCAGTGATACGGAATTCTTGTCGTAACCTTGTTGGTGCTCGATGGTAATCTGCTTGATCGAAGGTCTATCTTTCTTCTTATGAAATAGAGCGAAGCGCCACATGGTAAAGTGCTACGATCTAATGAAACTCTTGTCAACAACTCTATAGTTGGACCTTGAGTTATCTGGCCAACTCAGCCCGGTGCCATCTATGCGGGTCATAGAGATGGGGCGATGTGCCAGGGTTTTAACTAGATCTGAAGTCTCAGAGAAGGCCCTACGGAGAGGCCGATCCGGTAGCTCGTCCAGAAAAACATCCTCATACTAAGTAGACTACTCGAGGTAGATCTAAGTCGATTAAGCACGCTTGTCCTTTTGAGTGGAGCTTGCTAGTCGACCATAGCCGTCAGTGATACGCGGACTCGTACGAGTCTGGGAGCCAAAACACCGTCTTGTCCCCACGAGCGTGGCGAGTACCGTCACGGCTGTGTGGCGGTAACTCTCTTATGCCACTGTTCGTGTGACTTTTCATGCGAGTCAACAGGTCCATCCCAGATGGCGTCGAACTCGACATGTCCATGACCTCGGGTCCACTTTGTGGGTAGAATCCTACGAGATCTCTAACTCGCATCCTCGGCGCTATCATCCTTTATTCTGCGCCACACAGTCCTAGGCGGGGAACTCACAATACATGGTTTCTCTGAGCCTCGACCTCTAAGCTGACTCCATCGCGATTGATGCAGCCGATGAATGAATCACGATGCACGAGTCAAATATCTGAAATCCATGGGTGAGATGCTTAAGCCGGTGGTGTGATGACATAGACACGCCCCTAAATCCACGGCGTACCTTGTGGGCCTTGTCCTGTCTGGAAGCCCTGCTGGCCTTCACATGTAGCAGGGAGGTGCCGTGCGGCTCTGGGCGTCTGGCTCCTCGACCCATCTTAGGGTGTGGAGAATAAATATCGCTCTTGTCCCCACGGTACAGTAGGTGCCACCCACCCAAGCCACAGGGTCCACATCTACGAGAATGACCCCTCATCATATGTCGAAAACATGCAAATGGAAACATACCATACATCTGCTGAGTGGCAACCACTGATGCTACATCCACTGGCAGAAGGACCCCGGCTCTGAAACCCATGAACTAGAAACCGCTACTTCTTTCCGGCCCGGAAGAAGATGACTCTCCTTCCTCTTTGCCCTTAACGCTCGCATCCCGAGTGCTATGTGCATCCTCTAATCTCCTCTCTAAGGTCATGGCCATCCCGACCGTAGAGTCATGTTACGTGGCGGAGTCCACAATCCTGCTCCAAATGGACAATCTTAGCCCATTCTCGAATCTCGACCTTGGTCATATCTATAGCCACATAATTAGGTCGGCGAAGCGGAGCTAGCTTCGTGAATCTAGCCACGTACTCCATCTAACGCCGTGGCTCCACTGCTTGACTCTAAAGGAACTCTTAGGCCTTTGCGTGTCTAACAGTGGCCGGAAAATACTTGCCCGTGAGCGACTCCTTGGAACTCACGCTGAGTCATTGCCTCTATGTCTACAAGGTCTTGCGGGTCCACCATGTCCCAAGACTCACCCTCTGGGTGGAATGCGGCTAGTCGATCTTAATGCATGGTAATATCCAGCGGCCTCTAAATCCTCTGCATGCATGCAGGCTTGATTATCGGGTACGCCCTTGGATCCCTCCCTTTGTAAATCTTGGAGGATGATGTGCCACTAAATCTTTGGAGTTACTCGGACCTCCACCCCAGCTACTGTTTGCACTAGCTTTGTCTCTGATGCGACAATTGTTGTAAGGGCCTGCCTGGCCCACTCAGGCGAGGGTGGTCCACTCCTGAGCTATCCTCTGGCTCACGGGGGGTTTCTTTCGCCATTGGGCTCGAGCGCGGGGCCAGTGAGGGCAGATCTTGATTCGAGGTGATTGGCCCCTGGCTGAGCTGAGTAGCCCGGGTTGGTAGTGGAACTACCTCGAATGGGTATCCTAAGCTCATGGTCCCGAGGTTCGAGCCACGGCGAAAAAAACCCACGTGAGCTAGGGGATAGCTTTGTGAGTGGGACCACCCCTCGTCGGAGTGGGCCAGGGGGTGGGGCCCTTACAAAAAAAAGGCGCCTTTTTGTAAGGGCCGCCCTGCCCGCTCAGACGAGGGGGTGGTCCCGCTCCGCAGAGACTATAAGGCATGTCCATGCCGCTTTTCTTCCGCCTCGAGTGAGGCTCGAACTTAAGACAAGGACGTATTGAAATGGGAGCCGCTCTCGCTGCAGGCGGAACACTAGCCGATTGGTAGTGAGAGATATCCCCACGTTCAATCACTGATCTGGAGTTGACTCTCACGGAAGCGAAAAGAAAGGGCAAGGCACTCTTTATGCTGTGGTGGGACACCCCTCGTCGGAGTGGGCCGGTGGGGCCCTTACGAAAATTTTATTTTTTGTACTCTTTTTTTTTTTTGAGAGCCTACGCTGAGCGATTAATACGTGAGCGGTGGCCACTAGCGATTTTTATCTCAAAACTAGGTTGTGTGGTGCACACACCGAATCGGTCGCGTGCACTCCGTGGCTAGCCCCGTGCGCATGGCTTCTGCGTGGCGCGCGTTGCGCGCCTCACCAGGCTGCGATGTCTTTGGTGAGACACGCCCGAAACCTGCCTTTCTCGCGACCCAATCCGGTCGTGACCTCAACAGTGATCGAGTCTTTACTGGCGAGGCTGATCAGTCGCGACCTCAAAGCGAGTCAGCGACAGTTCCTCTGCCCGACCTCAGTGGTCGCGACACGAAAACGGTGCTGACCCCACACACGCCAGGAGACTAACCCCGTGTAGCGACATCGATTTCATGTCGCTGACCTCGTTTCTACGGTGATTTCGAGTCAGCGACACCAAAATCGAGGTTGCGACCTCCCGCAACATACACCCATGTCCGCGACCTCGAAAATGGCCAGGCCACCAGGAACTTTCCCACGGCTAGGCCCGTATCGCGACATGAAACCCGTCCTTGCCTTGTACAGCGTGCGAAAGACCAAATCAGGTCGCGACACCAAACTAATATGCGCGACACCGCGCCCGATGCCCCACTGCAGGCAGCCAAAACTCCGCGTACCAAGCACGAGGCTGTTGCATTGGCCAGTCGCGACCTGAGTCTCCCAGCCCTATCACGTATTAAAATTCATGTCCACGACCAAGACAAACCAATCGGCCTTTCTCAACTATGTCCGACTCGGTGATGCTTCTAGCGACTTAGGACAAATATCAGGTCGTGCGCACGGCGGTGCTACTCCTTGCTTATTTCTTGCTCACCACACCTGCGCCCAAGCCGGGCTATATCGCACCCGGCCATGTGCTCCTGGCGCCTCATGCCTATCATGACACAAACACGGAGTGACGGGACTGTGGCGTTAGCCGTTTAACTTCTCTCTTGCACATTTTTATTTTTCAAAAATCCTCCATTAGCCTTCTACTTTACTTCTACAAGATCTTGATAGCTAAACAAGCGCTATTTATACAATTCAAAAATTTAGAGTTTAATTATAACCCTTTTTCCTTGTGAAAACTAGAATAATCTTCAAAGTTCTAGAAACACAACTGTTTATTTTTAGCTGGAGCAATTGTCAAATTTATTTATTTTTTTCATTTAATTCTGGACTATTTTGCCCAAAATTCCTCAAACAAACCCCTAAGTTTATATTTTCTTGACCTTAGTATCAAAACATTTTCCTATATGCTATTTACAGTGATTCGTCTGTAGTAGGGTGCGAATCAACAATATTTATAAACCTAAATTCCTCCCTATTGCCATATAAAAGCTTTGCGATATAGTAACTCTAGGGTCGAACACGGGGATGGGTTTTAACCGTGTAAATAATTTACAGTTGGCTCAGTGGTGAATTTCAATTTGGATTTTGGGTTTTCATAAAAACAGTGGGTTTTGTTGGTAGGCCCGAAAGTAAAAAAAAGTAAAATATAAAATAAGACTCCTTGAGTGTTAAGTCTTGAGTTTTATGGATTTTCCTAGAACTGGCGAGGTTTCGGGGTCCTTTCATGCGTTTAGGAGGGATGACCTATCAGTCATCTCGAATCGGATCTTCATTTAACTATAAAACTAGCCCTTATTAAATCTCTCTCTGAAAATGGCATTCTTGGTCGTGTGTTCTCAATCAATGCAAACAAGTCTCCTTGACTCACATTACAATGGCTAATAAATGGTAAGTAATGAACATCACAAGATCTAGTAATAAGCATCAAGTGAGCACTAAAATATTACCAAGTACTAAACATTCAACATGAATCGAAGGGATCTAAACCTAGAGTTAAAAGGAGAACACAAGTGACCTTTGAGTACTGCGTAGAAAAAGCATTGGAACCCTTAGCCTGCGTCAGGATCCCTCATCCAGTGTCCCTCTACTTCAAGGAGGAAAGGTTTCTAGTCGTACATCCCTTGAGTTATCATCCTTAAGGTATGTTTGGCAGCCGGGAAAGTGCAAGAAAAAGAAAGAAAATTAAGGAAAGAAAAAGCAGTAAAAGAGTGAAAGCTTCCGTCAAAGAAATTTTATTAATGAAGGAGATCCTTTACAGTGCTTGGCTTGGCTGGGGGCTTTTATAGCCAACCCCTCGTACAAAATACAAAAAACCAAAAGAAAATACTATTACAATGGGGCAAATTAGGAAGAAAGCCAAAAAGATGACCAACATAAGTCAAAAGTCAACATAAGCATGAGCGGTGCACGAGGAAGGCGATTTCGCACGGTCACGAAATTCTTCTTTCTCTGCTTATGCTCCTTCTTTCCTTCTGATTTTGATCTGCAATGTTGAGTTCGACTTGAATTCTTCGTGCTTGGACCGACTCGACAATCTTGGTATTAATAGCTTGCAAAAATTACAAAATTAGCCACAAAATGCGATCAGTAGAATAACCGGGACCTTAATGTGCAAATTGGGTTAATTCGGTTGATTAGTACACAAAAAGCGCTTAAAACCTACAATAAATAGGGCTCAAAATGTAACTTTTTAGGCACTAATCACTCCCCCCAACCGACACATTGCTAGTCCCTTAGCAATGAAAGAAAGAAAGAAAGAGCAAACAAAATAATAACAAAATTATGTTCTCAAAAATGATATTTCAAAAAGTATGTGGATGAGTAATGCCTAACCCTCGATGAGAATCACCGAAACCATGCTAATAACCATCACAAGAATGAATACCATACAAAATTCGAGTATCAAAGGCCTCCCTCTTGGTGAATAAACGAAGACTTCCACGAAACCCTAAGTGTTTGTTTGATCAGTTCTCAACAATAAAGCTATGAAGGCTGCACTCTCACTTTATTGACTCTCGCCTACTACTTGGGACACTAACCAACCTAAATAGATCAGAGACCACTCTTATTCCTGACTCTTTTTTGTGTTGTAGAAGTGCAATGTTTGTTCATGACCTCACCAAAGTCCATGCGGGGATCTCTGGAGATGACTCGACCAATTAAGGCTTAGGGCACCAAGTCATAGGATCTTTCGACATCAACTCTTCGGGTTTCACCGGACTTAGGCTAGATTTGAAACTCCAACACAACTCCTTCAAGCCTCACCCATCCACCCATCCCCAGCGAGCACTAGTCGGTGAGCTCCCGACAGTTAGCTTAGGGCCAGGAGTTTTAAGGCTTCTTCATATACCCTGGTTAATGCTCGAGGTTTCAGATGAAGCGTCGCGGCTTTTCTATTCTCTTTTCTTTTTCTTTTTCTTTTTCTTTTCTTTTGGAAGACATGGCCTTCTTTCATGGGGGGTCCTTAACTATTAAAGGTGGTCGACAAACTAGGATAGGTTTGGCAAAGTTTAGGAGTTAGTGATTTTGACCTATTGTTGCAGAACGATGTGCACAATGTGTGTGGTTAGCTAGAGGTGTGGAAGAAAGGTCAGCGTGAGGATTCAACTAATCATCTATTCAATTAGGCATGGAACCAATCTAACATAAATAAAATTGGATAGTGGTTCAATTTTTCAAACCGTAGGTTAGGCAAAACACAAAAAAAAAAATTGGGTGCAATTTTTTAATTGAAAAAGTAAGTTGTATAGTATAACAGCTTCACAAAGAGGAAAACCAGCAAGCCACTGAACATCACAAAATGGGCTTGCTCAAATAGTATTAAAAACATAGAAATAAATACCACTTCCCTTGCTGCTCTCCCCAATAGTCTCACATTACTTCATGGCTTTGGGGCTTGGATTAAATTTGAGAAGAAGTGCTACTCATGATGAAATGTGCCTTGGCGCTGGATGGATCTTTTAAAGCTTTCTGGAGCCGCCTTAATTCCGCCCCGGGTTTGAAATAAATGAACAAGTTAGAAGAAAATAGAGAAAAAAAGTGACCAGTTGGAGCATTTTGAAAATTATACCTTATAATAATTTCAAAAGTGTCCTTTCTAGATATATTTGGATTATAAACTCTCTAAGCTTTCCAACGATAAAATTACTAAAGCGAGTTCGAATGAAAGTAATGGCGAGGAAACAAAATGGGGTTGTTGTTTAAAAAATTTCGCACTTGGTTAAAATTTACGCGCCTATGCAAAAAATTCTTGCAGTGCGAAATTTCTCACTATGCTAAAATTTACATACGTAGGTACGAATTTCCTTTTCCTACACAAAACTGATTTTCGACTTTTGTTTCTTGTATCACTTTATATCCTTCAAATTTGACAAAAGCGCAAAAATAACATAGGAAAAATTAAAAAAATACAAAAATGAAAAATAAACTAGAAACGAATTTAAATTATAAATTAAGCCTAAAGAGAAAAATTAATAAACCAAAATAAAATAAGATAAAAATAAAATCATCGGAAAATTCAAAACAAAAAGTGGGGATCAGGCCTCCCAGGCAGTTTCTAGCCTTTTATTCTTGAAATTTAGTGGAGGCGAGTCATTCTTTGAGGTCAGAGTGCTCCATGTCTGAACCAGCACCCGAACCATCCGCTATGCCATGCAGTGTGAGCAGCTGCTAGTGTCTTTGATGTAGTGGCAAAGGCTCTAACAGTGGCCACTAATTTCCTGATGTTTTGCAGGGCAGGCATTGCAGATGATATGGCCTTTCCAGTAGGTGTTTCAGGTGTTGAATGCTGCGGATGAAGGCGGGATATCGCTAAGTCAATAGGGGCAGGGTAAATTTGTACTTCTTGGTGTTCTTCCACACTCCTTTCCACGCACCTTCCTCGATCAACAAGGGAAGGATTTCTTTTCTTCTCCTCCTCCATGGCCCGTAAACCAGCCTTGCATGATTACAGGGCATCCTACGATTCCTCAAAAGCCACATTGGTTCCTCTTTCCAATTCCTCCACGAGTTGCGGTTTGAGGCTTCTTCACCCAAAATAGTGTCAGTCAAGCACTCTTCCTCAAGATTCTCCTCCTCTTGATGAACAAGCTAATTGGTGAGCTGATTAGTGCTCAAAAAGTGCAATTTTGAACCCTATATTAGATAGGTTTTGAGGTCTTTGATCGTTAATCGTGTCCATTTTATCCCGATTGAAGTGTTCATTATCGTC
Source organism: Tetrastigma voinierianum (assembly GCA_016808115.1). NCBI lineage: Eukaryota > Viridiplantae > Streptophyta > Magnoliopsida > Vitales > Vitaceae > Tetrastigma > Tetrastigma voinierianum. The sequence continues at coordinate 375,284 of JAEQBH010003336.1, read as the reverse complement.
TTAGTAACACTTGTACAATTTGAGGTGTTTTGGTTGTTTGTAGACTTTTATACACATTTGAACTTCAACCTCAATGCAAATGATCGATCCTTGAGGTTGGAATTTTAGTCTCGATACCATCAACCGAGCCAATCAATGGAAAAACAAAGAAGTGAAGAAAATGAGATGCGATTGAAGACATGACGAGAGGAATGCGAAACTGACAAAGCGAGCAATTTCGCAGCAACTTTGTTGGCAACCAATTCGCAACCCTTGCGAAATTAGTAAACTGTTATGCGGTTCGCAATCTCGACACGCGTGCGAAATTCGCTAGCCACGCCTTTGTCGCGATTCTGAAATTAAAAACTCACTTCTTTATTAAAAATGAGAAATTTCGCCCAACTAGCGAGTCGCAGCCTTGCGGAGTCGCGCCCTTGCCCAATTTCGCTAACCCTTGCCAAATTCGCTAATTAAGCGAAATTCTCCCATCTTGAAATTTGCGAGGCCTCGTCATGCTTTTGTAATTATTTGTAGCCTTCAAACTTGGTGAATTACTCTCTATCCTGCTTAGCTTTAGTTGGCTAGGGTTTTTATTTTATACCTTGAGGAGTCCTATAAATACCCCTCATGTTTTGTAATAAGGGAGAAGAGGAGGAGAGGAAGAAAGACAAGTTTTTGGTGATTTGTAAGTTTTCATTTACTGCTTTTGTAAATAAAGTTTGTTTTATTTTAAGTTTTTCTTTATTTTCTTCTTCTTTCTCTTTCTTCTTCACTTTTCCTATTTCGCCAAGCACACCTCTCAAGATGACACCAAGAGATGACATACCTCCTTCCTTTGAAGACATGAAGAAGGCTTCTCAAGTAAAGGGGGCTTAAGCACATGTCTATGTACTAAAAGCTACGAGTAGTGTAATTATGGGCCTTATCTTCAAAACTCGCTGCATAACATGGATGTTATTTGTTCGCAATACTCTCCACATGCTTATCCACATTTATGTGATTTGAGGTGTAATTTGTGGTTCTTTAGATGGTCCTTACTTGCCTATGAGGTAATATCTGCATGTTAGGTTCTTCAAATTGGGTAAGGTTAAATAACATTTGCTTTTATTGTTTCGCTTAATACTCTCCATGTTTCAGTGTGGTTCAAGTTCCTAGTGAGAGATGCAATCAGATTCTTGATTGTCTTTACTGTGTCTAGCCTACTGACTTCCATGCTAGTAGTCAAGGCTCGCAGAGATGCATCTGATCTTTCAGACCCTTACTACCCCAAAAATGATAAAAGAATGTTGTATTTTAAATGTAAGGGCCATAACTTACATCCCTGTGTTGATTCACATAGAGGATACAAAACCTTGAGATATACTACTCTTGCACCAGTTTTCTTTCAAGTATGAATCTAAATCTCAAAGGGCCTCTCATTGTTGACGCTTTAACTTTCTTCGCTATACTTCTCTTTTTCAAACCATTCCCTTCGTTAATGAATTCCAAAGAGTCCAAATAGAAAGCTTCCACCTTCATGTGTCTCCAAGCAAACTCCATTTTAAGAAGAAACCCATCCTGTGTTCTAACTTTAGATCACATACCAAGAGTTTCCGGACTACTTGTAGCCAGATTTAGGCACATGTACAGATATTTGATTTTAACAGCCTGCACCCATGTAATTTAATCAAATGGCGCTGCTGTCGGGATGGTGCCAAACTACTTTATGGTAAGTTGAAGAGTACTTGTGGATCCACACCGCTAAAGGTAGCCTTTTACCTTCTTAGATATCGCGGTACAAGAACGCGCTTTCAAAGACTGACAAAGAACGCGAATCATCTACTTCAAGTCATTCAAACATTTTACTTCTTTGTTAGATTATTTTAATTTTTCTTTAGCACTCTTGTCAGTTCTAATTGTCGTTTCAGAACGTAACACCAGACATGCAAATGCTGGGATGTAGACACTTCTGTGTAGGTCGACAGGGATTAGTACACAACCCCGACCTTAGCTAGTGAGGTTAGTGCACACAACCGATACCATGGATCCCATACCAGGAACAGCCAACTGTATCCCTATGAATCCAAATGCATATAGGAACCAAGGAGGGATCATCCATTCCTCCAGAGTTATGCCCCATCCCAGACTATTCTCCCTACATGGAGCGTTGAGGCCATATTTGTACTCCCTTACTTCCCACATACCATGAGATGGAAAATTTTAAAAACCATACACACTGCAGGTGATTTTGAGAGAGGTCAATGTATCTTCAAGGAAGGGTACATGGATATGGATTTTCGTTGAAGGCATTTCCATTGTTGACTCTAAGGATAAGGCCAAGATATGGCCTACAACTCATTTGGTGTCAGAACCAGATAATAATTGTCTAGCCAAAGTAGTTCCCAAGAAGTTTTTTGCTCATAAGACAAAACAATTTGAAAGACAAATTTATACCTTTGTACCATGAAGGTAGAGAAGTTTACCAAGAGAGGCCGGAAACCAAGAATGCATGTCCACACCACGGGTTTGACACCGGATGCTAGTAAACCATTTTCTATGATGGATGTCCCCACCTATGAAACAACTTTGTAGAAACAATGTGGGGCAACTTTAAGTAAACACTCGACGAGGCCATGTGACTCGACTTATATATAGCCGAAACTCCAAAAGGTACGGGATGAACCTCGGTCTCCAAGGGAGGATGAAGGACTGATGTACTCAAGGTTTTGTGGGAGACATTCATACAATTTCAGGACACACGATGAGAGAAAAACAATCATTTTGACCTGGAGACTGGATGAGAGATGGAAATGAAAAATCAACATAATATTTGTGCATCTCGCAAGTGAGTTGTCACCATCCCAACCTTCTCGCTACAACCATCACTACACGGGTCACCATGGGAAATCACAAGAGAACTAAATTTTAATGTAGATCCACTAATGAATGTTCCATTTGGCAATCTTATTCAAAATCAAAACCTACTCTAATCTACCAGAGCTCAAAACTATCTCCCTACCTACTGACAGAATAGTTAGTCCCACTTCCTGCAATGCCAGAACAACCACTACCCTTATCCCCTCAATAATGCACCTCTCACACCCAGATTATTTGCAAGCACACACACAAGAACATAAGGCACTGGGTCGTCCAAACTAATCAAAATATCAAGTAAGACAAAGTTCACTTAATGTGAAACTATCCAATATGCAAGCCCGAATTTCAAAATTGTCCAATCAAGTACCGCAAGTTCGTAGAAAGGAAAAGGGCCTTTTCCGTGGACAGCACATCGTATCACGGCACAAATAAACAATGAGGACACAACTACTAGAACCTCATGAAGTAAAGGCAATTTAGACCTCGAGAAGCTGGTAGGAGTCAAGCATGCAGCACAGTTAGTTGGCCGGGCCTCCAAGAGAGGTCGAACCACTTCAAGAATACCAGTTGTCAAGGAAGAAGCAAAGCAGCCAAATACCCCCTCCATTCCGCAAGCTCACGAAAAGAAAAAGAATCATGTTAACCAAACGTAAATGTTGGAAGTTTTAGTTAAGGTAAATATCCCTCTCCTTGACATGATCGAGCGGGTCCTACCTACTAAAGTTTTGGGGACTTTGTGCATTAAAAAGGGTCGAATGTGAATAAAAAGGCCTTTTTAACTGAGCAAGTTAGTGCTATTATTGGGAACAAGACTCCAGTGAAGTATAAGGACCCGGATGCCCTCTGATCTCGATTGAATATTGGAGGCACACGATTATTAGAGAAAGCCACTATTGAACTGCAGGAGCTAGTGTGAACTGTTGCCATATTCTATGTCTGGCTTGATTGGGGTTGGAGGAGGTGAAACCCTTCCATCACACTTTAAACTGCGCCGATAAGGTCTATTAAAAATACCCGGAACCATTGAAGATGTTTCTTATAGAGTGGACAAATTTTATTATCATTAGATTTTGTAGGTAGCGATCTGGGAACGATCCTTGATGGGACCCTAATCGTATGCCCGATCATTTTAGGAAGACCATTTCTGGCTACTTGAATGCAATTATAAATTGCCGAGCTCAGAGTCATACAACTCACATTTGGAAATATGACCTTAGAGGCTCAATATTTTCATTTGGGTAAAGGCATATGCATTTTAGAGGATGACTTCGAAGAAGTACGTATTTTAGATCTTGAGTGGAAACGGGCTAACCTGACAACAGTCACGAGATATGTGGCCGGAGTTGTCAGGAATGCAGCGAAAACAAACGCAGACCACGAGTGAGTTTCATACGGGGATGTGGAGAAGGAGGACGGGAATTCTTACCTCTTGACTAGTAATGAACTGGGAACCTCGAAAGATGGAGACTCAAGCCCCTCCAGGTGAGTTGAGTATGCATTTTGGAAGCAAATGGCGGTGTCAGTGGTAATTTCTTCATTATTGACCTTCACTTGCCACGGGAACATAAATCTCTGGACCTTCTCAAAAGAACAAACAAGCATTGGGGATGGAAATCTACGTCTGAAAAGGCATTAATCCATCCATTTGTACCCATCACATTTACTTGGAGAAGGAGTCTAAAGCTGTTCGGCAACCCCAAAGGAGGTTGAATCCCCATCTTCAGGAAGTAGTTCGTATTGAGGTCCTAAAATTGCTCCAAGCTGGAATTATTTATCCATTTACGATAGCACTTAGGTTAATGACTTCGGGTGGTGCCTAAGAAATCGGGGTAGCTAAGCGTAAACGAGAAGGTGAAGAATTGTCTACCCGATTAACAACATTGGAAGTATGTATAGATTATAGGAGGCTCAATGGTGACCCGAAAAGACCACTTCCCATTGCCCTTCATTGATCCAGTCTGGAAAGAGTTTAGGCACCCGTGTGTGTTTTTGGATGGGTACTCAGGATACTTCCAGATTGAAATTGCCCGGTCGGGGAAAAACCCTTATTCACTTGTCCATTTGGTACCTAGCATAGGGAGGATGCCTTTTGGTCTTTGCAATGCCCCAGCCACTTTTCGGTCTTAATGCTTTCGGTATGTTGTTGACATGGTAGAGCGTATAATGGAGGTGTCACATGGATGATATCCGCGATTATATGGGGCGATTTGAAGAATGTTTTAACGATTTGGAAGCCATCCTGCTTGAGAGGTGCACAGAAAGAAATTGGTGCTTAATTGGGAGTGCCATTTCATGGTAAACCAGGAATTGTCTTGTAGGGCACATAATATCCTAGTAAAGGAATTGAAGTCGATAAAGCTAAAAATCAATTATTTCCCAGTGCTAGCCTCAGAAATGAATGTGAAAACAATTTAAGTGATTCCTTGAGTCATGCAGGCTTTTACCGGCGAGTTTATTAAAAGACTTTGCAAAGATTGCTAAACCCTGTATAAACTGCTTGAGAAGATGCCAAATTCATTTGGGAGGAAGATTGCAAAGTTTTGAAGCGAAATTTACTTGACCACTTTGCCCGATGGTTCAAGCACCTAATTGGAAGTTACCGTTTGAAGTAATGTGTGATGCAAGTGATCTTGCTGTCGGAGCTGTACTTGGCCAAAGAGAAAATGGGAAACCTCATGTGGTATACTATGCCAGCAAAACTTTGAATGGAAGCCATGAGGAGAAATTATACCTCTTTGAGAAGAACTGCGCGAGTGGTATATGCTTCAGATAATTTCGGGCATACTTGGTAGGAGCTGACATAGTCATTTTTACAGATCATTCTGCTCTTAAATATCTCTTAACCAAACAAAACGCAAAGCGAGACTCATCAGGTAGGATTCTTGCCCGGGAGTTTAACGCGATTCAAGGGCAAAGAAAGGGAGTAGAAAATGTGGTGGCCAGACCATGCAGCCAGGAATTAACACTAGCCCATGATACTCATAGTGCACCCATAAATGATGAATTCCCTGAAGAATCGTTGATGCGGTTAGAGAAAGCTCCCTGGTATGCTCATATTGCCAATTTTCTCACCACAGGAGAAATCCCAATTGAATGGAAAGGACAGGATAAAGCCCTTCTTTGCTAGAATCCATTCCTATTCTTTTGGGAAGAACCCTTCCTATTCAATGCTATTGCAGAATCAAATCATCGAAATGTGCTGAGGAGGAAGCGACAAAGGAATTTTAACCTTGCCGTAGGAGTGCTTGTGGTGGACATTTGCTTCCCCAGGCAGCAATAGAGTGTTAAGTCAGGTTTTCTATTGGCCTTCGTTATTCAAGGGAGCATACCAAATGCGTGTATGTGACGGTCTGTGACTAAGGCCCCATCTCGCTAGATCATATGATGCCATTAGAAACCCAATTATAGTGTCGAACTATTCGATGTATGGGGTATAGATTTCATGGGACCTTTTCCTACGTCATATGGACATACGTACATTTTGAGGTGGGGTAGGTTACCTGCTCCAAATGGGTTGAGGCAATTCCACACTTAAGATAATGACCATGGGTGGTACTCAAATTCTTGAAAGGCAATATATTTTCCAGATTTGGGGTTCCAAAAGCCATAATTAGCGATGGAGGTTCACATTTCTGTAACAAATCATTTGAAAACCTCATGGCTAAATATGGTGTGAAACACAAAGTAGCTACCCCTTACCATCCCCAAACAAGTGGCCAGGTGGAACTTGCCAACAGGGAAATTAAGACCATCCTGATGAAGTAGTCAGCTACCACGCGCGGAAAGATTGGTCCATCAAACTTCTTGATTCGTTATGGGCACACTAGAGCGACTTTAGACAATCCTGGGTATGTCCCGTATAGGTTGGTCTATGGAAGGCATGTCACCTTCGATAGAAATTGAGTACAAAGCATGGTAGGCAATCAGAAACTCAACATGGACCTCGGTGGGTAGGAGAGAAGAGATTTCTTGATCTTGTGAATGGAAAATAGAATAATGCCTACTTTGAACACAGAGATTTCAAAGAAGATCAAAGAAATGCGCATGATAAATGATAATGGGGAAAGTTTGAGAAGGAGATCAAGTTCTCTTGTATGACTCAGACTCCATCACATTTCGAGACGAAGCTCAAGTCCCGGATGGACCCAGTCATTCATTGTTAAACAAGCATACCCAAGTAGTTCGGTTTGAAGCTTACGTGATCCAAGTAATGAGATTCCAAAGTCGATAGGCGGAAGAGTAAAACCATATGTGAGTGCAGCCAGTCATCAAAGGAAAAATTCTCCTGATGGACCCCCCTTGAGTTCTATTTTGTGTAAATTTTAGAACCAGCTCTTTGCTTGATCTAAGTGATCCTTTGTTTTCATTACATTAATTGTTTAAGCGTCATTTTGCTTAATATCGGTTAGAGCATAATGGGTAATTGCTTTGTAGGCTTGATTAACGATGTATTAGATAAGGGACCAAATAACGCCATCCCACATTGTCTTGTACAAAGTAACTATACCCATCTTCATCTGGTGTGATTTTTTATGTTTTGTGTCCACTATGTGTAAATGTTTTTCTTTTCAATTGCACAATTGAATTGCTTCAAATTGAACAATTGAATTGCTTTAAGCTGGATGATTGAATCATCATTTTGTCACTTCTATGTTAGAACAAATGCCATGCTTGAAACAATTTGTGTTCGATCCTTTGATGGCATGTTCAACTTGGAAATTTCCCTCTTTATGCTATAATCACACCTTTGCCTCTAGGGTGCTTCAATAGGTTGTAAATTTGTATGCCTCCTTCCACTTTGCAAAGCCGGCCTTAGGCATGTTGACAACACAGATATGATTTGAGGTTACCAACAATTGAAGACGATGTTGTCTTCCAAAAAAGGAAAGAAAAGAAAAGAAAAGAAGAAAAGAAAAATAAAATCGTATTAGAGTTTTGCTTTGAAACTTAGAGCACGGTCCGCGGGGTGTATGGCGAAAGCCTTTGAAACCTGATGCCCTAAGCCTTAATTGGTTGGGAGTCATCGGTTTTGTATTAATTTTATGGGTGGATAGGTAGAATTTAGCGAATTGTAGGTGCTTGATTTTCGAAGTCAGTTGAAGTCCGGGTGAAGCCTTTAGAGTTAGTGGTCTTTGATCCTTTTGGCTTGATGCCCTAAACCTTAAGTGGTTGGGAGTCGTCGGTGGACCCCCGTTACATGGACTTTGGTGAAGTCGGATTTTTAAGCATTGCATCCTACAATATAATTGAGAAAGCAAAGTGTAATAGCCCTATCTTAATTGTTCAACGGTTTAAGGCCATGTCAATGCTAGGTTGGGAAACAAATTTTACATTTATTGACTCAATCTAGATACAAAATGAACCATTAGACTTAGGTGGAAATCAGGAGTTAGAAAATTATGAACGGTGTTGTTCTAAAAATTGTGCTTTTATGGATTTTATTCTTGTATATAGGTTTTCAAATGTTGATTTCAATTGTTCAATTTAAAGTAATAGTTTGTATATAAGTCTGATAACCTTTTTGAAACCTGACCTTTTTTGAAAATCACCACATGCATCTCAATTTTATTTTGCATTGCTAAGGGACTAGCAGCGTTTCGGTTGGGGGGTGTGATTAGTGCTCAAAAGTGCAATTTTGAACCCTATATTAGATAGGTTTAGTGCTTTTGATGTTAATCATGTCATTTATCCGATTGAAGTGTTCATGTCATCTTAGTAACCTTATGCCAATTTGAGGGTGTTTTGGTTGTTTGTAGACTTTTATACATTTGAACTTGACCTCAATGCAAATGATCGATCATGAGGTTGGAATTTTAGTCTCGACCATCGACAAGCCCAAAATCAGTGGAAAAACAAAGCGAAGTGAAGAAAATGAGATCTGCGAGTTGAAGACATGGCCGAGAGAATGCGACGACAAAGCAGACAATTCGCAGCTTTATTGCTTGATTAGCAACCCTTGCGAAATTAAGCGTTCGCAAAGCGATTCGCAATCTCGGCACGCATTCTGTCGCTAGCCCACGCCTTGTGCAATTCTTGGTCGCTTCTCCTTTGAAAATTTCGCTGGCTTAGCGAAATTTCGCTGGCTAGCGGTCGCAACCTGCCAAATTCTCGGCCCTTGCCCGTTCGCTAGTACTTGCAAATTAGCTAATTAAGCGAAATTCTCCTATGGCGAATTTGCGGGCCTGGAAATCATTCTTTGGCAATTAATCTGGCCTTCAAACTTGGTGAATTCTCTCTATCCTATAGCTTAGCTTAGTTATTAGGGTTTTTGGTATTTTATGCAGGAGTCCTATAAATACCCTCATGTTTTGTAATAAGGAAGAAGAGGAGGAGAGGAAGAAAGACAAGTTTTTGGTGATTTGTAAGTTTTCATTTACTGCTTTTGTAAATAAAGTTTGTTTTATTTTAAGTTTTGCTTTTATTTTCTCTTCTCTCTCTTCTTTCTCTCTTCTTTCTTTCACTTTCCCGGCTGCCAAGCACACCTCTTGAAGATGACAGTTCAAGAGATGCTTGGCTAAGCCTCCTTCCTTTGAAGAGGAAGGAAGGCCCCAGCAATGATGGGGCTTAAGCATATTGTCCTCATGTACTAAAAGCTACCGGGTAGTGTAATTATGGCCCTTATCTTCCAAAACTCGGTTGCATAACATGGGATGTTATTGTCTTGGCCAATACTCTCCATGCTTTAGATCCGGTCTTGTGCCAGTGCGTAGCTCTTTAGATGGTCCTTACTTGCCTATGAGGTAATATTCACATGTTAGGGTTCTTAATTAGGGTTAAATAGCATTTCTTTTATTGTTTTGCATTTGTCTCTCGTACTTTGAGGGTTCGATTGCTCAGGGTGAGAGATGCCTTTATGATTCTTTAGATGGTCTTTACTAGCCCTAGGTCAATACTCTCATGCTTTAGGGTTCGAGTGCTCGGGTGAAGTCTGCTGTGATTCTTTAGATCTTCACGAGCCTCCCAAAATGATAAAAAAAAAGAATGTTAGGGTTTTAAACAAAAAGGGGCCATAACTTCCATCTGTGTTGATTCACATGGGGATAAAGCACGAGGACATGTGTTTGCCCTAGCTTGCCAAGTTAGTGACCTAAATCTTCAAAGTAAATTTCTTCATTGTTAATTTCCAGTTTTTAACTTTCAGTTTTACAATTTCCTGTTTTTCAAACCATTCCCCTGTTTTGAATGAATTCCAAAGAGTCCAAATAGAAAGCCTTACCTTCATGCTAAATGCAAACCATTTTTATGAAGAAAACCCATCCCATTAATTCGACCTAGACCACTATAGTAGCGACTCACGGCAGTTGTAGGAAACAGAGTATATAAATATTGTTGATTTTAGCTCAGCCCTGCATGTACGAATCATGAGAGCTTTGAGATGGATTACACCCAAGATGTCAAATTCGATCAATTTAAGCTCTGGAACCCATCCAATTCCTTGCTCAGGGAGCTCTCCACTGTATCAATTTCCTGATTGGCCTAGAGCGTTCCTGCCCTCTGTCTCACGCTGAAATTATCCACTAGTTTGCTCAAGTTCGGTATTGCATGCTCAGCGAAGATGTCAAGCGCTAATTGGTTGTGATGGTGAGGTTGAGGAGCATAATATATGGAGGAGCAAGAGGTGTATACTGTGGAGGTCTTGATTCCTATGAGGAATTTGTGTGGTTCCCCCAACTAGGGTTATAAGCATTTTCATATGGTGCACTTCTTGGGGGAACCATGTAGGAGGGTGCACTCATCCATGGAGGGTTTCTATAGTCCCTCATGGACCTAGATGGGTTTGGATTTCTCTCCACGGGTTGCTGATTCTGCCATGGAAGGTGTATGTAATCCCTCATGGACATATATGCACCATGATTTCTCTCCGGGCCCAGTACTCTATATTGCTCTCCCTCGCACATTTAATTGAATTATTCAAATTTAATTAAGTTCCTGTGGAATATTGACTTTGATAAACCTGCCCTCATAATTCCTTACCCATTGGAACATGGATTCCTGCAGCAAAAACAGGGCAAACACCCAACAACCAAGAAGCAATCCTAATTAAAAGGTTAGGGTTACCTAAAATAAATAAATAAATAAACTGTGAATTGAAACTAAGATTAACAGTAAAATATATACAGAGAGAAATTCACCAAGACTTGTGATGAGGATCACAAGTGTTCATCAGGTCATCATTTGCACTTAGGCACCATCCCCGGCAACGACGCCATTTGATTCTTGCCGCAAGTAGGGGTTCCGGAATCAACAATATTTATAAACCAAAATTCCTCCCTCTTTGCCATATGAAAGCTATTTGCTTGATATAGTATTTCAAGATTAGAACACAGGGATGGGTTTTCTTCGTGTAAATAATTTGCAATTGGCTCAAAATGGTGAATTTCAATTTGGATTATGGGTTTTTATAAAAACAGTGGGTTTTGTTGGTGGAAACTGAAAGTAAAACAAGTAAAAATATAAAATAGAACTCCTTGAAGTGTTGGAGTCAACGAGTTTGGATTCTGGGAGCAGGCGAGGGTTCAGGGTCCTTTTCGCGTTGGGAGGAGGATGACCTATAGTCATCTCCCGAACCGGATCTTCATTTAGCTATAAAAACTAACCCTTATTAAATCTCTCTGAAAATGGCATTCACTGGTCATTAATGTTCTCAATCAGTGCAAACAAGTCTTCTTGACCCACATTACAATGGCTAATAAATGGTAAGTAATGAACATCACAAGATCTAGTAATAAGCATTAAGTGAGCACTAAAATATTACCAAGTACTGAACATTCAACATGAATCGAAGAGATCTAAACCTAGAGTTAAAAGGAGAACACAAATGACAATGAGTACCTGCGTGAAAAACGTGGAACCCTCAGCCTGCCTCAAGATCCCTCACCCAGTGTCCCTCTACTTCAAAGAGGAAAGGTTTCTAGTCGTACATCCCTTGAGTTGTCATCCTTAAGGGTTGTTTGGCAGCCGGAAAAGTGCAAGAAAAAGAAAGAAAATTAGGAAAGAAGGAAACGGTGGGGAAATTTGAAGCTTCCCGTCAAAAATTTATTAATGAAGGAGATCCTTTACGAGTGCTTGGCAGGGGCTTTACAAGCCAGCCCTGCGTACAAAATACCAAAACCAAGAAATACTATTATACTGGCGCCCCCGACTAGGCATAGGGTGTCAAGTGAGGGGAATTAAATATTTTTTTCCCACATATAATACTTTAAAAGCTAGTTCATTCATATAATGTTAAACAATTAACTTGTATTATATGTGCATGTATTGGATTACAAATTTATATATACAAGCTTCATATATGGAAGTATTCAACATTTACAATATTTACATTAGTTTACAAATTTCATATACAAAATAGACCTAAAAGGTCTTCCCGGTGAGCACTATTGATGTGTGGCCTTTATTCTTGATGTGGATTGCGGCCTGGTTTTCTTCTTACGTACCTACACGGATTGAACACCCGTGCTAAACTTAAACAGTGGGAATAAATACACTGGTTGACCTCCATTAAGGGTCTTACTTCTATACAAATGCATATAACCACGTATAACGATTCTGATTCTTATCATTTCTCATATATATACTCTTCATAACAAGTTTCATTTCTTGTCATCTTCCATATACTTTTCATGTCATCTGTACTTTGCTTGTTATTCTTATGTGTATACTTTCATCGCATAGCAATGCTATATACTCATATCATGTCATATTCTCTACACCTTCGTTTGCATATCATAGGTCATTTTCTTTTTATGTTTTCATGTACAATACTTAGAAGTGGATACATGAAGCGTAAAGACCGAAAACCTTTGTTGTCATTATGCGAGACAATGATCATCTTATAAAAGCGCTGGCCTTGATGGTGACCCTTCGGGGCCACCTGATCCCAAGCGGGATCCTATGTCATCGACCGACGGGGCCTCGATAATGACGAGCCGACGAACTATATGCTGCAGACTTATTTTTCCTAATAGGCGCCCCATCTATCCCTCTACCAGTTCTAGCGGACAATCAATGTATTTTATGCTCGATGTATATCTCATATTCTAGAATAATTAGTATATTCCGGTAATCATATCATGATATATATATATATATATATATATATGTACCATCATTTATTACTTAACTGCATTTTCATGTCTCATTGTATGCATAAATAATTATGCTTACCCTGTATGCTTATGAGTTATTTATGAATAACTATAGTTACTTACAGAACCTACTTTTTTTCATGTTTTTCGGGACTAATATGAGTTCCAATCTTATCATGCTATCTATTGATGAATTCTTGACTCAATGGTCTTTCCATAGAGTCCAAGAACACTCGAATCGGAGTTCAGACGAAGAAGTTATGACCTTCCGAAGTTGGAGGTCATGCGCAGTCTGATCTTGACAGTGACTGAGCCCGACAGGCTGCACTGGAAGTGATGAGCTCAGTCTAACACCTCAGTCCTGACATCTAATATCTTCCCCTCAGGCATATGGATGGATTCTTGACTCAATTTTCTTTCCATAGAGTCCAGAACACTTTCGAATCGGGTTCGATTGAAGAAGTTATGACCTTCGAAGTTGGAGGTCATGCGCGATCCAGTCTTGACGGTGACCTGGGCCGACAGGCTGCACTGGAAGTGACGAGCTCAGTCGACACCGCAGTCTGACATCTAATATCTTCCTCATGAATGGATGGATTCTTACGACTCAATGGGCTTTCCATAGAGTCGAAACACCAAATCGAGTTCAAACGAAAGAGATATGACCTTAGAGTTGGAGGTCATGTGATCGATCTTGACGGTGACACGGGCCCGACAATTTGCAGATTAGTGGCTGGTAGCACCTCGGTCTGACATCCTATCTCTTCCTCGAGGCATATGGATGGATTCTTGACTCAATGGGCTTTCCATAGAGTCGAGACACTCGTCGGAGTTCGAGCGAAGGAGATATGACCTTCGAGTTGGAGGTCATACGTGAAACAAATCGGCGAGCTTACGGATTGGCGAGTTGACGCAGTGACGAGCTCATCTATCACCTGGTCAGGCATCTAATATTCTCCTCAGGCATATGAATGTATTTTTGACTCAATGGGCTTTCCATAGAGTCGAGAACACCAAATCGGAGTTCGGACGAGAAAGAGATGTATTATACGAAGTTGGAGGTCATCTTGCGGTCGATCTTGACGAGCCGACTGGTGACGAGCAATGCGTGAATTTCGGCTCTACAAGACAAATTTGAGCTCGCTTCAAGCGAGCTAAGCTCTACATGATGAGTTGAGCTCTGCATGGTGAGCTCTGCATGACAGGTGAGCTACGCATGTGAGTTGGGCTACGCATGGTGAGGCTCTTCGGGACGAGGTCTCTTGACCTACATTTGACTGACCCTATGGCTGACCTCTCATCCATTTGACTGTTCAAAGTAAAAAGACCATAACTTGGTCCACAGGGGTCCGAATTGAGAAATTCAAAAGCCTAACATCAAGTTCATTGATGTGGCTACAATTTCTCAAAAGGACTTACTTCCAAATTCTCTTTATTTCTGATTCAAAAACTCGTTCTAAGGTCCGGCTAGTTGACCCGAATTGGCAGAACTGACCCGACCAGATCTAAATGGACTGATCTCGGTAAAAGGACCATAGCAGTCTACGGAGGGTCAAATCGAGAAATTCAAAGCCTAACATCAAGTTCATTGATGTGGCTACAATTTACTAGAAGGACTCACTTCTGAATTTCCTGTATTTCTGACCCAAAAACCCATGCTAAGGTCCGGCTACTGCATACGATCAAAAATAGGGAATTTTCTGGTTTCAACTTACAACTAGACCCTTCTCAAAACACATATCTAGGAGCCTTAGAGCTCTCCTCAACTCAACCCTACACGAAATGAGTTTGGGAGTTTCCAAACCCAAACCATACACAAAACAAAGGAGTTTCCAAACCATGTATCTAGCGTTCAGGCAAAACTAGATTTCCATACACCGTAACTTACCTGACGTCTCGTAGTTATGCCTGACCCCGAGACATGTATCCGTACTGTGATCTTCTTCTTCTTCTTTCTTCTCTCTTTCTCTCTTGTCATTATTTTCTCCTTTTTCCAGACCAGAGAGAGATAAGATATTTCTTTTTGGTCTTATCCTTATTGATCTTATCCCTTTTATTTTACTTTGGTCCTCCGACTCTTATAATATTTTCAAATCAATTTATAATATTTTACAATAGCCTCCAAATCTTCTTTATTATTTATGTAATTTAATTTATAAATATTCTACTTTTGTTTTTATCTTTATTTTATTACGAATAAATATACCTTTACGTTTATTATACCCAAAACATGTTATAAAACTGTTAGGGTATAATTTGAGGTGTTACAATTACAATGGGGCAAATTAGGAAGAAAGCCAAAAAGATGACCAATAGAAGTCAAAAAGTCAACATAAACATGAGCAATTTGCACCAAGAAGGCAATTTATGCAATGCAAAATTCGCACTAGTGCGAGAACATTTTAGCACCAATACAAAATTTGGCACTGAGTGATTTTCGCACCATGGTCTTGAAATTCTACCTTCTTTTCTTCTACGCGCACCTCCTTCTTTCCTTCTGATTCTGATCTGCAATGTTGAGTTTGACTCAAATTCTTCGTGCTTGGACCAATTCGACAATCTTGGCATTAATAGCTTGCAAAAACTATAAAATTAGCCTCAAAATGCGATCAGTAGAATAACCGGGACCTTAATGTGCAAATTGGGTTAATTTGGTTGATTAGTACACAAAAAGCGCTCAAAACCTACAATAAATAGGGCTCAAAATAGCACTTTTTGGGCACTAATCACTAAGCATACAATCACACAACACAGAATCACGCAAAAATCATCATAATGCACAATGAATGCATGATCTAACCTGTGCCCATCAAGTCCTAGGTAATCGTATACCTAACTTCCTGATACTAAGCTATAACTCTAATATCCGACATTGAGCTCTAGGTATTTATAAACCTAAGCTCTGATATCATGCTATGACGCCCCGAATCCCGGGTCCCGTTGACCACTATCAACCTGTAGAAAACGTGTGTGTCTCATATCATGAGACCCATACATGAGTAAAAATGGCCACTTCGAGCCCATACATCCATACTCATCAAAATATAACCAACTATATTACGATAGTTTCAAGAGTTATTATATCACTCTTCATACAAAACATATATTAAAACTAGTTCGTTCTAATATATACACAAAACATGAATCAGGCCCTGATCCGGCACCTTCATAATCGGGCCTCTAAGGGCTGGGTGCTGAGCCACCTCATACCTTGATAATTTTCCCTCGACGGGAGTGTGGCCGTAAATTATCCTACATGGGATACTCCCCACCTAAGTGTAATGCAATGCAAACACACACATTCAAATGAATTCATGACTCCTACTTGAATGTCTACATGCCCAATCCTATAGCTCAAGTCCTCATCGACTCCCTCACACAGGCACTTACCATGTATGAAAATCGTTTCCAAACAAAATATTTGTTTTAAATGTGGGCAACCCTCCGATATAAATACGTTGGACAATCCTCCGAGGTGAATTTATTGGATAACTCTCCGAAAGAATTCATGGGCCTCTCCGACGTGAATTGTTAGACGATTTCCCAACACAATTCTTTGGACAACTTTTCGATATAATTTTTTATTGTTTTAGACAACCCTCCGATTTATTTCATGTCATGCACTCACCTACGATCACAGAATTGCTTCAGTGCATATGAATGCAATATATCATTCCACAACAATTCTATTAATATCTTCAAACATGCATATACTAACAAAATTTATACACAATCATCATGTTATTCCATTCCACTTTATGCCATAACATAAAAATTAGCTCACATAGGCTAATATAAAATCGGCAATTCATCTTGGGGGTTGCCCATAGCATCACCTGATAACCTGACATGTTATTCCATTAAGCGATAGCATATCCACACCCAAGCCACACATGACAATCCACGGTCGATTCGGAATTTGTGATAAACCCTCTGGGGATTTCTTCACTCGGTCGAATCTTTGGGACCGAAAACCGGCCATCGGGCCTCCAAAAGATATCTATCCATTAACAGGTCCTTAAACAAGGACTAAGCCAGTGAGAGAAAATCCCTACTGCCTCTCGGGTTTAGTGGAAACTCCATGGCGGGTACCACGCAT
Source organism: Tetrastigma voinierianum (assembly GCA_016808115.1). Classification (NCBI taxonomy): domain Eukaryota; kingdom Viridiplantae; phylum Streptophyta; class Magnoliopsida; order Vitales; family Vitaceae; genus Tetrastigma; species Tetrastigma voinierianum. The sequence continues at coordinate 358,262 of JAEQBH010003336.1, read as the reverse complement.
AGCCCTTTTGGCGTAGACCAACTTCTTCTCTTGTTAAAGCGAGCAGAGCGGTCCGATCATCCGGGAATTCTAGAGAGAAGGTGAGTACTCTCTCTCACAAAATCTCCTCTTTTCTCAGTTTCTATCATCTTTTCCTCTCCACAAACCAGGTTAAGGCTTTAGTGAAAACTTGTCCTCTCACATGCAGTGTCCATTTCTCGTGGACACCTTAGATTACCTATCACCTTGTCTCTTCCCGGTAGTTTTCCTTCTAATGGCATGAAGCCATGTGTCTCCTTTATGTGTAGCCAGGCTCATATTCGGTAGCTCACACTGCGACCGTGTCTCACCTTGAGCCACTCGAGTTACGCCACGTATCCCGGCTTGCAAATCATCAGGTGCCTCGAAAAATGTCCGTGTCTCGGAATTTGGCTGAGAGGTATTGAGTAGCTAGATTTTGTGAGACGATTCCAACGGTGAAGTCCATTTTGTCATCTGAGATCTAGAAAATTTTTGGATTTTGACCGAAATTACCATTTTACTCTTTTCCAAAAAATTACAATTTTCTCGGGTTTTACACTAGTGGAGTAGGATAAATCCCAGGACATGTGCCATGTAGTTAGCATTTATTAGGAGCCAGGCCTAGACCCGATTGAGTAGGCATGATATGTGTAAAACCCGAAAAAATTAGAAATTTTCAAAAATGGCAAAATGATAATAATAATAATAATAATAAATTGCCATAATGGTTCAGGAAAGCCTAGAAAATTCTCTAGATCTCGGATGATGAAATGGAATGCACCGTTAAATTCGTCTAACAAAACCTAGTGACCCAGAAAAATTTCGTCAAATTCTGAGACAATCGGAATTTTTTGATGAGTTTCCAAGTGGTGAATTGCCAATGACTCTAGGGAGAGATTTTAACGAGAATCTCGGAAGTCAGGAAATAACTGGAGTTAAGTTCATTTAAAATGAATTGAACTAAAAAGAAATAAATTATTTTCGAGACATAAATAAACCCGGATGGGTCATGGGCCAATGATGTAGCAGTAGGCCCTACATCTAGCAAGCGAGGAAAATAGAAGAAAAATCAGATTTTGTCTCATTTCGTGATGTAGGCTGAGTTAGAGAAATGAAGAAACTTCTTCTCTCTACGATCACAAAATTGGGTGGTCGAATCCGTTGAGGCGAGATTTAAGGTTATCTACTTGAAGGCTGAACAGGTACTGACAATAACAGTTTAGGTCGAAGATTTCGTGTTTGGAGAAGAAAAGTTAGAGAGAGAAGCTCTGACTTCTCTCAAGATCTGAACTGGGTGGTGCGTCGCGTTAGGCCCGAGACTTAAAGTCGAATCTTCGGCGAAATTCTGGATCCCAGGAAACTCACAAAGTTTCGCGAGGACACGGGAAGGTTCGAGGAATTGGCTTAGGTTAAGGAAGTGTTCGGGACCCCCTTCGGGTCGGTGCTCACTCTTCAAGGGTAAAGGAACCTTCCTACTCGGGAGATGTCTGCAAGATGGGCGCTCAAGTAGATAATGAGGAAAAAAAGCCGGATTGTGGCTTTGATTTATATTTTGTAAAACATGTATTATAATTCTTAATTTTGATATATGTTTTGTATAAGAGTGGTGTAAATTTAAACTCTTATGGACTATGGTCCTATATTCATGTGTTTTTGTGTTTGAGTATGGGTAAATAGGCTCTATGTGGTCATTTTTACTCATATGTGGACCCGGTGTGGTTATTGGATAATATTGGGATAGGTTGCCATGTAATTGCACAGGTTGTATTTTGGGTAGAGCTCCCCGTACAAAGGATACTCTGCCCGATTTTCGCTAAATCCTGGGTCCCGAGAAAATAGGACTCGATGGTGTGGTGCCGAGTTACCCGACATCCACGAATCTTCCGCGGGTTGACGGGTTGTCAACGGACCCCCGGGATTTGGGGTGTCACAGCTTGGTATCAAAGCAAAGGTATACAACTACCTAGGGCTTGAGGGACATGGGCTTAGGCCATGGCTATTGTGGTGAAATTGATACCAGCGTCATAGCTAAGTGTTAGAGCTTAGGTTCATGATTACCTAGTGCTTGGTGTATTTGATACTGGCGTCACAATGTGGTATCAAGGTATAGGTATGTGATTACCTAGGACTAGATGGGCATGGGCTTTAGACCACTGCATTCATCTTGTGTGATTCATGTTGTGCTACATGATGTATATTGCGTGATTGTGTTTTACAAATTACATGAATTATATACATGGTAGGATGTATATAGGAAAAGAATGAACACTAGGGTTAGAACATATGACTTTTAGGTTCGAAAAACAAAATGAACATGATGATTCGAACTGATGTGTATTAGTGTTTGGCATTATGCATACTACGGAAAGGGAAGTGTAGTTCATGATGTTAAAGTCTATTAGTGGTTGGCATGTGCGCTACAAATTGAGACTGAAATAGAAATTTAGGGAACTCTATTGCTATCGACCATGTAGATGGCTAGCGAGAGGAAAATGAAATGAGATGGTGGGCGGAGTAACCCGACCACCGGCTTGGACTAATAAACCTCCATAGAGGTTGTTGTTGTTCGCGTTGCTACCCTTATGCAGGCAAGTGTTGTTACTTCCACCATCGCACAAGCTGGTGCAATTGGGAACCAAGGGGGGTCAAGTAACCTCCAAAGGTTTGAGGCACATGATCCTCCGGCCCTCAAGGGAGGAGGAGACGATAATTGGCAAGTCAGTATTTCAGGTCAGTCAAGAAGGATCTGCGCTAGTAGTAGAGGAAGGAGAGCCAACTTCTTCTAGCTCTATGTAGAGGCTAAAGACTTATGTTCTGCAAGGACCTCAGGCACGAGGTTGCTTGACCAGGGGCTCGGGACGAGCCCAGTGTCGTCGAGTGGGAGACACTTTTGGGCTCTGACTAGTCGAATTCCCGAAGGCGTGTTTCCATTGCCACCTATATGAAAAAGGGACGTTGCGTTTCATGATGTTAAAGTTGATTGGCGTAAGAGAGGGTTTCGCCTACATGAAACGATACTCATGTTACGTTTCTGTAGGGACAAGCACAATGTTTTCCCATACCATGCGATTCGGATGGGTTGGCTAGGTAGCCTACTGGGGGCGAGTGAGATCGAACTTGGAGTGCGCCTCAGTAGTGTCACGAGTCTGAGGATGTTTTTTTGAATGAGCTATCAAGATTAGCTCTGCGGAGGGATATGGACTTCTGTATTAAGTTACACCCTGACACGTTGCCCATCTATATGACTCCGTATAGGATGGCACTAGTTGAGTTACAGGAACTTCGAGTTCCCGAATCTGAAGTTTACGGACAAAGGGATTCATCGAATAGAGCACTTCACCATGGAGCGCTCCGGTTTACGTTGCGAAGAAGGACAAGACCCTTCGATTATTGCATTAATTACCGCCAGTTGAGCAGGGGTTACGATCGAATCGGTATCCATTCAGAGGATTGATGACTTATTCGATCGATTGAGGCGAGTCTACTCAAGATAGACCGCGCAGGTTACCATCGATTGAGGTTAGGGAGGCGATTTCCCTAAGACAACATTCAAGATCACGGTATGGACACTTTGAGTTCGGTGATGCCCTGGAGTGGCGAATGCACGGCGGCATTCATGGACCTCATGCATAGGGTATTCCAACCCTATTTTGATCGGTTTGTCGTGGTGTTTGTGGATGACATTTTGATCTACTCCCAGTTTGAGGAGAAGCATGAGGATCATTTGAGGGTCGTTCTGCATCTTTTGAGAGATCGTCAGTTGTACGCTAAGCTCGGTAAGTGCGAGTTTTGGCTTACTGAGGTGAGATTCTTGGGGCACGTGGTGTCAACTTTGGGAGTGTCAGTGGACCCCAAGAAGGTCGAGGCTGTTATGAGCTAGGAGAGACCGAAGTCAGCCTTCGAGATACGCAATTTCTTGGGATTGGCAAGGTATTATAGGAGGTTCATTGAGGATTTCTCCCGACTAGCAACACCTATGACAAGATTGACTCGAAAGGAGGTCAAGTTCAAGTGGAATGACCTATGCCAAAAGGCATTCTAGGAGTTGAAGAGGAGGCTTACTTCAGCCCATATTCTGATAGTTCCGGAAAGGGGATAGAGGCACACAGTGTATTGTGATGCCTCGAAGGCGGGACTGGGATGCGTTTTGATGCAGTCCGAGAGAGTGGTAGCTTATGGTTCTCGTCAGTTGAAGAATCATAGGAAATTACCGACATGGAGTTGCGGCCATCGATCCTTGCCTTAAAGATTTGGCGCCACTACTTATATGTGTGAAGCATCCTTTGGGTGCTATCAGTGCCAGAATCACTTTCGAGGAGTGTGGGCACGATTGCATATCGGTTGGCGTTACCACCGAGTTTATCAAGTGTCCATGAGGTGTTCACGTCTCGTCTTTCCGGGATATCTTTCAGGATCCCAGGCTCATATAGTGGATTGGGGAGAGATTACTGTTGATATTGATGGGACCTTCGAGGAGGGAGCAGTGTGTATCTTGGTTAGTCGGGATCAGGTTTTGCGGCCTTGAGGCTTTGTGCGGCTGAATGAGAAGTGTTATTGGTAACACCGAGGGTGGAGGCAACTTGGGAGCGAGGGACCACGATCACGGGCCATCCTATCCATTCCTGTTGAGGATGAAGGTGTGTTTATCCCAATATTGGAAGTCTAATATTGGAACTAGAATAACTATTGCGTATGCATGTGTTTGTGTGTCTTCAGTGTGTGAGAATTTTGGGGACTGAGAATTCTTTTGAGGGGAAGAATGTAAAACCCTGGAAGAATTAGAAATTTTCAAAAATGGCAAAATGTTAATAATAATAATAATAATAATAATAATAATAATAATAATAATAATAATAATAATAATAATAATAATAATAATAATAATAATAATAATTACCATAATGGTTCAGGGAAGCCTAGAAAAATTTCTAGATCTCGGTTAACAAGCGGAATATAGTTAAATTAGATCTGTAATCAGTGACGAGAAAAATTTCGTAGTGCAAAGACAATCAGAATTTTTTTGCAGTTTAAGTGGTGAGTTACTTGATGACTCGGAGGCCGAGATTTTACAAGAATCTCAGGAGTTGAAATAACTAGAGTTAAGTTCATTTTAAAATGAATTGAACTAAAAGAAATAAATTGTTTCGAGGCGAGAAATGGGCCGGACGGGTCATGGATGCGATGGAGCAAAGTGGGCCCGCATCAACCCAAACTTAAAAGGGGAAAATAGAAGAAAAATCATATTTTGTCTCCAATTTTCGGTAGTGAGCATGAGTTAGAGAGAGAAATGCGAGAAATGAGAGAAACTTCTCATTCTCCCGATCTACGAAGTGGGTGAGGTGGAATCCGTCAGTCGAGATTTAAGTTCATCTACTCGGCGAGGAGCTACGCATGGTCGCAAATGACATGCAATTTCGTCGAAGATTTCGTGTTTAGAGAAGAAAAGTTAGAGAGGGAAACTGTGACTTCTCTCTAAGATCTACGGATCTCGGGTGGTCGTCTCGCGTCAGGCCAAGACTTAAAGTCAGAGTACTCGGTGAGGGCTACGCGTGGATACTAGAAACTCCAAGTTTCGCTAAGGTTTTATGCGAAGGTTCGAGGTGTCGAGCAGGGTTCGAGAAGTGTTGTGGGACTTCCTCGGGTCGTGCTCACGCTTCAAGAGGTGAGAGACCTTCCTATTCGGGTTTATTTTCCATCTAAAGTTGTTTGATCTTGGATTTGAGCCTTAAGGGCTGTTTGGATGGCATTTAGAGAACCAGAAAAATGTATTTTTCTAGCTTCGCGTATGTCACTGTATTCACGTGAAGCCTCCAACTTTGGACGCCCATAACTTTTTCGTCCGAACTCCGATTCATGAGTTCTTGAACTCTATGGAAAGCCCTTTGAATCTAGAATCCATAAATATATAACTTAATACAATTTTGGACTCTGTGTCGAAAAAGATGAAAAATAGTAGGCCCCCTCTTTTGGTTCTATGCTAAGTCCTTTTGTTCATACGGGGCCTCGAAGGCTTTGGGCGAGCCTGGCACTCGTCGAGCTACGAGTTCATGTGTTCTTGGAATCTGAGGAAAGCCCCCCTTGATTCTAGAATCTGGCCATATGCATGTGAATGGCATTTTAGTCCCCACATATTTTCTGAAAAAATTTAATTGCTTAGCACAGTATCGCAATTACTTGGTTATGATGACACGTGTGGTCTAATGCATTGAAATTGGTGCATGTTGGTTGGTGATTTTATGCATGTTGATATAATTATCCATGAGGCTTGGGGAAATGCATGAGTTTATGTATGATTGAGGCCATTGCATGGCTTGTTGTAGGCTACTTGTGGACTTGATATGTCACAAATAGGCCTAGAGGTTAAATTATCGTTACTTTCAGTGGTAATAGCTTATAGCATCCCGAATGTATGCATGTATTTGATATGTTGGCATGAATCGTGTGATTCTTGGAATTTATGCATTTCGTGATATAACTTTCCAATTGATGCATGGGTTGGAAATCATGAGTAGGCATGTACATAAGCACTCCTTATATATGTAGCATAGTGATAGGCAATAGCATATTGCATTGCATTGCATTTATGCGAAAGTACATCGCATGAAATGGGTGTGAGTGCATGGGAAAAATCAGCATTGTGTTTGGTGTTGATGTTGGTTTTGTTCTAGGGACAAAGTCTTAAAAGGTCGCATGAATGATCGGAGGTTGCCTAACATGGCTTTTGAATAAAGCGGTTTTATCGAAGTATGTCCCCTATTATATATCGGAGGTTGTCCTGATAAATTATCAGATATGTCACTGTATATATCGGAGGGTTGTTCACATAATAAATTATCGGAGTATGTCCACTATTATATATCGGAGGGGTGTCCACAAAGTGAATTATCGGAGTATGTCCACTAATTAATATCGGAGGGTTGTCCACAAATAAAAAAAATATCTTTGTTTTGAAGATTGTGTTTCATACATGGCATATTGCATGTTGAGAGAAGTCGATGAGGACTTGGCACATGGATCATGAGGAGTAGCATCTCATCCATGTCATGTAGATTCCATTCTAGGATTGACATAATCATGATTGGAATGTGCTTGTGGCATGACCATTGCATGTGCACTTAGGTGGGGAGTAGCCCTTGTAGGATTTCACTCTACTGGGCATTGCTCACGCAATCGTGGGACCCTCTTTGGTGCGGGAGATGCGGGAGATGGTGTCACTAGGACGATGTGAGGAAGAGATTCGGATTATTGGCTTTATTTATATTTTTTAAAACATGTATTGAATTAAGTTTGATATATGTTTTGTATAAAATGGTGTAAATTTAAGCTATTATGGACTATGGTCTATGGTCGTAATGCTTATATGTGTTTAGTATGGGTAAATGGGCCCTATGTTGCCATTTTTATTCGTATGTGGACCTAATGTGGTCGTTGTACAATATTGGGACGGAGTTCTTAGTAGCAATTGCACATGTTGTATTTTTGGGTAGAGCTCGTCGAAAGGAGCAAGCTCAGATTTCGTCAAATCTTGGGTCCCAGGAAAATAGGACTCAATGGTGTGGTGTTGGGTTACCTGATATCCACGAATCTTCCGCGGGTTAAAGGGTTGTTAGCGAACACCCAAGATTTGGGGTGTCTGTGGACCCTAGCAAACTCTGAGCATTTGAGCACAGACGGGTAAAGAGCGGATGGCCGGCTCAAAATGACCACCTCAGGAAAAGGCAAGCGAGCCACCTCGAACAACTAGATCGGGGCATGAAGATGAAAAGAACGATGTGTACGTTACAATCCTACCGAGCAGGCGTGACGCTTTAGTTAGTAGAGGATAATTAATGTATAAATGAATGTGCAATGTAAGGAAATAAAGGGCCACTCATAAATGCCCCAATTATGAGCATTAAACATGTAACCCCCGACCCATGGGTACAAAGAGTGGAACAACAGATGAGGACATGACTAACCTTTGTTCTTTGTGGAAGGACCAAGCCCTTTCAATTAACATCTAATTTATAAGGTTTTAAGACAACGTAAACAAAAAGCTTGCCCACATACAAGGGAAGCTAGCTAGCTTCACAAACCTCCTTTTACCTTTCAAACCATGGCTGGTGTATCACGATTATCTTGGTAGTATTATATATCTCTGTTGAGCATGCATATGGATGTGAGCCTGGCTGCAGGTCGCCACCTTCTAAACACATCGGCGACTCCGCCACCACCATTAACACTGCCTCAAATTCCGCCTCTTCCTACTCCCACATTGCCTCCTTTGCCGGTAGTGCACAGTTTGCCTGCCTCATTATGACTCTACTTGGAAACCCACTACCGCCGCTACCTTCTGCTAAACCAATCTTTGCCAACTATCACATTAGGCTGTTGTATGAAACTATTTGCCACGTTCGGATATTTTTAAGTATTCTATTTTTTAATATTTCAAAGTTTGTTGACTAGTCTCTAGGAAGTTGTTAATGTTCTGTTTTTCTGTTTTTAATGATGGCCTATGATGAGTCTTAAACTCATCTATTTTTATCCATTTCTCTTGCATAATTTTAGAAGTTTATAATTCATGTTAATGCTGAATTATGGAATGTTCACCAACTTTTTTGTTTTGCAAGTTTTTAAATGAAAATGAGATAATTCTAGAAAAGTAGAAAATTGACCCGGAGTAGAGGGTACCTGTCACGACACGATTTAGTCATGCGACATAATCCTGAATGATAGCGAAATTTATGTTGACAAAGGATCAAGCTGAACTCAAGCGAAATGAAGACCTATTCACGACACAATTTTTTAATAGACTGGCTTATTTACGCCAGCGACAATGGATTTTTTATGTCCACGAAAATAAGCTAGAGAAGTTCATAAAGAGAATGTATGACATTTCTAACTCATGTCCACGACATTGATCAAGTACATAGCAATGAAACTCATGGCGCGACATCTCACAACTCTTTAGCGACATGAAGAATTGAAGATAGCAGAAGAGCTCTATCGCGACAAAACTGACTATATCGTAACCTGAAAATCCATGAAGTCGGCTTTGAAGAGTGGCTTCTGTCTATGAGAGAAGTTTTATGTCGCGGCAGAGAAATAGCAAAGCAGTAGGAGCGAATCAAGACAAAGTGCACCGAAGCTGAAATTTTCCATGTTAAACGAACGTATTTTAGCTTATGACTAGACCAAGGCAAATCATATGTCTCAACGAGAAAGAAAACTATATCACGACCTGACATTGAGTCCAGCGATGAAAGATAAGAAGACTTTGTCGCTACAAAGACGGCTATTGTCGCAACAGAAGAAAGACAGTAAAGAAAACAAGGCAGAAATCTCTGTCGCAACAAAAGAAGATTATGTCGCGACAATAAAAATTGTTGAGTAAGAGATTTTTGTCGCGATAGAGAAGTTTTATGTCGCGGCAATGGAAGACATGAGACCCGGCCCGAGGCAGATATGCCCGCGGCAAAGACTTCAATGTTGGCGACCAGCAGTTCTAGCCCGGCAGCGAGGCAAAGCGATTGGAATTGGCGACAAAGAAAAGTAAATGCGATAGCAGCGCGGGGCAATTGAAACTGCTGTCACGACACAAAAATTCAATATCGCGAACACAAAAACAGCGCAACATAAAGAAACTTAGTCGCGATAAAGAGTATTTGTTGTACCAAACATACTATTCAAGTATTCAAGCTGCAAGTTTAATTATTCCAAGAATTGTCGCGACACAAGAAGAACATATTTTTCGTGACATAAACCAAACATAACTTCAGGATAGACTATACATGAACGCTCCTGGAAGCTTATGTCGCTGACAGAATTCGAGAAGAGATAAAAATATGTCGTGATAGAAACTGCATGCCACGATAAGATGTTGGGCGACATAGATGAAAACTTTGTCGCAACATAGCTTTCTATGTCGCAACAAAGTTACTAATTGGGCCATAATTTTTAGGGATCCACAATTAGTGCCTAGAAGTGCGGACCATCATTTGAAAATCTATAAATAGATGCATCTAAGGCCTTGTCTTGGAGTACTCGCAAAAACGAAAATTACAGGTAGGCGAAGACTGATGTATATTATTTTTCTTTTATTTTTCTTTTCTTTTGTTTAGTTTTTAGAGTAGCATTTTAGCTAGTTCTTTTTGGGATTGAACATAAATCTGGTTTAAAGTTTCGAGTTGGGTTCGTTGTAAAAAAAAAAAAAAAAATTTCATTACTTTCTGATTAAATGAATTTGGAAACTTTCTGGAGTTCATTTATTTCAGTTCTTTTTCAATTTCAGTGAATATACCTGATCAATTAGTTACTATTATTTGTGATCCAGCTTTGAAAAATTGAGCTCCATCTAGGAATTGATCGATGCTGATTATTTTTTTCTGCTCAACTTGAAAGAAGTTCATAGTTCGAATGTTTGGATTTATTTAATTAGTATTGTTCTTGAAGCTACTTGTTCAAAATATAAGTAGCTTATACCTAGAAGAGGACTGTATCTTGCTCTGATTTCTATGAAGCCTTACAGGTGACACGAGATGGAAATTCTGAGTGTGAACATTCACACCAGGTATGTTAAACTAATGTATGGACCTTCTGAACTCTGAAAATCATGGAAGTAGATCACTGACTTACTCATAATGTGAGGATAGTTAGATGATGTATCAATTTTATTGATCAGAGGTTTCTCCTCAGTATGATGAGAGGATCTTGATCTCGTTTTAGCATAGATCTAATCAAGGAAATGGAGAATCTCATCAAATTAGATGGATGAGTTAGTAATTAAATTGGAGAAAACTATGATATCACATCTATAAGGCGAAGTCTTGTTAAAATATATGTAAATCTTGAAAATGAAAAACACTTTAGATTTCAAAAAGAAGTTTCTATTCTACAAGTAGCGATTAGACCCATGTCGAAAGGAATAACGTTCTCTATTAAAATAAATATATAATTATAAATATATTCTCTCTTGTCTTGGCGAAATTCATTCCTAAATATCATAATATATTTATAAAATGATTGAATTTAATAACACGATCTGTTTCGTGTTTGTATCAGGTGAGCTCTGAAATCATTTGAATTCTATATGATCATAGATTTATCTAGATTACCGCTGATCTGAACAAGTATTTTGCACTGGGATCTAAATATAGCAGGATCTTAGTGATAGGTTGCCTGTTATTTGTTTCATCTTAATCCTATGATTATATAGTTTAAATCATTTATTACTTATTGATCTATATTATAATTTGATTGAATCTTAAAATCAATTTTAATGGATCCTTCTTCAAAAAAGAGATTTAAACACATATTATTTTTATTATTTAGTCAAACAAGTTTTATGGCATTTCAATTGAGGACTGAAAAGTCTTTGGATCTGAATAACTAATGATATGATTTGGTTTTATGTTTAAGGTAGTCAAATCAAGTTTATGACATTGTTGCCGAGGATTGAGAAAAAGATGAATTTAAATATCAATATTCCAACCAAAAAGAGAATTGTTAATTTAGACATTTTTCTTTTTTTTATCATAAATTCCAAAAAATCACAAAATAGTTTTTTTAATGGTATTAGTTGAATAGCTGATGAAGCAATAGGCGCCAGTTGTTTTCCACATATTTAATGTGATCTCAGTGTGTTGCTATTTCAGGAAGATCTACATGCATAGAAAACCAAAAGTAGAGCTGCTGCCTTTGGATACAAAACTGGAGAGAACACTGAGAAATCTGAGAAAAGTTAAAGGTGTTGAAGCAATAACTATGGCAAACCAGAGAGAAAGAATGCAACCTATTCTAGAAGAAGCAAAAACTAAGAGACCTCAGAGGCAAATTACTATGGAGGACTTTTGGAGACTAAGGATTCAAGATGAATACTCTGCTGTGAGACAACCTACTATTGAAGCCAATAATTTTGAATTGAAGCCAGCTTTGATCACAATGGTGCAACAACACCAATTTAATGGGCATCCTAGTGAAGATCCTAATGAGCATATGGGAAGATTCATGAGGATGGATAATACAGTCAAGTTGAATGGGGTCAAACCAAAAGTGATCAAGCTGCAACTATTTCCATTTTCACTAAGAGATGTGACAGCAACTTGGTTTGAGTCACTACTAGTTAGATCAATGAACAATTAGCAAGAGTTGGTGGAAGCTTACATGAGCAGATTCTTCCCTCCTGCCCTCACTTTTGAAATGAGAGGGGAAATTATAGTTTTCAAGTAAGGAGAGGATGAGAAAGTCTCTGATGCATGGGAAAGATCTGAGATTGTTGAAAATATGCCCTAGTCATGGAATAGATCTGACCACTCCTTATGGATATTTTTATCATGCCTGGGAATTATACCTCTAAAGGTATAATCGATGCAGCTGTATGGAGCTTTTAGAAGTGTTGGGAAGCGAAAGTTGATAAGATCTTACTTAGAGATGCAACTTTAAAGATCCATCTTAAGCTTCAAGGAGCAGTAGCAGATTGAAAGGGAGTGGTATGCTAGAGATGAACAGGATGACTGCCATAGACGCAAAATTAGATGCATTGATGAGCAAAATGGGGAATCAAGAGAGAAGAATGCACTCAGCAAATGAAGTGGAAATAGTTGATGAAAATGAGAAGAGGAATAGTGCTAAAAGGGACGCTGGCTCGTGAGGTCCTCTCGAGTTAAGGAGGCATGTCTCTTGTACTCTCGAAGTTACAATTTAAGCCCGACCTCGACTTGCCAACTCATTACACACAGCACTCAGGAACCGTGAGAATTTCTCACTCTGCCGAGGGAAGGCTTCGCAAGATCTGGAATACAGGCAGAATTTTGCTTGAACACTATAGCTGCAGGTTCCAGCCCAGCAACAACAACAACAGCTAGGAAGTCAGAGGGCAGAAAATCAAGGACAAAGGAGATCTACTTCCTTTGAAGAATAGATGCTGACTTTCATGGGAGAAAATAAGAGGTTGTTAAATATCCACAAGTAGAAATTTGTTGATCTAGCAGCATTTCAAGCAAACACAGTTGTGTTTAAAGCCAACACTATTGCCTCTTTGAAGAATGCGAAACACAAGTAGGGGCGGCGGCACAGCTGTCTGAGAATCAGTCCCACGAATGCATTTCCAAAGTGACCACGAAAAAATCAAAGGATTGTATGGTGGATTTACACTAAGAAATAGAAGAGAGATAGAAGGCGAGGAAAGAAGAGATATAAAGCGAAGAAGAGAAAGAAGAAATTGGAGGAGAAGAACTGGCTTGTCTGATTACGAAGTGCATTTGAAGAAAGAGAGAGAAGTGCATAAAAGCGACCAGTAGCAAATTTGAATAAGGAGTTCTAAAGAAGAAGGAAGAGGTTGGCTTACAAGCTTCAGACTAATTCCTTAAAGAATTTGCAAAGGCTATGTTAGAAGCGGTCTCCGAGATTCTTGAACATGTTCAAGAAAATGGAAGTTAATATCCCTTTTTCTAAGGCATTGACTCAGATGCCTCATTATGCTAAATTCATGAAGGATATTTTGAGCAGAAAAAGAAAATTTGTTGAAGAAGGTGTAGTGAGCCTAACAGTAACCTACAATGCAGTTATTCAGAGGTCCTTACCAAAGAAGATGCAGGATCCAGGCAACTTCACTATTCCATGCACAATAAGGAATTATGAGATGGAAAAGAAATAACATGTGATTTTAAGGTGACTATCAACTTAATGCCTTTATCTGTAGTTAAGAGATTAAGTTTGGAGAAGCTCACTCCCACAGCCATGACTCTATAGATGGCAGACATAACCTTAGCTCAACCTGAGGGTGTTCTAGAGGATGCGCTTATCAAAGTGGGAAAGTTCATCTTTCTAATGGACTTGTGGTTATTGATATTGAAGAAGACAAACAAGTCCCTCTACTGTTAGGAAGACCCTTCCTTGCTACAGGAGCAGCTTTGATAGATGTGAAGAAATGAGAGCTTACTCTAAGGGTTGGAGATGAGGCAATCACTTCAATCTGATGCGTTTGAAACAACGGGTGACAATGTTGATTGTAGATTTTAAAAACTGGTACTCATCGATTAAGGCCGATAAATGATTGTATGATTCAAAATTCAATGAATGAAATTGAGATGAATTTTCAATATCTTGAAGTTCTTGATGTTGAATTTCTAAACTCCAATTTTGAATCAGGCGATGCACAATTATTGAAGTAGAAAACAATACGAGAAAATCACATTAATGAACAGAAAGCAGAATAAACAAAAACAAGCTCATAAGGGTTAACCTTGAAGGAATTACCAATCATTAAATGTCTTTTCTTAGAACCCGAGAGGAAAAGTAAAACCAGTTATTATTTATTTGCATTATTTGAATCTGAAAAGAAGCGAATTTGCTTGACACTCTCGTACAAAATACAAAAGGAAGCAATTTTATAGTCTATAAGTTTAAAGGAATCGGTCCTTCCATCTATACAGATCCTTTTAGAGGATAATCTGAACCTCTGTGACTTATCAGTGATTAGTAATAAAAAAATTTGTCGGAAAAGTCTTGAAGTGAAATTTGAATCAGCTATATCATACAATCTGGGAACTGAAGCCCTTGAGACTGATTCATATGGTTCAAAAATGGTGGATTCACGGTGATTAGAAGTAAGGAAGAATGAATTGAATTCCTCTGAGCGCGGGATGGAGAGGTGTGTATAGACTATAGAAAAATAAGCATTGCTACGGAAAGGATCATTATCTCTACTTTTCATTGACGAATGTTGGGCGGGTTAGAAGGATACACACATTCTTTATTTTCTTGATGGGTATTAAGTTTATAACGGTGCAATAGCCCCGAGGATCATGAAACTACATTTACATGTCCTTATGACACTTTTGCTTTGAAGGATGCCATTTTGAATTATGTAATGTTTATGCCACCTTCAGATGCATGATGTCTATGTTTCGGACTTGTTGGAAGAGGCTATGGAAATCTTGAGACCTTCTCGGTATGGATCCAGTTTTGAGAATTGTTTAGAAAAGTTAGAAATAGTACTTCAGAGGTGTAAAGACAAGAATCTGGCCTTAAACTGGGAAAAATGTCATTTAATGGTAACAGAGGGTATTGTCTTGGGACACAAAATTTCTATAGGTGGATTAGAGGTAGACCAAGCAAAGGTTTCTATCATAGAAACTCTACTGCCACCTACAACAGTCAAAGGGATAAGAAGTTTCCTAGAGACATGCTGGTTTTTATAGAAGATTCATAAAGGACTTCTCAAAAATCTCTAGACCATTATGCAAATTACTTGAAAAAGATGCAAAGTTTGATTTTGATGAATTATGCAAAGTTGCATTTGATGAAATTAAATCCATATTAGTTACAGCTCCCATCATGGTAACACTTGATTGGAACAAGAAATTTGATATTATGTGTGATGCCAGTGATTATGCAATGGGAGTTGTATTAGAGACCAGAAGCAGAGAAGATATTCAAGGCCATATACTATGCCAACAAAACCTTCAATGAAGCTCAAGAGAACTACTCTACAACTGAAAAAGAGATATTGACCATAGTGTTTGCTTGTGAAAAATTAAAGCCTTACATATTGAGAGGGAGGAAACGAGTCAAGCAGAAATAGAAGAAGAAGAAAAAGTTGAAACAAGAGAGGAGCCTAAGCAACCAGTGGAAGAAACAAGAAAGAGGAAAAGGGTCAAGAAACCGAGCAGAGTATAGTGGAAGGAAAAGCTTAGCGATGGTTTCAAAGCCGGCTTTATCACTGAGAGACAAACTACAAAAGAGGATTTCATACAAGAGGGGCTTTAGTAAGTGGATCTCCCTTCCAAGAAATTGTTGAGAAGAGAGGATGGCTTCGCTGAGTTAGCACAAAACCCTTAGCTCAAGATGTAGTTAAAGACCTCACGCTAATATGGTGGGTAAGGAAGACAAGATACAGAGACAAAGAGGAAAGATCTCGTCAAAAGAGGAGAAGATTGACCAAACTTACAATCTAAATGAAAGAAAATGGTCAAATTCAAGAAATCTGGTCAAGGAACCAGATTTTCAGAAGATTGTAGACCTGCTGACTGATGGCAAGGGAAAAAATCCACATGAGTCTATTGCAAGGGGGTCTTTGACTGAACAAGCCAAGGTTTGGTTTTATTTCATTTGTTCAGTTATTTTGCCAACCAAGCACTTGAGTACAGTTAGGGAGAAGGAGGCAATATTGTTGTATGCCATCCTGAAGGGTTACAAGTTCAGTGTGGGGAAAATCATAGAAAACTCAATCTGAGTTATATTACGAGGGCGGATAGGATTAGTACTTTCACCCAAAGATCGATCACTAGGTCAGGTATCCTCGGGTGGTGGAAGTAGCGAGACTGAAGAAGTTAAGAAAACTCGCCCAGAACCTCACCCCTGCGACTAACAAGAATCACCAAAGGGCCTAAGAAAAGAGGCAGAGAAAAATAAGCATAAATTGAGAGAGAGAACAAAGATGATGTAGAAATACATCAAATACATCTTGAAAGTGAAGCTCCAAAGCAACAACAGAGGCAGAGAAGTGTGAGCCCTGTTTGGTGTGAATTATATATGCATTTTGAGTGTGTTTTTCATGTATTTTTATAACTCAAATGCTTAATTCACATCCTTATCCATCCATATTACACTAATCCTCCATTCTGCAATGTTTTCCAGAATATGATTGAAAATCAGGCAAAAGAAGAGCTAATTGAAATGAAGGAAGAACCAAAGCAAGGAGGCAAGAGATGAAAAGTAAAAGACCTCTCGAGTTTTCTAGCGTAGGCCATCCATCGCCTAAGAACATTTTGAAGCAAAGAAAGCATAAAGAGAGCCAAAAAGATGAATTTCTAGGTTGTACCATGACCTCCCATGACTTCAAGCATGATATGGATGGGTTCTACATCTCTCAAGCTTTCCAATGAGTTCAAGATCACCCAATTCGGAGTTTGAACAAAAAAGATACGGCCTCGTAAAGTCAAGGGAGGATTTTCCAAAACACCACATGCAACACCCCTCAAATTTTGTGCATTTTACGCCTACCCACGGCTTCAATGACTCCAAGATTGATACAAATAGATTCTACTTCATCTTCCGTAGAGATCAAATCAATGACGGAGGCTCACGAGAGTTAAGTGATCGCTGAAGTAAAAAGGTCAATTGTTGATAAGACTTCGGTTCGCCTAGGCGCAGGAAGCTATGCCTAGGCGCAGGTTCGCCAGCGTAGTTTCTCTCTTCTCACGCATAGCGCAGGGAAGGCCACTAAAAAAGACACATTCTGGTTCTCCTAGGTGAAGGATGTCAGGCTGGAACAATAAAGTGATTTTTGAGCCCATCATTGGCCTATTTTCCAAAGCTTATAAATATATGTATTTTAGACTTGATTATGTCTGGTTTTTTTTAGAACACCTCCATAGGGTTTTCCTCTTCTTCGATCCACTTAGGTTTTTGATTTTGTTTTAGCTTTACTTGATTTGGAGTCATTTAAGTGTATTGGAAGATCTAACTATCGGGGACATTCAGAGCAAAGGAGTCGGAAGCTAGACTCGGGATTGATTACACATTTGTTTTGTATTCCTTAACTCGCTTTATTCTTAATCTTCCAAGATTTTATTTGCAAATATGATACTGTTGGCTCTCGAGGGGTCGCTATGAGTGGCTAATTTCTCCCCATGCTAGTTTACTACAAAATTGGTAGACTTAGGTTTATTAAAGATTTATGTGAATCCATGTCAGGTTGAGGTTATGTTTTTTGATCTTGGACTTTTCAGGTTTTACTTAATCTTTGTGCTGATAAATGGTGAAATTGAAACCTAGAGCCTGGCGTTCCAGAGACAACTGTAGCATCCTCTAGGATTAGTTTTCTACTTTTAGTGTCCCACCAATATGAAAATCAATTTAACTTAATCAAAGAGACTTAGAAATTAGGAATGCCTAGCATTGTGTAGATTTTATTAAGAAGGACGACATTCAATCTTATGTGAAGATCATATGACCAGCATCGATCTGAAAGATAACCCTGATATTCTATTGTAAGTATAGCGCCAAACGCACGTACGCGCAAAACTGGTTACGGTTAAACGGCCACGTTAAAAATACGTGAAACCCGCATACACCCACACGCTTAATAAACGGGTAAAAATCTAAACACAACACGCCAACCGCTTAATAAACGGCAACGGTCACCTACCCGCTTAACACGCCTAATTTTAACCGGCCGTTGGGTTGCCAACACGATAAACCACTCATTTGACCCATTTACCGCTTTTACCAATTGTCAGACTACCCATTTACTTCAGAAACCACCCGCTTAACCATTTACCTATTTATTTAAAAATGTTAACTCATAAAACTAATAAACTAACACAAAAATGTAATATTTAGACATCATTCATACCACACCACTATAAATAAAGTACAAATTACAATCTAAATATTCAAATCCAGTGTCCAAATTCCACCAACAACCATATTACAAATCATAAATATAATCCGAAATAAATCAGCATATAAATTACAATCTCAAATAACTATAAATTCCATGATTCACAAAATCTCCTGTGGAAAGATATCAAATCTCCACCTCCACGACAAAGAGCGTTCAACAACCACTCATGCCCATAATAAATTAAAATGAAATATTACATAACATTAATTAGGACAAATTCATAACTAACAGTACCAAAACTCGACATTACTTATTGGTCATGATCAATGATAGATAGAATTAGAATATTGAGCGATATAACTTTATTAGATTTCATATTTTGCTTGAAAACATCATCATCTAATTCCCCTTCTGAATCATCACTAGAAGAATCATCTACAACTAAGACACAACAAAACATAAATGAACTAACGATCATATGAATTAGAATAATGAGAAAATAATACTAGCAACTGGAATCAAACTTTATCGCTCTTTCCCATGAATCCACCCTAGTACAAATCAAAGCTTGGACAAGCCGCAAAAGTGAACTTCATACTTATTCAAAACTCTACCACCTGCACTAAATGCATTCAGATGCAACTGTAGAGAAATAGGAATTGCCATCACATCACATTCACAAGCCAAATCGAGACAATATAGATGTCGAAATCGGCCTTTCCAAAAAAGTTAGAATATCCAACTCTTTTTCGATCGTTTTTTTTTCATTAAAATATTATTAATTGCAACTCTAGCCAATTTCTATAAACAGAGATCTTCTTTCTTTCACGCTTTTCAAAATCCTACATTTTATACAAAGTCATTACACATACAATTGTTTCCAAAATGCATAATGCAATGCTGTCGTATTTAAGTCTTTCACACGTTAGATATTTTGAAACATATTAGGTATTAGGTGAGATTAGTAATAAAAGAGAGGTATTTACTATGACATCACTTCTCTTCTGCAGACTCCTGTGTAACTCTAATGCATGGATGCCACTGTGCTCATGCCTACAGCTGCAACAAACAGGAAAGCATAGATTAAATAGGAATAATAAGTATGTAAAACACAACATGCTTGTTCATAGAAATTGGGATCTGGGAAATTAGCAATTTTTACTTAAGGGACATCTCAACTATCAAAACTGGACTCTTGGTAGTTGGCCTTCTTTCGCTGCTCTTCCTCATCAGTCAGCCATCACAGTATCCTGCAAGGAATTTGAGACTTTAGATCATAAGAAAAGACAGTGGCTTAATTTAGGCAGTTGGATATGGGATAGATTAGATACTTCTGGATGGGCAGCAGGTACACCATAACTCACTCCACCCATTTTTGGCTACTAAGCCTCTAAACCAAGAAACATATCCAAATTGGTCTAACTATCCCACCTTACTATTATGTTGCATAATCATTAGAGAAATATTGGGCTTAAATAAACTTTCACAGAAACGAAATCATACAATGATTCTTATTGTCTTGCAAATTGCAATTATGTTTAAGTTCTGGAATATTCTACTTCAGCTTCACCTTCTTGGATTCTCAATTTGCATACAATCATTTTTTAAAGCACCACTTTATCCTAGTGGGATTGGAATCATAACTACAATTTTCTATTCTAACTCTCTGGTGCTTCTTTGGTCAATTACAATTTACAAGTGGGACCAGCACTAATTGAGTCACAGACATAAAATACCCTCCTCACTAAATCATTCTAGTTTGCCTAAAACCAAAAGTTTAGATCAAAGTCCTCATCAGAAGTTCCAATTTTTCAACTGGTGATCCCCGGAAATTGTCTAGATAATGTTAGTCAGTTTCTTTCAATTTTTAGTTCATCAAGAGATTGGAAAAGTTATGAAAAATAACAACAGGCAGGGTAAAAGTGATCCACACTCTTCTCATAAGTAATTTAGAATTGGAGAAGTAGATTGCAGAATTAACTCCTTAATTAACAAGCCTGAATTTAGTTGCCTCTGGATATTGTTGGATGTTCCAAACAGATGTCCTAGGGAGCCCCAAGAGAATTGCAGTCCGTGGCCTTGTAACTTGTAGGAGGATTCATGAAGGATATGAGATCTGCTATAACAATAGGTGAAACAACATCAAGAAATGAATGGTAACATGTTGTAGAGAGTAAGACTTCAAAGAAGCAGATATCCTGATCCTTACTTCAAATTAAGAGAGAACTAATCTCAACAGAGGAAACCACGCCAAATAGAACGTCCCATGCAAGCACAATCAATGATCAATCTTCCAAATCAGAAGTGCTGCATCGTAGTCAATTGTATTGATCACTGCAGATATGATGATGGAAGTGAGAATGGTATTTGGGTGTATTTGAAAAGAGGTGTGATGAATTCTCCAGGGTTAGAAATACAACACAGACATTACAATGTTAGAGACTGCAGTTTGACATCCAGCCATGTAGTTTACTGCTGAACGAGAGAAGGAACCTGTAAAAGAAAATATTAATAGTAGGTACAATAGGTTATACAACAGTTGTAAACCATTCCTACATCATTTGCTGGGTACTGTCAAAATGCTAAATCCAATAAGAGCTTGGATCCTGCTACATTTGACTCAATCAGAAGATTATAATTATCCAGTTGCTCAAGACAGGATCGGAACATCGTGGCCCAGATCCAGTCGGGGGTTTGGGTACAGGTGGCAAGGGCGTTCGGGGAAGTGGGTCTCACATTCGCGATCAAATCAGAGGTAATGTTCCTGATATAGCCTTGCCGGAGATGCTAGATATATCACTTATGCACCGGAAGAGACCAGCAACTCCGGCTGAGATACAGGTTCCCGTCCAACTCAGATTCGGTTCGTCGGATTCCACAAATGTAGGAGAAGGTACTAGATCGCCTTTATCTCCGGTTCCGGCAGGGAAAAAGACCAAAGACGCTGCGACTGAACTCGTGGTTGGGGATGTTCCTATAGCTCGAACGGTCCAGATCCGGCATCCAGAGGATCCCATTACCCCAAAGGCGCAGGACAATCTGAGAAATTGAGACCCCCAGCGTCCCTGCTGAGATAATTAAAAATTAAAACAAAAAATAAAATTGTTGCACATACCTGTTTTAAACATACAAAGGTAATAGACGACGGAAAGATCCAAGCTTTGAGTGAGAAACCATCCAATCCTTGAAACGAATGAAGAAAATAATACAAGATCGATACCTCCATTTCTTCGAATCTGAAGCGAAATTAAGAGACGAATCATCAATCTGAGAAAAACCGACCAAACAATTTTCAGAAACCAAAGCACTTAACTTTTCCATATTTCTATGATCAAAGATGAACTTACTAATATCATTATACATATTAAAATAATAATAATAATAAATATGAAGTACAATGGAAGTTATAATTTTAAAAAGAAAAAAATAATCAAACGTTTGAAGGTTGAAGGAAAACCTAGAACGAAATCTGAAGGAATCCACAGAGTAGAAAGGAGAAGCGAATAGATCGAGATGAAGGAGGAATCGATGATCCCTAATGGATGGCAGTAGATGACTTCTGTTCATTAGGATGGGAAATGAAAAAATAGCACCAAATCTTCATTAGATTTTAAGCTCCAGAGCGGTAGATGGGAAACTAGTGATCCATCCTCAGTGAGGCAGTGGTCGAAGGTATGAAGTTGTGGAAGGGATGCAGTTAGATTAGAAGTTAAAGAAAAAGTTGCTTTATATATTTTTCTGTGGCTGTTATTAAAAATGATTATTTTTTAAAAAAAATATTAATTTATTAATTTTATTTTTAAATCCAAGAACGCTATAAACTAAGCAAGACGTTTCACCTAACACGGCACTGTATTGAACGTGTTAAACTTTGGCCACCGCTTATCACCTCGAACCCGCTTGGTACCTCACCTAAACTCCGTTTGACCGACGGCACTGCTGACAATCGTTGCCACAATTGGCGTACTTAATCAGAAGGGACACTAAAATGAGACCACAGACTCCCGCGACTAATTCACCAGAACTGAAGATCACACTTTCTAATTTGGGACCGAAAGGAGAATAGGAATGGCGCGAAATCGAGGTGAGACACGTGAGTGCGAACCTCAGACGTTCCTTTGGCTAAGCATAAGGATATATTCATATTAATTCCAGCTTTACAATAAGTCATAACCTACCAATGGATGCAACCGATCCTAATGTTAATCATTAAAGTTTTCTTCCATTTCACTCCAATCATTTGTTGATTTTCAAGATTTAGGTTAGTTTAATTTAGTTTTAATTGTAATTAACCATCATTCCAAATCACCCTTCTGCTCAAATAGTGAACGACTTCACTAGCCAGGCAATTAACTTGTCAAACCACACCTTCCCCGTGTCTGATAATTTGGGTTTTAATTAAAAGTCACTATATTACTTAAGTGATCCAGACACTCGAGGATTTGGTTGATTTTATGCTAAAATTTATATATATGCAAATAATCAACAAGTTTTAGCGTTGTTGCTAGAAGGTACGGTTTTGTGCTTGATTAATATTTTGGCAAAGAGAAGTTTACTAATTTTAGCAAAAAAATTTTCTTTCTTATTTATATTACAGATACTTCATTTTTCTTTCTTTTTTGTATTTCCTTTTAGTTCTAAGCATAATGTCGGATGAGGAGAAAAATGAGTTTTTTAAACCCTTCAAAATCATTTTGCTTCTCACACATCCCAAAGGGAACCAACATGGGAGGAAATTGTCGCAAGGCAAGCACAAGCCTCCATGAGCGAACAAGTTTATAATTTTAGCGAGATGAATTCTTTCAACGATGCGGGTTATTTATCCCAACCCCATAGCTATATTCCAAGCTACAATCATTTTGGTTGGGGGACACAAGACAATTTCTCCTATAGCCATCCAAATATGCAGCCACAAGGTAGTTCAAGTTCCTACTATCAAGATCAATTACGGCAACCATTCGATGAAAAGCTGCTATTCCCTAGAATTTAAGGAAGACATTATGAGGGATAATGAAGCTCTAGAAATGCGGTTGCCAATTATGGAACCCAAGGTGGATGTTAACATGACAGACGACATTGGTACCAATTTGAAAAATATCAATAGAGAAATGTATGCTATCATGGAAAGAACAGCAAGACGAGTCGAGGAATTGGAAAAACTTCTAAAGGAATGATCTTCAAGGCAACTCCCAAGCCAAGCCATAAAGAATAATGACATAAGGGTGTGTGAAAGATACCTATGAGCCTTAAAGAAGAACTTTCAAGCCGATACATTGACGGTGACAAGAACACAATAGAATGCGACAAAATGCCTTGGGTCCTTGAGAGAGAATTGCAAGACCCGACGTTTGTTGAGAATAATGAGTTTGCTATTGATGAAGAGTCATATTGAAAAGAGTACGTTGAAAGAAACATCCGGAGCTTAACCCGAAAATGTGTCTTAGTCGAGGTTGAAGACTTCCATTTCATGTCTTTTGACTTTGGCATGGAAAAGAACCGAAAAATTTCATAAATGAAATGACTTCCAATGCCACAAGTCAATTGTGATTGATGCGAAATGGGGAAATGACACTTGTTGGTGAGGAGAAAATGAAATTGACCTCCCACAAAAACGCTAACGGATGGAAGAAAAAGGAGGGCGCATGAAGATAGAAAGCTCATTTCCGTCATTGAGAAGAAAGTTATTCTTAAGATCCTTCAAGAGGACACTCTCGAAGGATATAAATTTGAAGCCAACTCTTTCCTCACCAAAGAGTTGGCTTTTGAGCTATTAACCCCTATTCCGGAGGTGGAGGAGTTCATCCTCACGAGCGATGAGGATGAAAAGGGAGTATTGGACACAATGGATGAAAGGCCAAAGAGAAGATCTCAGACTTCCCTAATGAGTCTAGCTGGACTCTAAAAACGGAGCAACTCCTGGGAGGCACCCCAAGAAAAAATAAGGATTTTTATCTATTTAGGCTGAAGTTGTTTGTTTTTAGTATTTTTAGTATGCTGTATGTTGATTTGTATTCTCGTGTTTATTTTTTTCTTCTCTTTAGGATATCAAGTTCATTCTAAGAAAGTCATCAAGACCCGCCATGCCTGAGCCCAATGATCAATCTTGATCATAAATGGGGTCTCATTCCTACTTGGTGTCATTTTTAATACATTGAGGATGC
Organism: Tetrastigma voinierianum; assembly: GCA_016808115.1. Taxonomy (NCBI): domain Eukaryota; kingdom Viridiplantae; phylum Streptophyta; class Magnoliopsida; order Vitales; family Vitaceae; genus Tetrastigma; species Tetrastigma voinierianum. Next base: position 333,773 of record JAEQBH010003336.1, on the reverse strand, counting down.
TGCGTGATTTAAGTTCGGGGGTACCAAGGAACTTCCCTTTGTTTGTTAAATCTTCCAACAAATTTCAATTATCTATCTTTTGGTGTTTTCTTTTGTTGCTTGTGTGTTTTAGTTGCTTATGTGTTTTTAGTTTTTAGGTTAATTTTTTCATTTTTAGGTTGTTTCAAGTTTTAGCTGCTTGTTTTGAGATAATTGTGGCTCATGATGAATAATGATTGAACCTCTTTCACATGAAGAAAATGAGAAATAGTTGAACATAAAGCATACAATGGGCTGACCACATAGCTTGTAGTCCTGACCCCCTTATTTTATTATCTCTTGAGCACAAGCCATTTACCCGTGATTGTCAATTTTGCTTGTTTAGAGAAGAATTATGCGAATATATCTTCTTGATCTCTAAACAACTCTAGAACTTGTTTGATTATCGCTGAGGCTAAATCCTAGACACCACAACATTTGTGGTATACTTAGGGTCCATCCTTGGACCAATTGTGCATATTCACCCAACCTTTGTATGAACATATCTATAATCACCCTTTCGAGCCTAAAGAAGCCTCTTTCTTGTGAACTACATGCTCCTTACCCGTTTTTATGTATTCCTTCAATTGAAAACTCATTTACCCATGGCATGTGTAATTGCTGATGCATTATGTCGAAGTTATGTGGGATTTGGTGATTGATTGAGGTTGAAAAAAAAAGGTCGAGTAAGTTTGGTTTCGTAGCCTTCCTACCTTGAGTAAATAAGTTCTTAGGGGTGTTCTACACCTAGTACCCTAAGGCCAATTGGTCTAGGAGCTACTGACCCAAAGCTCGGTAAATAGGGTAGGTAGAAAGATTAAGGGAACCAAACATTGCACTACTCTTACACCTTGTTTGTTGTTATGTGAATAAAAGGAGTTTTGGGGAGCAGCAATGTATGAAAAGCAATAAGCTCGGGTGATGTACACAGGAAAGCCCAATGTGTTTGAGGAGATGGAAAAAAGTGAAAAAAGAAATGTATGTCTTTGGCTAAATTTGAGCCGAAAAATTGACTTTCATCATGCCTTTGACCCAAGCCTTATTTACAAGCCTATTTAAGACCTTTTTGTAATATGGGTAGTCTACATTAGTGGAGAGCGATATGAAACAAGCAGGAATCTTCATTTATTAAGAGATCCTTCATACACTCTGCTTACATAATTCCATCCGAACCGCAATTGACCAAGAGAGGGGAAGACTACACACATACTCTAGAACTTTGGCTTTAGGTTGTTCAACCTATGATCAATCTAATATTTTTGAAAATTTATCTCAAAGTTTTCTGTAAGGCCACCTCGAGGCGCCTTTATCATATATAATCCCAATTTCATGCTCAACATTTTTTTTTTAGTTTTGAATAAGGAAAATGAGTTCTATCTTTGCTTGAGGACAAGAAAAAGGTTTGGGTGTTGCTTTGCAGAATTATATATGCATTTTGAGTGTGTTTTTCATGTATTTTTATAACTCAAATGCTTAATTCACATCCTTATTTAGCCATATTACACTAATCCTCCATTCTGCAATGTTTTGCAGAATATGATTGAAAATCAAGCAAAAGAAGAGATAATTGACATGAAGGAAGAACCAGAGCAAGGAGGCAAGAGATGAAAAGCATGATCTCTCGAAGTTCAAGAAGGTAGGCCATCCTTCACTAGGAACATTTTAGCTGTAAGAAAGCATAAAGAGAGCTAAAAAGACACCTCCTGGTTGTACCATGACTCTATGACTCTGCCAAGCATGATATGGATGGATTATAAATCTCTTAAGATTTCAAACGAGTCCAAGATCACCCAATTCGGAGTTCCAACAAAAAGATACTACCAGAAAGTCATGAGGATTTTCCAAAACACCACATGCAACACCCCTCAAAGTTCATGCCTTTTAAGTCTACCTAATGACTTCAAATGACTCCAAGCTTGATATAAATAGATTCTACTCTCTCTTATCTTTTCGTAGAGACTAAAATCATCGCATTTGGAGGTCAAATGAGAGTTACAAAAAAAAAAAAGATCGCTTGTGTCGTATCAATTGTTTATACAATCCCTAAGCCTGCCTAGCGTGATGAGTTACGCCAGGCGTAGCTTTCCTACGCCTAGGCAAAGGAAGGACACAAAAATGACACATTCTGGTTCAATTTTAGGTGAATATCTTCATTAGATTTAATTGAATTTCGCCTAGGCGAAGGATGCTCGCAATAAAAAGCAATTTTTGAGTCCACAATGAGTCTATTTTCAAAGTTTATAAAGAGGTATTTAATTGATAAGGGTCACTTTTTGGGAGAACACCATCCTTAGGTTTCTCCTCTCTTCTTCTTGATCCACTTAGGGTTTTTGATTTTGTTTTAGTTTTACTTGATTTGGAGCTCATTTTTGAAGTGTATTGGAAGATCTAACTGTTATGGGACATCTTGTTGCAAAGGAGCCGAAGCTGACGAATGGATACACATTTGTTTTGTATTCCCAATCTTTGCTTTTATTCTTAATCTTCCAGTATTTTATTTGGTGAAATATGAGAGGATTTATGGGCTTTGAGTCGCTAAGAGTGGCTAATTTCTCCTATACATTATTGTTGAACTCGTGGTAAGACTTAGGGTTTTATCAAAGATTCATGAATCCATGTCAGTGAGGTCAGATGTTTGTGATCTTGACCTTTCAGGTTTTACTTAATTGCAAAGGATAATGGTGAAATTGAAACCTAGAGCTCAGGGGGTTCTAGAGTGACAACTAGAAGCATCCCGTTAGGGATTAGTTTCTATCTTTAGTGTCCCACCATTATTAAAATCAATTTAACTTAATCAAAGAGACCTAGGAAATTAGGAATGCCTAGTACTAGGTGGATTTTATTAAGATGGACAACATTCAATCTTATGTGAAGATCGTAAGGACAGAAAGGAGATCGATCAGAGCATAACCCTGGATATTCTATTGTAAGGACCAAAATGAGACCAATAGAATTATCAAGGACTAATTCGCTTATAGAACTGGGTGATTACACTTTCTGACTAGAAGGATCTAAAGGAGAATAGGAATGAAGTGTGAGAAATTGAGGGAGACACGAGCAGAACCTCGGGACGGGTTCCTTGGGTAAGCATAAGGATATATTCATGTTAATCGACATTTTACGCTTTAAGTCATAAACCCATCAATGGCTGCAACCGATCCTGTTAATCACAAAGTTTCTTTCCATTTCACTTCAATCATTTGTTGATTTTCAAGCTTTTGTGTTGGGTTTAATCTAGTTTTAATTGTAATTATAACCATCATTCCAAATCAACAAATAGTAAATGACTTCACTAGCCGAGGTACTCAATCCTCGCTAAAACCACACCTTCCCTGTGGGTTCGATACTTTGGGTTTTTAATTAAAAAGCCACTATATTACTTTTGATCCATACACTTGCAAATTTAGTTATTTTTATGCTAAAATTTATATATATGCAAATAACCGAACAAGCCCAATTCTGACCCTCTCCCCATAAGTGAGACAAATCCATCAGGAGCAAGCTAGAAGCTCAGAGCATCAAAGTAACACTGCTGAATTAATAGAGCAGTCAAAACAATGAGGCAAGAAATGCAGAGAAGTGACAAAATGTGTTTGCAGATCCAACTCCTCCCATCGAGAGATAAATATATGGATGTAGAGTCGTAATAAGAGACCGTAATCCAGTAGTCTCAAAGCAATAGGAGGATGAAGAGTTGAAAGACATGGGAACAAGAGAGAACTTAGTGAAGAACTCAGGGCAAGAGAAGATGCCTTCATCTCAGATCAGCCCAAGAGGGATAGTGAGCTAATAAAAATCATGAAAGAGAGAGAAGATGCCATGGAGAAGAACTTGCTGCATAAGGTAGATGCTTTTGGGTATCTGTACAAGGAACATCAGAAAGAAATAAGACTTATGATAGAGAAAATGGAGGGCACCCTAAACTATAGGGAAAAATGTTGGACTAAAAGCTTAGATATGATCAACAACACCTAATAAAAATTTACTCGCCTGTGTGGTGAGTTTGAGGGAAATTTCAACTCTATCAGAGACAAATGGTTTAATCAAGAAATGGCCCTTCCATGGAAGTGGTTTGTATTCAAATGTATGAAGAAGGCAATAGGTCCAAGGCAAACACAAGTCCACAGCATTCCCGACTTACTCCCTGCACAATTGGTTACAAGTTTGAACCAAGAATCGATTCCTCCCGAGACAGCATAATAGAAGAAGAAAATAGCTTGCCCTGTAGTTCTTCCCCTTTTCCCTCTCTGTAACCAAATGCCTTACACTTAAATACTTCAAAAAAAAACATAATAAAAAAAAAAAAATTTGGCAAAAATTGGTGTTCACTCTCATTTTGCATTTCTTGTGTGTTTATTGTCTATTTCCTTTCCTTTGTGTTCAATAATTAGAAATTGATGATTTAGTAACAGCTTTTTTTTGAATAATGAAGAACCTAGCTTTCTGGGCTGACTAATAATAGCCGTGAACTATTCGTATACTTGGAATGATCGTGGAATTGAAATGTTGTCGTGTTGTAACTTTCCAATTAAAGGTCTAATGTAAATAAGTTTTTGTACTTGTAAAATAGCATAGCAAATATGTATAAGTACCAAACAAGATTTTGATAGATGAATTGGGGTAGGATGAATGAATCAAAATAAAGTTGTAAAGATATTGATAACAAAATAACTTCAAGAATAAGTAAGATCAGAACCAATTAATGGAACAAATATGACCTGTAATTATATTTTGTAAACAAATTAGTTATTATGAACCATGATACAAACATCGAGACATGGTCAAAAGTATCTCTCGAAACAACCTGTACTAAAGATTGGGACATCTTTGGATCAATCACTAAGAATTCTAATGACCTAGAACTTGTTAGATTATTAGTCAAGGCTAAATCCTAACTAATACCACTAACAGGAAGTGATATAGGCCATTCTTGGAAGATTGAACCTTTCAAAGCCTACCTTATTAATATGCATAAGCATACACCTTCGTTCCTTATTTGAGCTAATAGCCCTAGATCCTCCCTTGAACATAATCCTATAGTAAAGAACCCTTATTGGCCCAGACTACATGAAAAATACATAAATGATGGAAGAGGACAAGTTTGGGGGAATATTATTTCAAAAGTACAAGGAAGGATAAGAAGGGTTGAGATAGAAAATTTAATTCATATGAGAAAGGATGAAAAGAATGAAGAAAAGAAGCTGTGAAAAGAAAAATGTCAAGGTGGAATAAGTTTGGTCTTGTAGCCTTCCTCCCTTGAACAATTAAGTCCTTAGGGGTGTTCAACACTAGTACCCTAATGTCAATTGGTATGAGAGTTACTGACCCAAAGTTCGATAAGGATAGTAAAAAGCTTAAAAGGGCAAAACATTGCACTATTCCAAAAACCTTAATAAAAGATGAAAAGTAAAAAGCTTCTAAGATAAGGAAGAGAGTTTATTGTGTGAATGTGATCAAGAAAGACACCATAAGAGAGAATATGCATAAAGATGCACCAAAACAAATGGGGAAGTTAGAGAGTTGACATAGATAAGAATGCATATGAAGGCAGGCCCTGTCAAAGTGTAAATGAAATCTAGGTGAAATTGAGCCTAAATTGTCTTATTACCTACCCAGTACCTCGACCTCACATTATAACCCAAAGACCCTAAAGTTCTGAATGTGGTATATGCTTACATTAGTGGAGATTAATATGACAAACAAGCATATGGGACTTTAAATAATAAAGGAAAAGCATATTATCTAAGTAATATCCTAGAAGATTAACTAATTTGCCAAGGAAGAAGAGAGAAGACCATCACACACTCACAAATCAGGGTTGACTAATTGAATTGTATACACGATAGAAATTACTTGGCTTTTTAGTGAACTTAATTGAAAATCTTCCAAATTCTAGTTTGGAAACATATTTAGAAATAATTTCACAACTAATTTATGTGTCGTGCCAAATTGTGGATTCTATCAGAAAAATGTCCTTAGAAATTGAGAGCTAAATTGTTTGAGGACAAACAACATTTTTCTTTTCTTTGCTTAGGGACAAGCAAAACTTTTAAGTTTTGGGGAATTTGATGAGTCCTAAACTCATCTATTTTTATCCATTTTTAAACATAAATTTAGAGTTTAATTCATGTGTATTGAATTATGGAATATTCCACCGACTTTGTTTTGCGGAGTTTTTAAATGAAAGGAAATAATTCCGGCAAGAAAACATAAATTTGTGACTGAGAATTCTCTATCGAGACACAGTTTTAGAATGTCGCGACAGAATCCCAAATGACAAGCAGGAGTTATGTTGTAACAAGGATCAAGCTGAACTCAAGCCATAAATGAAGACTATCACGACATAATTTTTTATAGACTCACTGATTTCTGTTGCGACAATGGATTTTTATGTCGCGACAAAGCTAGAGAAGTTCATAAAGAAATATGTCGTGACATTCCTAACCCATGTCACGACACTAATCAAGCACATGGCAATGAAACTAATGTCGCGACATCTCACAACTCTGTCGCGACATGAAGAATTGAAGATAGCAAAAGAGCTCTGTCGCAACATGAAGAATTGAAGATAGTAGAAGAGCTCTATCGCGACAAAAGACAACTATGTCGCAACACAAAATCCATAGTCAGCTTTGAAGGGCAAGAAACTCTATCCTACTTGAGAGAATTTTTATGTCCACGTGAATAGCAAAACAATGGGAGCGGTCGAGACAAAGTGCCTCACAATGAGAATTTTCCATGTTATGAAAGACATTTCAACACTTAATGAAGACTAAAATGGATCATATGTCGCGCATAAAACTATATCATACAACATTAGTCGAATGAAAGATAAGAAGACTCTGTCACGACAGATAATTTTTATGTAGCGACCCTTAGAACAATGACAATTGGCGAGTCAGGCTAGAAACCGGGGGCGCTGGTTTATTTCTTTTATTTTCCGTGTTGGCTAAATTTTATTTTTAAAAGTGCCGACGATCCAGGCCCAACGAATGGCGGATCGGTAAGACCTGTTTACTCCGGCGTTTCAGTATCTTGTCAAAACATTTTTATTATGTCATTTCGTTGCGAGAAGCGGTTTTAGTTTTAGGCAAGCCCATAATCATTTACAAATTCAATGCAATTCGGTAGGCCCATAAACATTTAACAAAATACAATTACAGTGAAGGCATTCTATGCCCTTTCAAAATGATATATAAAACAAAACGTTTCTTTTCAAAATGATATACAAAACAAAACGTTTCTTTAGAGTTCGACTATTTGTTCATAAAATATCCCATGTTCAAAAAGGAAATGATAAGCATATGGCGGGGTATACACTTATACGCCGCAAACTGTTTATATTCTATGACGCGATCTTGTCTTATTCACTGTCTACAAAACCTGCGCAGATAACAACTTCTCCTTCAAGCATTTTCATGTAGTGGTTCTATACAGTTCTATTTCAATATTCAATTCAACTTGGCATGCATTTAACATTAAACAAGTACCTATTATAACATATACTCCGTATTTATTCATTTCCGCATTTTTCGTTTACAATCATTTACCATAACACAACATACATTTCAATGCAACAATTCATTCACAATTCAATTTATGAGATTTAGCATATACATAAAAATCTCATTTCACTCGTCAATGTTGGTTTCTTTCACATAAACTATTCAATTTACATTTTTAGCGGATTCCGTTTGATGAATCATATATTATCATTAGGTAATGTGGCACATTTAACAATTTAAAGTCTCCCATCATGACGGATCTTTGTTTGGTGCACCCCAGGCATGTGGTATCACTCAATATCGCCATCATGAAGGATGCGATTGGTGCATCAGCGAAGTCTGACATTTCTTGATACCATACATCATCATGACGGTTCTGAATTAATTGCATCCACAAGTGGGACATTTGGACAATTTGGTACCTTAGGATCTTGGTTGTGCATCCCATCGAGTTTCATTCGATATATCATTCCAATTCCACATTTACCAAGTTCCGTTTGATGAATCTCATCATATCATCCGATTGGTTTTCAATATCACATTCAATTCTTATTCCTTTCGTATTATCTTATAAGATATACTCAATCTATATACTTATTTCATATATTCATTTTACATTACTCGTTTCATATACTCATTCATGTACTCATTTATATACTCATTCATGTACTCATTTCCTTATTTGCTTGATGACTACCAAAATACTTGAAATAAGAATGAGAGTCGAGAGAACAAGCCGAAGGTAGTGAATCTAGCTTCCTTCTCTTCGATCTAGGTCCTAGGTTAGGCGATCATCACGATCCTAGTCAATAACATTCCGCCACTCTTGGTGGACAACCAATTTATTCAAATAATTTTTTGAATTACAAATTTATTTTTGTTAACAGTCTTGGATTGCAAGACACTAGGTTTAGAGCGTTAAGCAATCGGCGGAGTGCGATATGTTTTAAGCCAGTTCTATCCTTATTTGAACCCCGATATTCATTGGATTACAAAACATCGGTATATGAATACGGGACTTAACGGTGAAAAATGTGGCAGGGGCTGCTGAGTAGTGTTTGTTCACTTTGGCCAGTGCCGGTACCCGATTATCCACTTCCGGTCAGTCTTCAGGTCTGATTTGAGTGAATGCGGGTGCGGTGCCCCTTTGCATCATGAATGCAGGTACCACTTTGGTAGTCTGCAGGTACCCCTATCAGAGTTTTTGCCCAAAAATGCGGGATTTTGGCATTTTCACTCATTTTTCTTCCTGAATCTTCTCGATTCGTCCCATATCAAATCACCAGCGGAATCTGAAACAACTCAAAAGTGGTTTAGAATCAATGACCTTTTCTCTCAAGTTAGGGCTTTTCCCAATCCAAATCAAATAGGATGGAGATTTAGGGTTTAATTTATTACCTTGAACCTCTTCAAATCTCTTCTTGTATGTGTTTGCTTGATTCTCTTGGAGCAAGGAATGGGAAAGCAAGCCAACGAAACGATCTCTAGCCTAGCTTTTTACTCTTCTCTCTTCAACCGCTTAAAAGCGAGATTGCTCATATAACATGAGCCTAAGACCCACATTTTTGCCTTTATATCCATAAATCCATAAGGCCTTGTTTGGCCTTTAACCCATTAAGTGTAAGGCCATGTTGGCTTTACCTCATTATTCCTCATTTTCCTTCTTGGTCTTTAATTCGTTTATTCTCTTAAAGCCATGTTTGGCTCAAACCAGTATTTCATTTAGGTCTCCTATTCTTTCATTTTGGCCATTCATTTATCATAATTTCACCCTAGACATTTATTCTTTATAACAATTGATCCTTAGGTCTCATTTCTATTTTTTTCTACATTGCCATTTTCACAGGTTCATTTTGGGTTCCTTTCGGTTCTCATTTTTAGCATATAATATTAAATCATGTGCTCCACACTTTCAATTACATTTCACAATTTATCAATTTATCAATTTTCTCGGAAAAACCTAAGTTTGGCTCAATTCGTACCCAGAATATATAATAAAAATTATTATAAAAATTCTAGGGTATTTTTGGGGCGTTACATTTTAAGTCGCGACAAATACAACATGAGGCTGAAGTGAACTTTGTTACCTTGAGAGGCGGCAACTACTCCATGACGAAGAAAGACAATAAAAACAAAGTGAAATCTCTATCGCTACAAAAGAAGATTATGTGGCAATAATAAAAATTGTTGAGTAAGAGATTTACATGCGTGCAGAATAATTTTATGCAGCTACAAGAAATGGAAGAGACATAACAAGATGCGAGACAGATATGTAAGCCAAGACTTCAATGTTGCGACAAAATAGTTAATGGTGACAGAGCAAAGACGATTAAGTCGCGACAAAGAAAAATTATGTCGCGATAATAGACTAAGGCAACTGTGAGAAACTCTGTCGCGACACAAAAATTCTATGTCGTGACACAAAAATTCTATGTCAAACACAAAGCAACGCAAAAGAAAGAAACTTAGTCGCGACAAAGAATTTGCTATCGCGACATACTATTCAAGGCTGCAGGTATTGAGTGTACGCGACACAAGGAAAACTTTGTATGTCGTGACATAAACCAAACAACCTCAGAATAACTATGTCATGAAAGAATTCAAGAAAAGAGCATAAAAATATGTCACAACAGAAACTGCATGCCACGACAAGATGCTATGTGACATAGATGAAAACTTTGTCATGACAGAACTTTCTATGTCACGACAAAGTTACTAATTGGGCCATAATTTTTGGGGATCCACAATTAGTGCCTAGAAGTGCGGCCCATCATTTGAAAATCTATAAATAGACGCATCTAAGGCACTATCTTTGAGGTTTTCCGCAAAAACTAAGAACTTCTGGGTAGCTAAAGACTCTTGTATATTATTTTTCTTTTATTTTTCTTTTCTTTTGTTTAGTTTTTAGAGTAGCATTTTAGCTAGTTATTTTTTGGATTGAACAACAATCTAGTTTAAAGTTCAAAAATTTAGGTTCGTAAATTTTTTTCTTTCTTTAATAGATTAAAATGAATTTGGAAATTTTCTAAAGTTCATTTATTTCAATTCGTTTGCAATTTCAGTGAATTTACCTGATCAATTAGTCACAGTTATTTGTGATCCAGCTTTGAAAAGCTGAGCTCCATCTGGGAATGGATCAATGTTGATTATTATTTTTTGGTCAACTTGAAAGAAGTTCATAGTTCGAATGTTTGGATTTATTTAATTGGTGTTGTTCTTGAAGCTACTTGTTCAAAATATTAGTAGCTTATACCCAGAAGAGGACTGCATCTTGCTCTGATTTCCAGGAAGCCCTCTCAGTGACACAGAGATGGAAATTCCTGAGAGCGTGGAGCAATTACTTTGTGGTATGTTGATATGTATGGAATGGATTAAACTTCACGAAAAATCACTTAGATAGATCATTGACTTACTCATAGTGTGAGGATAGTTGGATGATGTATCAATTTAATTTATCAAAGGTTTCTCCTCCATATGATAAGAGGATCTTGATCCCGTGTTAGTATAGATCTAATCAAGGAAATGGAGAATCTCATCAAATTAGATGGATGAGTTACCAATTAGATTAGAGAAGGCATGCAATATCCTATCTATAGGGGTAAGAAGTCTTGATCCTAAGAAATGGAGTGAAATCTTGAAAGTTAAAACACCCCGATTTTTAGAAAGAGGTTTCTATTCTACAAGTAACTGATTAGACCCGTGTATCCGAAAGGAATATGGATCTCTAATTAGTTAAATGTATGGTTTATGGAGAAATCCAAACTATACTACATTGCATCTTTGACAAGTTCATATTTCAAATAATGGCTTAAATATGTTATAAAATGATCACGAAATTCATAATAGCACAACGATCTATTTTCAATGTTACTTTGTCAATTGAACTCTCCAATCCATTTGTTTGAATTCTTTACATGTAGTCATAGAGATTTATCTAGTTTTTACTTTGTAAGTTTAAAAACATGCATTTTAACTAAGAGTTAAAATAGCAAGATCTTGAGTAGATGGGGTACTTGATATTGGTTATCATCAATCCTAAGTGGGAATGATATTTGGACTTAAATCCTATTTTATTACTTGTATGACCTATGCGCACCCACTTTTTATTAGTTTAGACCAAAATCAATTTAATGGATCCTTCTTTCAAAAGAGGCTAAACACATATTGTTTTTTATTAATTTAGTCAGGCAGGTTTTGGCATTTCAAATAGGGACTGAAAAATTCTTTGGATAGGTGCTAATTACTTATTGATTTTGTCTATGTTTGAGATCAAATAAATCAAGTTTATGACGTCGTTGCTGAGGATCAAACCCGGGTCACCAGCATGATAGGGGGGAATACTAATTATAGGACATGATCTTAGTGGTTAGTTATGTTCAGTCTTTAAATTCTAAGAACTAATTAAGGAATAATAAGTTTTTCTTCCTCGATATAATCTCCTGTTATTCACTAAAATGTTTTTTCTTCCTTCAAAGTTGTCTATGTTTTTTACAATTGCAACTTTATAAACAACAACAATTGGTATCAGAGCCTGCTTTTCTTAAGGAACCTGTGAGAGTCTGAGATTGAATTCAAGTAGATGCCATGGACATCGAAGCCAGGTTTTCATTAATTGATTCTCCAGTGTTCAACGGAGAAAATTATCAGATTTAGGCTGTGAGAATGGAAGTCCTGCCATAATTACCTTTGGATCTTTGGGAAAATTTGTAGAAATGGGTCTGAAGTTCTTTTCTGCCGAGACAACACTACAATAAATCAAATCAAGAATGAGAAGGAAAGAAAAATAGAAGGGCGAGGCCCGTTTGTTTATTTGTTGTTTCCATCGACTATCTCATCGAGATCATGTCCTCAAATCCGCAAAAGCAATATGGGATTATCTCAAAACAAAGTATGAAGAAAATGAGAGGATCAAAGGGATGCAAGTGTTGAATTTAATTAGAGACTTTGAACTGTAGAAAATGAAGGAATCAAAAATCATTAAAGAGTGTTCTGACAAACTTCTAAGCATTGCCTATAAGGTAAGACTACTCGATTTTGATCTACTAACTCAAATATTGAAAAAATCCACAATGCGGTACAGAAAAGTTTGGAGACAACCAGTACAACCTTAGAAATTTACAAGGATCTGTCCAAGATTACATTAGCGAGCTCTTGAATGCTACAAGTACAAAAGTAAGAAGGGTCATAGAGGCGAAGAATGAGTTGTTGAAGGGTACTACCGAGTCAAGCATCAAGAAATAGGGAAAATGAGAAGAAATTACGCTACAAGTGGTGATATTTATAGCGACAATGCTACAACAAATAACAACAAAAACAAGATTGGAGGTCCAAAGGGAAATTATCCTCCATGCTAATATAGTGGTAAAAAGGGTCATCCTTCTTTCAAATGTGGAGGGCCGTGCAAAATCGACAAGTGTAACCCGACTTAGCCATGAAGCTATGATTTGCGAAGTAAAATTCAACGGCAAAGTAAATGCTCGAGTTCTTTGATCGAGAAGGAGGATCAACTCTTTGTTGCTACTTGCTTCTCAGGCAGTGATTTAAGTGGGAGCTGGTTAATTGATAGTGGTTGCACTTACCATATGACACACTTGACAAGAGTTGTTCAAGGAATTAAAAGCCGCAGATTTCCAAATTATAATGACAGTGGACAACCTTGCACATTCAAGGGAAAAGGCATCATTGCAATTACAAGTTGTTCAAGTACAAAACTTATCTACGATGTTCTCATGTTTCACAGAATTGATCAAATTTGTTGAGTGTTAGTCGGTTGTTAGAAAGGCTTCAAAGTACATTTGAAGAAAAATACTACTTAATCGGGATGCATACGGTCAAGAGATGTTCAAGGTCAAAATAAGGAGGAATTTGCTAGAAGTGAATTTGATGCTACAGTAACCAGGCAATGCTACGACAAATAACCTTGAAAACAAGATTAAGAGGTTTAAAGGAAATTATCCTCCTTGCCAATATTTGGCAAAAGGGTCATCCTCCTTTCAAATGTTGGAGGACACGATGCAAAATGCGTGAAGTGTAACCAACTTGGCCATGAAGTTGTGATTTGCAAAAAGTAAATTCAACGGCAAGAAGCGGATCTTTCGAGTTGTTGATCGAGAAGGAGGAGGATCAACTCTTTGTTGCTACTTGCTACTCGAGGCGTTGATTTCAGTGAAAATTTGGTTAATTGATAATTGTTTGCACTCACCGTATGACACATGACATGGAGGTTGTTCAAAGGAATTAAAACTAAGATTTCAAGTCGGAATAGGCAATGGACAACATATAATAGTCGAGGGAAAGGCACCATTCGTTACCCAAGTTGTTCAGGTACAAAACTTATCTCTGATGTTCTCTATGTTCATGAAATTGATCAAAATCTGTTGAGTGTTGGTCAATTTTTAGAGAACGTCTACAAAGTACATTTTGAAGACAAATACTGCTTGATAAAGGATGCATCTGGTCAAGAGATGTTCAAGGTCAAGATGAAAGGAAAGAGCTTCACACTTAATCCATTAGAGGAGGGCAAAAATTTGCTTTCTCCACCAAGGAAAGTGCCACAGAGATATGGCATAAGAGGCTCGATCATTATCATCATCAAGGACTACTACTGCTTCAAACAAAGAAATTAGTAAGGGATTTACTTGTTTTAGAAGATCATCTTCCTCATTGCCAACCATGCCAATATGGAAAGCAACATAGACAACCTTTTCCAAGAACAGCTTGGAAAGAAACAAAAAAGCTTCAATTGACTGACATTGATCTAGCAAGACAACAAAGAATACCTTCTCTCAAGGTATTGCCTTAGGTGATGATTTTACAGTTATCTTGGATTTTTCTTAAAAGTTCAAATGGAAATTGAGACAGGTGTTTTGGAGGTTCAGAATGGTGAAAGACCAGGTGTTTCTGACAGATAGTTCTAGTTGATGTGGAGAAAGTACGCTGGAAGAATTCGATTATTTTGCGGAAGCGGGCGTGACGCATTTGGCTCCACACCTGACAAAATGGAGTTAGTGAGAGAAAGCAGGATATATCTTGGAGATGAGCTAGATGCATGCTTTCACTGAGAAAAACTGCAAGCAATTTTGGGTTGGCGGAAAATCCACAGCAGTTTTATAACGAGGGCTTCCCACAAAGGCAGTGAGAATAAGACACCATTTGAAGCTTAGTATGGGTATAGTATCTCTAAATTTCATAAAGTGTTTGGTTGTTTGGCCACTTCACCTATGTTCACTCAAGTTAAGTGTGATAAACTAGACAAAAAGGCAATACAAGGCATCTTTGTAGGCTATAGCACAATATCCAATGCTTATAGAGTCTTTCAGTCACAAACTATGAATATTGTCATAAGCATGGTGTGCATGCTGTGAAATGAAAGAGATGGAACTGGGGACTTTAGAGGACTCGAATCAAGCTTAAATCAACAAAAGATAAACTTTTCTGTTGGAAGTGTCAAGGGGCAAAGAAATCAAGATTGGCAAAATGAGATGGTGGATAACATTCCATTTAGAGGCACTAGATTGCTTTATGATATTTATCATAGATGCAACATTTCGGTTTGTGAGCCTGTAGGTTTTGAAGAAGCAAAAATGGATAAAAACTTGGTGTTTGCGGTCTCTAAATCAAGGAGTGTTAGCTGCTGTGCTTAGGACTGCTGCCGTGTTTCCAGATATTTTTTAAGTATTCTATTTTTTTAATTTTTCAAAGTTTGTTGACTAGTCTCTAGGAATTGTTATTGTTCTGTTTTTATGCTTTTAATGATGGCCTAATTATAGGACATGATCTTAGTGATTAGTTATGTTCAATCTTTAAATTCTAAGAACCGATTCAAGGAATAATAAATTTTCTTCCTCGATATAATCTCCTGTTTTTTACAGTTGCAACTTTACAAACAACAACATATGCCGACATTGCCAGTAGCGCTTCCGCCGCTACTCTCCTCCATCCCCACCACAATTCCTTCATTCCCCACCATTCCAACAATTTTCTACCACCTCCATCCACCACCAGCCACCACCACCAGCCCTTGGTGGCTGAGCTACTTTAGTGGAGGGTGGCTAAGCTATTTTAATTCGTATGTATTCAGAGGCTTCAGAAGATTCTAATACTTTTTTATAGTTTGACAGAATGTTGATTTATATATCAGAATCAGGTGTGTCTGTGAGGGTTCTTCATGTTTCTTTGTTTTCTTGTATACCTACCTTCTGATACGATTCCGTGTGTTTCTTTTGTTCTACTTACTGAATAAAAATAATATGAATATTCCTCTTTTTTTTTTTTTAATTATTTACTACTTTCTTAGAAAGAAAAGACTACCATTAATTGTGGCTCATTTTTTGTATTACATTTAGTAAATAAGGAAACAAGAAAAATAGAGAAAACAGGTTTAATTCCCAGCTTTTTTTGTTATGAAATTTCATAGATAACAAAAATACTAGAGCCTTAAATAGCAATAACAATTTTGAGACAACATAAAATGGTGTTCTTGTATTTCAAAATTTGTCGAAACGATTTTAACAGCAGAGAACGAAGCATCATGTGTTTTATGAAAACTCTTACGTGTTATACGGATTTAGTATTTTCTTTTGTATTTTGTGTTTTTTAGAACAAAAGGTACAGTGATATTCTGCGTGTTTCTTGTCTCATTTTAAAGATGGCTTGAGTTTTGAAAACACAAAAAACATTGTTATGGTGTTCTCTCAAAAAGCGCAAATCTTGTTCTTTGCTAATTTAGTGTTTTCGTATGCTCTACATTTTGAAAGCAAAAGCTAAAGACAACGTATTTCAGCATTTTGAAATAACGGAAGCGAGTTTTAAAAGCGAGCCAAAACAGGGCCTGCTTAGGGAATAGTTTTGAAAATGCAAAGAACATCATTTGGTGTTCTTTAAAGTGTTCTTTATTATCTGAATTTCTTATTTTACGTATTCTTTTTTGTTTTGAAACAAATAAATTGGAAAGCAAAGAAGCATGTTTTAAATGTTTTTATAACAAAATCAATTTTAAAAAAGCAGTAAACAAACCTTTACTTTCAGAGCATTATTTTTTTAAAGCTGTTCTTGATACGATTTTAAAAAGCATCGCTATTATTTTGTGTAATTTGAAATTGAACTTTTTCTTTGAATTTAATGTTTTTTGTGTTTTTCATGCTTTTTATAATTAAAAAATGAATCAAATATGTTCTCCATGTTTTCTTTGTTCTCCTTAGTTTTTCGAAACAAAACAATTTTCAAAATCTGTAACTAAACATGCCCTATTTTTCACTTTTACGCCAAATCTTTTAAGCCATAAGGCCATATATATACACACTTAAGCAGCGGAAGGAAGATGAGTCTAAGCATAATGCATTGCCAAGTGAGAGCACAATGACAAGCAAACAGGAAAAAAAAATTATGTCATTTCAAACCAACAAGAAAACTTCCCCTAATTTTACAAACTCTTTGAAAGCAATTTTTTCTTGAATACCAAAAAGATTCCGCAAATTAGGAACCTAATAAGATTCTTAGTTCTAAGCGATCCTTTCTTAGCCTAGATTCTTAGTTCCAATAATTATTTATAATTTAATATAATCTACGTAATAGAGAAAATTTTATAACAATCAACTCATTCTCATTTTAAGAATGAAGTGCATAAATAAGTTTAAAATTTAAATAAAATTAATAATTCATGAAAACATCCAAAAATAAATGAGACTGAATCTCATTGTTCACACTTTTTAAATCTTTTTTTCTTGTGTAGAAAGCAATGAGATTGGTATCTCTTCAGTGATAAAAGAACATTCCTTAAATAAAGTAGCAAGTTAAATATTATGTTAATTGTTTGATAAAAAGTTCATTCAAGGCTACGTGACGCAGCATGATTTTCTACCAATGATTAAGATTCTATTTAGTAACTATTTTTTAGAATAAATTTCTATTCTTCAAAACAAAAATTAGAAAAATGAAATGTTTGATAACCAAAAACCTTTCTCTAAGTTTCATTCTTAAGAACAAACAATTGTTTGTTTTCAAATAACATTTTTTAGTTATGTCCTATTATTTTCACTTGTTTTCTAATGATTGTTGTAAAAAATGATTATATAAATATATAAAATAATTAAAAATGAAGTACTAAATATAAAAATTATTTTTTTAAAAAAACATGCAAAAATTAAGGAAATAAAAACTAGAAATAAAAATCATTTTTAAAATATAGTTAAAATGTTTTAGATTTCATATAGATTTTTAGTCTATGAAATATTATCAGAAAAATTCAAAGGAATTCACACGCTTTAACTAGGAACGTTTCCTTTTATAGACTTTTTCTGCTCCAGATATCATGCTTTCATTGTTCTTTGGTGCAGTAGTTAGTGGGGTCATGGATGATTCAGATTAGATTGGATCATACGCGTATTGATAGGAGTATAGGGGCAAATGATTGCCAGTGAGTCTGCGTGTCCAATGGCTTATGGCCGTTTCAAGATAGATGAGACAGATTGATGGACATTGCGAGTGTTTGATTCCGCCTATGAAGTCATCAAATGCCCGATTCCAATGAGTCGTATGTTGTTGTGTTCATGCCCATATTTACCCGACTTATCACGCTCAAGCCTTTGTTCCCTCTAGAAATAATTTTCAAAAATTTTTAAAAACTTTTTAATAGAATAATTTTTTAAAACGGTTATCAAACATATATACCCTTATTAGAGTTTAAAGGCCAACTTTGTTTCTTTAGTGTCTATATTGTTGACCAACTTGAAGTTTTTGGTAGCAAAGCCCCTCAGTAATTGATCATTTATTAGCAGTAATACAAAATGCATATCATTCGTTACGATAGTGAACCCTAAATAATCTTGCGGGGTATAAAAGAACATAATCCCACCATATCATGATCCTTATTTCCTTTGGAAAATCTATTTATATTGCAATTCACTTTTAAATTAAGATTTATGATTCTAAGTTGTGATTGGGGGTGGAGTAAAAGCGAGCCGACCGATTGAGAAAGCGAGGCGAGATCGAATGGGAAAGCAGTTAATCAGCCCGGTCGATTCGGTTTTGGTTTTGTTTATAGATCTCGATTTGATTTGATTTATAAAATATAAAGCGTAGTTCCGTTTAACAATCGAAAAAAATTTTAAAAAAAACTAAAATAGATTTCCTTATTTGTGTGAGTCATGACTTTCCTAACTCATATATTATTTGTGGAAGTATTATAGATGTACCAAATGTGATAAGATTGCAAATGAATAGATTATGATATTTGTTTTATTCTAACCATTTATAATAATTATTATAATTTGAACTTTGTATATAATTAAAATTAAATTTTATTTTTGATTTGGGTTACCAAAAGCCGATATATGAAGTTGTTTAATCGTTAGTTTTTGTTTATATAAATAATAATGCAGCGAGATCGATAAGCTCGTCCAGATTAACCAAACCATGCCGCCCCTTAATTATGATTAAAAATTGGCATCACATACTTATTTGCACATCTTGTGTATACACACCTAGTTGTGATTAAGAAATTGACAGCTCATAGTTATTTGTTCACATGTATATAGTCGTTTAATGAAAAGGGTAGGTCGTTCATCAAATTAACCTAACCAGATGTTGTAGCATGAAGATTATGTAGAAGTAGACATAAATGGGGTTGGTTGGGTCTGCTCAGTTTGCCAACCTAATAATTTTTGTTTGAATTTCATTTGAATTTGAAGAGAGACAAGCAGTAGGTGAACAGAACTAACGGCCCGCCACTTTTCCAAGTTTCAAGGTGCCCTTCATCCCCACCGCAATTCCTTCATTCCCCACCATTCCGACAATTACTTTCCTTTCACCACCACCACCACCAGCCCTTGAGTGCCGGCTGCCGAACCTTAGTCGTGGGAGGCAAGCTGGAATATTCGCATGTGTTAGAAAGGCTTCGGGAATTCCTATATAATTACATTTTATTGTCTAAGATGTCCGATTGATTTGTCTGGTCTTGTAACAATTTATGGTCTATTTGGGTTTTCTTGGTGTGTTTCTTTTTATTCTATATGAATACGATATCTTGTATTTCTTTTTATTACTTTATATGAATACATACATTTTATTAATTTAATGAATGATGACCAAATTGTTGATACACTGCTACCAAAGACTTGTTTAGAATCCACAGCAACAATGCCAAAAAATCTTGATTGATTGAGTACTATAATTTCTACTTCCTTTTTACTTTAATCATTTTTATACTTTTCGATTTGAGATACTGCGTCAACTGTGAGTGCGCAAGTCGATAAATAATAAAATTAGTTATAGAGTCAGGATATCGTTAAGCGGGGATTGATAAGAAAATTTAAGATCGAGCTCTGTACTATTCTCCAAGATCATCACTATTTGAACCTCCCAACTTGAGTAGAGTGTGATTAACTATCATAACTGAAATAAAAGTGTTTTTGTCAATTTTTCTTTAATTTAAAAGATGTTTGAATCTAAAGGAGTTAAAGGTTTCACTGAGATTTAATAACACTGGAAATAGGATCAGTATTCTATCAATTTGCCATGATTAAATTCATATAAGTGAGCTTGAACCACGGATTTGTTCAATAGCATAATAGTATAATCTTATACATTTCACCATTTAGATCTCCATATTCCTACACCAAGTCGATGTGTCTAAATAGCTCCTTTTAGGAACTGATTCTCTTTAAGAATTGGTTGTCTTTCCTAAACCAGTATTAAACAACCATTTCTCATGATTGAAGTCAATTTGCCCCCATAAACAAGGTAACACAAGTCTTCTTCAATATAATTGGTACTTCTTTCTGCATTTTGATCAGAATAATCACTTCCAACAACAAAAGCACAAACATTCTACCAAACTAAGATGAATCCTCTAAGTAAACTAATAAATGGTCCTTATACTCGTGAACACACTTCTTTGTCCTTTCGAGAGGAACCTTAAAATCAAAGGTTAGAACATCACCTGTGATTCATCACAATGATACTTAAAGTATAATAGTTCTAATAATATCAATTTACTATACCCCAAAAGCTACTGCTCTTTGCTCTCAAGAACATCCTTCTCTGTGTCACTCAGAGGGGTTCTAGAAATCGAGCACGGATCTGGCTCAGTGCTAAAAGTTATAAAATCCTTGATACTTAGAACGGGATCCTTGTGAGCAGTACCAATTTGATCAATCCATTGTGAGCCAGCATTCATTTACATACTACAAAAATGACAATCAAAATACCAATCCCTTCCCAGAATGAGCTTATCCTTCCATAATTGGATCACAAGTAAAAATGACTAGTTGATCAAAAAAATTCATTGAAACTGTAATCAAAACTAGAGAAAATGGTTTCCATAAATATTTCCATTTTCCATTCAAGTTTAGATAGCAATGGAACTTGATATACAAAGATCCCAGCTCAAATTGCAGCTCGGATCAACTAGTCTAATCCTTAAAATGAAAAATAAAAATTAAAGAAGAAAATAAAAATATGTACAAAAGCTTCATTCTCTCTCTCCTCCTTTCTGTGTTTGTCCCCTAATCCGTTGATGATCGAATCTCCCTCTTTTCGTGCCCTATCTATTTCTATTTATAGGCTCAATAAATGTTGGGCCAAAATTCTAGGCATATTTCATGGGTTTCATTATAAGCCCACTTAATTACATTGTCATGACAATAGTCATAATGTCACGACATTACAACATCCTTATTTGTCTTCAAACTTTGTTATGGCATTGTTGCAACAATTGCTACTGTTGTCTTCCATACTTGCCTTTGAAGTCTTTGTCGCCCAAGTTTGTCTCGACAATTGTTGTTTTGTTGTCTAACTTCTGTTCTTTAATTGATTGTTGCAATAAACTTAAAATTGTCGCGAAAATGCTGAAGTGTTGGTTGTCTTCTAAGTTGTTGTGAGATTGTCTCGACATTGCTACTTGATCTTTCTCTGGGGTCGTTGTCGCGACAATCAAATTCTCTTGGGTCATTGTTGCGACAAATTTCTTATTGTCGCGATAGATGTTCTACTGATTTCTCATGTACTCTTCTTAGTATTTGTTGCGACAAAGTTTGAAATGTCGTGACAATCAATCTTTGCCTTCTACCTTGTGCCCTGTCGCGTCAACTTTTTGAAATGTTGCAACAATCTTCAATTGTCTTCCCAAGGATTCTTTTCAATATTTGTTGACAAAGTTTTGATTGTTGTACTTTTACGCGATTGCTTTAGTTTTGTCGCGACAATGGCCCAGAGATTATCACGACATTATACTCTGCCTTGGCCAAAATAAAGTACAGCACTTCTTGCTCTTTTTGCTTCTTTTGCTCTCGATTCCTGCAAAACACTAATCTGGGTGAAGATTCCATAATTTTGCATTAAATTGATCATTAAGGTCTCAAATATGCATGAAAAATGGTCTTAAAATTAAATGAGTTTCACACTCATCAAACTCCCCAAAAGTTAAAGTTTTTCTTGTCCCCAAGCAAAGAAAAGACTCATTGTTTGTCCTTAAGCAATTTAAACAAATTTTAAGGCCATTTTTCTTCTCAATCATTTTCTAAAAAATATCATAAATTTGGATTCAGTGAAATGTCAATTGTGATATCAATTCCAACTAAGCTTCAATTTAGGAATCCTAAAGATTTTCAATTCAGATCATCCAACAAACAGATAATTCATAGAATGTAAACAACCATAGTTCTTAACCACTGATGTGAGAGTGTGTGTTGGTCTTTCCTTTATGACATATTTGTAGGTTAGGTAACCTTATGAGACATATTATATAAGAGTGGAAGTCTCTTTTGAGTGACTTAGGTCTCATAGGCTTGTTGGTCATATTACTCTCCACTAATTTAGGCATCACACCACCCTCAGGATCAAATAGGTCTTCTAGGCTTGTAATGTATGGCTTAGGCATTGGCTAGTTGATTGGACATTTTAAGCTCAAGTTCACCCGAAGTGCACATACCATTCAACATTTTGCCCTCAAACTTCTCATCCTTTATTTTCTACTAAAAACACCCTTCAAGCACCCTCAAACTTGATCTGGTGCATCTTTTTGCATATTCTTCATTGTGGCTTTTTCTTTTTCCACTTTCTACTTTCAATTCAGTTCTTTCATTCCATAAGCTCTTTTCTTGTCATTTTATTTAAGGTTTTGGGAATGGTGCAATGTTTTGCCTTCTTAAACTTTCTACCACCTTTAGCAAGCTTTGGGTTAGTAACTCCTACACCAATTGGCATTAGGGTACTAGGTGTAGAACACCCCTAAGAACTTAATGGCTAAAGGGAGGAAGGCAACAAGGCAAAACACATTCCCCCTTTGAAACTTTTCTGCTTTTTAGCTTCTTAATTTTCTGTTATGCACCTCTTTTAGTACATCTTTACTCAAGTGATTTTCCTTTCATATCCAATAATTCTTATCCTTCTTCACATTCCAAAATTGTACTTGATTCGAATGCGATAGGGTGTTTCGGAATCAACAAAATTTATACCTAAATTCCTCCTACTGCAGTATAATGGCTCTAGGGTCGAACACAAGGATGGGTTTTCTTCGTGTACATTATTTGCATTTGGTTCAAAAAGGGTGAATTTCACTTTAGATTAGGGGTGTTGTAAAAACAGTGGAGGTGAATGGTTTGCAGGATGGAAATAAACTGAACTAAAAATATGAAAAAGAGCTCCTTGGAGCATCGGGCTACTGGGGTTGAGGTCTTAGGGTACATGAGAGGTTCTCAGGTCCTTTTCATCGCGTTGGGGAGGATGACCTATAGTCATTTCCTGAACTGGCTCTTCATTTGGCTATCAAAACTGAACCCTAATAATTTTTCCTTTTGAAATATAGCATTTAATGAGCATAAATGCTCCCGGATAGTAAAAGCACATCCCCTAAACCTACCCTACAGTAACTAATAGAAGGCAACTAATTAATCTTAATGGATCTAGCAATAAGCATCCACTTAACCCTAAAAGCTTGCCAAATACAGGTTAATCAAGGTACATTTAAGAGATTTAAACCTAGAGTGAGAGATGGAAACATAAATGACAATAAATGCTTGAATTTAAAACAGAGAACCAACATTTTACCTCAAAACCCTAGCCCAGTAGCCCTCCTCTTCAAGGATTGAGGGAGTTTAGCCAACCATCCCTTGACTTGTCATCCTCAAGGGGTGTTTGGCAGCCGAGAAAATGGAAGAATGGGAGAGAAAATAGACGAGAAGAAAAGCGGAAACTCAGCCCGAGCGATTCTGTATTGACAAAAAAATCAAGATTGTTCTACAAGATTCCATTTGAGCTTATATAGTGCTCAAATAAGCAAAAATAAAAAAAAAATACCCTCAATATCCATAATACATGAAGGGTAAAATGGTAAAAATGCAAAAAGTGGGTCAATCGAAAGTCAAAAAGGCCAAAAATAAAAAATGTAGGGTGCGAAATTGAAAATTTTGGCAAGCTGCGAAATCTGCACTGCTTCTTTTTCTCGCCTCTTCGGCTCTTCTTTCCTTCTGATTTCTGATATGTAATCCTAAGTTCCACTCGAATTCTTCATGCTTGGATCCATTCAACAAATTCGGCATTAATAGCTTACAAAAACTACAAAATTAGCCCTGAAAATCTGTCCAGTAGAATAATCGGGACCTTAATGTGCAAATTGGGTTAATTTGGTTGATTAGTACACAAAAAGCGCTCAAAACCTACAATAAATAGGGCTCAAAATAGCACTTTTTGGGCACTAATCAGTACTCCTCCAAACTTGTCCTCTTAATTACTTTTCATGCACTCATCTTAGTTGGGCAGCAGGGTTCTTCTTTGAAGTGTCAGTTTTGGAAAGGTTAAGGGTCTTTCATGTGGCTTTGATGATGAAATTGGCATTAGGCTCAAACAAGGTACTAAGGTGTATGCATATATGCATATGCATATCAAAGGGTAGGCTTTGAAAGGCGCAAACTTTGGCCTAAATCATTTCCTGTTGGTTGTGTTGCCTATGATTTCACCTTGAATAATAATATAACAAGTTCTATGACCCTTTTAAGACTAAAATTATGATGCATCCAATAAGGTGTTCCTATCCCAAGCATAATTAGTTTTTTTAAGGTACTGATGACCAATGTACATGTTTTCAGTGATCATTTAAATTGTACTGTTTAAGGCCTTATCAACATTGTCATCAATTTCAAACTTTAAGATCCTAAAATTTCAGCCTATTTTTCATTGACATCACAACTTTTCACTTATGTTGAAATCATCCTGCCCAATTTCATCTACAGTTTTTCTTGTTTGGTTCTTAAATAGGTTACTGTGTTATAGTACAATTCAGAAGTTCATTTTAATTCAGCAATTTATTTCAGTCGAATCATCATAGCATAAGTAACTCAACAACAATCATCCCAATTCAACCAAACAATCAAACTCACAAGTTTTAATGTTCAGAATATGTATAAAAATGCAAGAATATTTAAAACAAAACACAATGTGCACAAATTCATCTAAGAGATTTCATTATATTTATGAAGCAGTTTCAGAGAGAATTCGGATTAAACAATTATACACTAAAGAGACTCATTGTTTTTTGTTTTCCTTGGGTTCAGCTAGAGTTTTTGAAGGTTCTGTAAAACTAGGGAAAAATTGAATTTTTCTGAAAAATGGCAAAACGATAAATTGTCATAATAATACAGGTTGCAAACCTCGAATTTTTCTAAATATCGGATGATGAAACGGATCTCATCGTTGGATTCGTCTCGCGAAATCTAATTACCCAGACGAATTTCGTTAAATTCCGAGACAGTCGGATTTTCACTATTTTCGAGGCATCGGGTGTCCAGTGGCCCCCAAAAACGGGATTTTTGAGAAAAATCTCAAAAGTAGAAAATAAATTAAGTAAAGTTCATTTAAAATAAATTCAACCGGGACAAAATAAATTGTTTTGGGGCAAAAACGAACCCGGATAAGTCAAGGACACGTGGAGCAATGTGGGTCACATGTCTAACTTAAGCATTAAGTTAGAACACAAGATAAATTGGGAGAAGGGGAACCCATTTTCTGGGCAGTACGTGAAAGAGAGGAAGAGATGAGAGAAAGAGAGTTCCCAAGATTTCTTTCTTTGATCTACGGAGTTCTGTCGGTTGGAATTTGTCAAGCCAAGAACGAAATTTCATCTACTCGATGAGGGCTACGCGTGGGTATCAAAAAGGAGGGATTTCACCGAATATCCAAAGGAAGAAGTTTTGGGAAATCGAATTTTTCTAGATTATGAGGTGTTCTCGAGACCTCCTTCAGTTCTTCTACGCTATAAGAGGTAGGAATTCTTCATATTTTGGTTTATTTTCCGCTCTAAGGGCTGTTTTGTTGTATTTTATGCCCTAAGGGGTTGTTTGGCCTTGTTTTGCCCCAAGGGGCTATTTGGCAAAATTTTAGGGATGTGGGAATAGTGCCCTGTTTTGACCCTATATAATGTCCAGATTTTGAGACTGCTTTTAGGTTAGAAAAAAAGGGAATTTGGACTAGTGTTTTTCTTGAAAATTGTAGTTTCAATTGTGAACTTGAGGTTAGGCTTTTGAATCACCCAAATTGGACCTCTATAGCTCAAGTTATGGTCCGTTTTAAAGTACCTGGCTATCCTGTTTTGACCCTACATCTTTATCTAGATTTTGGACTGATTTTGGTCAGGAAAAGGAGAAATTGGTAGTATCATACATTGGAAATTGTATTTGTATCTAATAACTTGATGTTAGGCTTTTGAATCACCCAAATTGGACCTCTATAACTCAAGTTATGGTCCATTTTCCAGGACTGCCACACATTGCCCTGTTTTGACCCCATACACTATCCAGATTTTTGAAATTGATTTCCGATTTGGAAAAAAATGGAATTTGGACTAGTGTTCTTCTTAGAAATTATAGTTTTATCTATAAACTTGATGTAGGCTTTTGAATCACCTAAATTAGACCTGAACAGCTCAAGTTATGGTCTATTTCCTGAGACTGCTACAACTTAGGTTATTTAATGGTTTGTCAGTTTGGGATTTGTTAAAGGGACTAGTTTACGGCCCGAGGTTGAACTATTCTATGGTCTATTATGGCTTGTTGTGTGGAATTTTTTTTGGGCATCTCTATGCCACGAATAGTCTTGAGGATCAAGTTGTCATTGCTTGAGTTTGAGTGACAGGCTTGGTGGTAATTGATTGGAGGTCAATATGTGTGTCCTAATGTATTGACATGTGATGAGTTTGTATATGGATAAGGCCATTGCATAGCTTTTTTGAAGGGTATTTGTGGACATGTTATGTCACAGTTTAGCCTAGAGGATAAAGTATGTCATTGTTTGATTGGTGATGACTTATTAATGTTGATATATGTGTATGCAAATATGTTGACATGAAATGTGTGATCTTTTGGAAATTTTATGCTAATTGATATAAATTGTCCATGATGCATGGGTGATATACATGAGTGGAATTTTCCATATAGCATTCATCATATATGTGACTTGGTATAGGCATGAAATGGCACATCGCATTGCATATTCACGGGGACATTGCATGAAATGGGTGTGAGTGCATGGTTATAATCAACATTGCGTTTAGTGTTTGATTAGGTGGGCTTCGATCTGATGGGACAACGTCAACATGGTCATAAATTGTATACATGAAAATGAAAATATGTGTCGAGTATTAGCAAGTAGGGATAGACACCCCCTAGGGTGAAAGCCTTGTTATTTTTTGTTATACATATGTGTCCAACGGTGAAAGCCCGTGAAAGTGTAGGAAGGCTTCTTGGCTGGTGTTTACAGGAAATTCGCTACCCACAAAAAGACACATGGTTTTGAATATAAATGATCATTGAGATGTAACATCCAAAAAGATTTTTGTTTGAAAACAAATGAATATGTTTTGTAAAATGATCATTTGATGTAATCCAGAAATAATAGAGTTTATTATGCGTGGGCTTTGGCATTGTGTGATAGGAGTAGGTAAGGACTCGAGTGTGATGAGAGTCGATAAGGACTCGGGGCATGGTTGAGTCTCATCTCATCTCATGGCATGTAGAATTCCAACCTAGGATTGCATAATCTTGTTTGGAATGTGGTGTGGAGCATGACCGGTCTGTGCAACTTGGGTGGGAGTAGCCCTTATAGGAAGTTTAGTCTATTGGGCGTGGCTCACCCTATATGGGAAACATTTCATTTGCAGGACAGACACCGATGGACAATGCTCATTCAAGGCCGTAATTGTGAAGAAGACCGACATGTGGTCTTGTTACCATTTTGTAAAATATTTTGGAACAATCTTGTTCTAATGTGTAATATTTGTAAGAGTGTTGTAACTAAACTCTTATGAATTGTTTTAAATATAATTTTGTATGTTTTAAATGAACATGGATAAGGACCTGTGTGAGTCATTTTTACTCATAAGTGGACCCAGTGAGGTCATTGTATTATATTGGGCCTCGGATGGGCCATGTTAGTATGTTTTGTACAGGTTGGATTTTAGATAGAGCTCCCCGTACAAAGGAGACTCTGTCTGATTTTTGTTAATTATGGATCCCGGTAAATTGGACATAACAGTACGATATCGGGTCACCCGATATCCACAAGTTTTTCGCAAGTTGACGGTTGGTCAACGAACCCCCGAGGTTTGGGGGCATCACAGCTTCCCCTAGAGGTTTGGTTATGGGTATCATTCGGATTTTTGAAGGTTCAGATGGAATATGTATTGGAGGTTTAAAGGGTAATGGTTGATGTTCAACTGGTTTACAAAAAGTATTACAAAGTTTTGCACATCCTGGGGTACAATGATATAAGGCACATAATCTAAGATGTTAATCTATGGCAGTGGCACCTTCTTCTTCCCTGACACTTCTTTCATAGCATAGTCTAGAAGTTGTGCATTTGACTTTGTCAATTCACACTGCCTTTTGCCTATTAACTCCAAATTTACCCTTAAATTTATTTGTTCTTAAGTCATTAACCCCAAGCTTTCACTACAGGAGTGCAAACTATTCAACCATGCTCTATCCTTGGAAACCAAACATTCATGGATTTCCTGATCTCTTCTTTCCAGCATTCTTGCCAAATCCTCTTCCCTTTTTGTCTGCCCTTGCTAGTAGGCTGCATCTCTTTCCCTCATCTCATCTCTCCACATTACATCTCTTTTCTCCGGTTCTCTCTTCCACTCTAAATCTCTCTATTTGATTGGTTCTTCCATGAACTGATCCCTTCTTCTTATTTTAGCATCAAAGTATTCATCCCTCATTTGCAACTGAGCCTTCAACTAATAATCTCTTTCCTTCATGTTCTGCTCCATTCTAGTCAACATTTCCATAACATCTGCATTGTTGCTCTATTGCCTAGAGCCTTTAGCTTGCTAATCCTAATGTTCTCTAACATCTAGAGATAGGTTCCAAATTGGGTTGGCACATCTTTACCTTTCATCCCTTTTTTTGTACTAACCACAATTGCCTACTCCATTTGCTCACTATCTCTTCTCCCTTCTTCAATTTCTTTCATTTTCCCTTTGCCTTTGTCTACTAGAGGTTTGGTTATGACAATGAGGGTGAGAGGAGAGGTCTTTGGGCATCTTTCATCTTCTTCTTTGTTGAACTTGACCCCTTTACTTATGCAAAGATAGGTGATGAAGGCTGGATAAGGCAAGTGACCCCTAAAATTGTTGTTCTGGTACCTCAAGATCGATTGATCAATTAGCTTCCCCAAACTTATCTTGTACCCCTTCAAAATGGCATACAGCAGGATAGCCTCTTCTTGCCTCACTATGATGACATGCGTGGTTGGCATCAGTGTTGAGCTTAGAAAATAAAACCAAACCTTGGCTTTTTCAGTTAATGCTCCTCTGTCTATTGACTCATGGGGATTCTTCTAGTTTCTCTTCCACTCTCCTTTTCCATTTGTGAGTACTTGCACGATCTTCTAGTAGTCTGGATTTTTCTTCAACTGCTTGAATTTTTCTCCATCGCTCAATTTTCCCAGTTTCAAAACTTGGTTGATGTCCTTCCTGTGGAAGGAAACCCATTTCCCTTTGACAAAGCACTAGGTCTCTTTTCTTCCTACCAGATTTGCGTAGAATTCCCTCACCGGTGCAACAAACCTATATGGTAAGTGTTGGCAAATGAACTCCTAACCTCTCTTCTCAATAATCTTTTGGAAGAGTGGGATAATTTCTTGAAACCCCTCTCTCCAATGAAGTTCTTCTTTAAGATCTTCTTCTCCATTATCTCATATGCCTTATTTGAGATGAATTCATCCACTTCTTCATCACTACTTGTAAGGACCAAATGATGTATTATATATGAAAATTTGGCCAAGGAAGTGAATGTGGTAAATACTCAAAAAACTGATTTTAAAAAGTAAGTGTACCCAAAAACTGAAATGAAAAGGAGTATTCTGCTTATTCATCCCTTTTCTGCAAGTGCAGATCATACAAGTAATAAAATTAGGCTCTAGGAGTCAAATCTCGCACCACGAGGATTGGAGGTTCTCTGCAATTGGAATTTAAGCACTTCGAGTACAAAGGGTTTTTCACTATCTAGGTGACCAAATATGATGAGAATTAAAATCAATTTAACTAAAGTAAAAACTAATTTAAAACTAATCAACTAATTCTAAAATCTATCAAGCAAACAACTACTAAAGTCTAAAATGTATGAAGAGAAACACTAGGAATGGGGATAATTATTTACAAATCAGTTTACATTTCTTTGACAATGCAACATTTGTGAGTTGAATGTTGGATTTGTCCAAGAGCAAAGTAGTATAGCCTTGGATTCCTCCTGACACTATACATTTCACTAATTAGATGACCATATTCCTAAACCGAATTGATGGAGTGCAATAGCTACTTTTGGATTTTATCCTCTTTAAGATCTGATTGTTTTTCTTTTCCAATACTTCACAACCATTTCTTAGGACTAAGATCTGCTTGTCCCCATAGACAGGATAACACAAGCCTTTCTCAATGAAATCGGTACCTCAGTCTACAATTCATTAGAATGCTCTTTCTCCTTGATTAGAATCTAGCTAACACGGGGATTAAGATCATTATGTCAAATTGAGATTAAACCTCTAAGGGTGAAAAATGTGTCTCAGCAATAGTCCTAATTCCTCAGGAAAACCATTTGTAAAGCAACATAATTAAGCTTAGAGTACATTAGTTTATGAATATCGATGCAAAATACCCCCCTAGCAGCTGCTCTTTATGGAAACACATCTAAAAATGTCCTTTCGGAGGGCCTCTTGGAAATCAAAGCACAAATACAACACTTTATGGGTATAAAATACCGATATTCAAGAACAATTCATTACATAAGACAACAGATTGTATATTCAATTTTCAAACCCATAAAATAAACCATAAATCTAAATCTAGTATTCAATAATTAATCCCCACCCCTGAAATTGTTTAATATTCCATTACTGGATTCCAATCATCCTGACCAAGCAACAGCTGAAAAATGAAGAAAGAAATCAAGAGATAAAGAGTGAGAGAACAAATCATGATTTGAGCTTCAAACTTTGTCTCAACAGTAATGAAATCTTAATCTTTGATGTACAACTCCGAAATCTCTTCAACACAAATAAAAATCTGCTATAAAATGACTCTAAGATCTACTAAAAATTAAAATCTACCGTAAAACTGAAAAAATTGACTGTTTTAGAAAGAGAAACCCCATGAGAGATGTTCTCCCACCTCCTCTATTGCCTTAAAAACCTAAAAAAAAAACGTGTATTTATAGTCCTATGGTGAAATGGGCTTGAAAACAGTCCAAAACAGCAATTTTCATGCCTTTCTGGTCTACTCCAGCATCAATGTCGCGACATTGGACTTGCAATGTTGCGGCTTGATGATTTTCAATGTCAGACGATACTTCTGCTCAAACCGTGGTTTTTTCTTCAACTTGTCGGGCCATACCCTTCTTGGCTTCCAACGGATTTAGGCATGAGGTGTCATTGGAAGATCTTTGAATGTAGAGATACCGCCATAGATGAAGTTGAACATTAGGGCACGGATGATACAGAAAAATTCATCTTCCCAATGACACGCTGTGAGACATCCGGTTGACTCTCTTTTTGGAAACATTTTGCATTTTTCTTACTAAATCACTTGCTTTCCATCAATAATCCTAAAAACCAAGTTTAGAGGAAATGTTATTAGTTTTACATGAATTTGGATATAAAATATTCAAAAATAGCATGTGAAATGGACTCAAAACATAGATGAGTTTTATACTTATCACTACTCTGTTTCTCTTCTTCCTCCACTCTTTTCCTTTTCCTTCCTTATGGCATTCTTGGATTCAGCTCAACATTTGATGTCTTGAACTTCTCTTATAACCAATTGTCTGCTGGCGTTGAAAATTGTATCTTCTACGTTCATAAATAACTTCCATGATCTCGTTCAGATTTGGGATCAGAATCTATTGCTCAGGCATTTTGTTGAATGAGGGTTTGGATGTATGGCTTAGGATGGAGAGGGTTTATCTAGTTTCTAACGGTCTGAAATTAGAACGCTGATTTGGGGATTTTCAAATTCTCTTCATATAGCCAATTGGAAATATGTACAATGTATTGTTGTAACCTATTTTTAATGTCGCGACAATCAATTTGTCAAACTGTGAAAATAGTCTCACGAAAAATAATTAAATCTGCAAAGCTAAAAGAATGTTGCAACAAAAATTTTATTGTCAAGACAATCAATTTGTCAGGACATAAAAATTATTGTCGCGACCAAATTTTAGGCCTTAAGGTTTAAAATTTTGTCGTTCAGTAAGAGCCAGACAACAAGTTTGTCACGATAATAAAAAATATGTCACGACAATTATACCTTGATCACAGTTTAAATAACCCAACATGCTGCATAATTTTCATTCATTTTACACACAGGGCAACACACATCATTCCAAATCACAACAAATCATGCTTGTGAACACAAATTTATCATGACCTAAGCATCTCAATTCAAGCATGTGCAATGAAGTTCAATTCTCTCAACTCAGCAACACATTCAATTGTAAAAATAAAGAAATTAACTACTAAGAAAGCTAATTGGAAACTTCTCACATAATTGTTGAGCATGCTTTTTCTGTAATTATTGGATTTGCTCATTAAACTTTGCTCATTGCAATACTTCAGACTCAATATTGACTTTCTTTGTAGCGGTGCCGATAATATAACATTTGAAATCGAAACTTCAAACCATTTCATTGAATTAAAACAAACAATAAATGGGAAATAAAGATTGCTTGGGTTGCCTCCCGAAGTTGCTTTCGATTTATGTCTTTAATAGTGTTATTCCATTATGCACTCCTTGTTCAGCAAATTTCTCCAAATATTTCAAATCTCAAACTATTCTTCATTCAGAACTCCTCCAATATAGTGTTTCAATCTTTGGCCATTCACTTTAAACTCATTTCCAGACTCTATTTTCAATGCAACTGCTCTAAATGGTGTAATTGTAGTGACTGTGAAAGGAACCACTCCATCTTGATTTGAGCTTCCCTGGAAAAAGTCTAAACCTTGAATTGTACAATAGGACTAGTTCTCCTACCTTGAACTCTTGTCTTAGAATTCCTTGATCATGCCATCACTTGGTCTTGTCCTTGTAAATTCTAGCACTGTCATAAGCTTCATTTCTCAGTTTTTCCAGTTCATTCAATTAGTAATCTCTTCTCCTTAGCGGCTTGGCAATCAAAATTCAGCTTCTTAATTGCCCACATAGCCTTATATTCCAGTTCAAGAGGGAGATGACAAGGCTTTCCAAATAAAAAAAATATATGGGGACATTCCAATAGGAGACTTATAAGCAGTTCTGTAGGCCCACAATGCATCATCTAGCTTTATTAACCAGTCTTTTTTGCTTGTGTTCACTGTCTTCTCAAGTATGTTTTTTATTTCCCTATTAGATATCTCAACTTGCCTATTTGACTAAGGGTGGTAAGCTAAACCCATAGCATGTCTTACTCCATATCTATTCAAGAGTTTTGCAAACAGTTTGTTAGCAAAATGGCTTCCCTCATCACTGATGATGGTCCTTAGGGCTCCATATCTATTTAGTATGTTCTTTTGAACAAACCTCACAACTGTATTGGCATCATTTCTGGGATAAGCAATGGCTTCAACCCATTTGGATACATAATCCACAACTAGGAGAATGTATAGTTTTCCAAATGATGATGGGAAAGGTCCTATGAAGTCAATGCCCCATACATCAAAAATTTACATCACCAGGACTCCTTGCAGAGGCATTTCATTTCTTCTATTTATGTTACCCATTCTCTAACATCTATCATAATGCTTGACCCATTCAAAACTATCTCTAAATAATGTTGGTCAATAGAATCCTGATTGGAGAATCTTCTAGGTTGTTCTATCTCCTACAAAGTGACCTTCATATGGTGATGCATGACATTTGTCTAAGATTTCAGCCTGCTTAGTCTTAGGTACACATCTCCTGATAATCTGATATGCCCTTCTTCTAAATAACAATGGGTCATCCCATATATAAAATCTGGTATCTATTCTCAATTTCCCTTTCTGCTAAAAGGTGAATTCTGGTGGCACAATACCACAAGCCAACTAATTCACTAGATCAACATACCAAGGCACTTGAACTATTACCTGAAACAATTGTTCATCTGGAAAGTTTTCTTCAATTTCATTCCCTTCTTTCTCTTCATCAGGCTTCTGAATTCTTGATAAGTGATCTCTTCAAATGCAGACTTGCAAGCTTCATCAAATTCAAACTTTGCATCTTTCTCAAGCAATCTGCATAGTGGTCTTGCTATTTTTGAAAAAAACTTTTATTAACCTCCTATAGAACCCTACATGTTCCATAAAACTTCTGACTCTCTTTACTATAGTGGATGGCATCAGAGTTCTAATCACAGAAATCTTAGCTTGGTCTACTTCCAATCCTACTACATAAATTTTATGCCCTAGTACAATTTCTTCAGTTACTATAAAATGACATTTCTCCCAATTAAGGGTCAAGTTCTTGTCCTTGCACCTCTGAAGTACAATTGCCAAATTCTCCAGGCAACTTTCAAAAATGGAACCATATACATAGAAATCATCCATGAAAATCTCCATAACTTCTTCCACCAAATCTGAAAACATGGATATCATACATCTCTGAAAAGTGGCAGGAGCATTGCACAGTCCAAATGGCATTCTTCTAAAAGCAAAGGTTCCATAAGGACATGTGAATGTAGTTTTCTCTTGGTCCTCAGGGGCTATGACTATATAATTGTAGCCAGAATAGTCATCCAAGAAATAGTAATGAGGATGTCCTGTCAATCTAACCAACATCTGGTCAATGAATGGCAAAGGATAATGATCATTTCTAGTGGCAGTATTCAGCTTCTTGTAGTCTATGCATACTCTCCACCCTATTACTATTCTTGTAGGTATTCTGATCACTATGAAACCTCCCTTCTTTGGAACCACATGCACTGGGCACACCCAAGAGCTGTCTAATATCGCATATATGAATCCAACATTTAGCCATTTAAGGACCTTCTTCTTCACCACTTCTTTCATTATTGGGTTTAGCCGTTTTTGATGTTCAATTGAAGTCTTTGCATTCTCCTCCATGAGGATTTTATGCATACAAATAGATGAGTTGATCCCTTTCAAGTCTTCAACTGACCAAGCTATAGCCTTCTTATGCTTTCTGAGAATTTCCACCACTTTCTGCTTTCTCTGCAGTTAAATCAGCTGCTATGATGACTGGTTTAGACTTTTCTTCTTCCAAAAATACATATTTTAGGTGCTTAGGTAATTCCTTCAGAATTAGCCCTTCATAACTCTTTTCTACTTCTTGCACCCTCCTTTAACTACTGCTTGAATTTTCAGTATTACTCCCTTTACTCAAACTTAAAACAGTTTTATTCAACTCAGTCTTTTCCATTAGCATTTCCCCATCTAGATCTTCATTGTGCAGAGAGTTGATCATGCTTTCCTTTAATAGATCCAGCTCAACAAATTTCTGCTGCATCTTATGTCTGTCAAGAATTATACTGTTAACTCTCATGCATTGAGCTTGTTCAACATCTTGTTCCTTCAGACTCTGATTTAAATTGAAATATGTTTCTTCTATACCAGCTCTTAAGGTAAGCTCTCCTTTCTTGACATCTATCAAGGCTTCTCCTGTAGCTAGAAATTACCTTCCAAGCAGTAATAGCACTTGCTTTTCTTCTTCCATATTCATTATCACAAAATCTACTAGAAAAATAAACTTTCCCACCTTAACAAGCATATCTTCTAGAATTCCTTTTGGTTGAGCCATTGATCTATCTACCATTTATAGAGACATTGTAGTAGGAGTTAACTCCCCCAAACTTAATCTTCTTACTACTAACAAAGGCATCAGATTTATGCTAGCACTAGAGTCACACAAAGCTTCTCCAAACTCATGGTTCCCTATAGTGAAGGGTATAGTGAAACTGCCAGGGTCTTTCATTTTCTATGGTAAACATTTCTAAATAATAGCACTACAGTTTGTAGATAGGCTCACCACTCCACCTTCATCTAATGTATTACTTTTGCTGATTTGGCATAATGTGGCATTTTAGCTAATGCCTCAGCAAAAGGGATGTTTATCTCCAACTTCTTGAACATAATCAAAAACTTGGCAAATTGATTATCCAGCTTTGATTGCTTTAGTCTTTGAGGGAATGGAATTGGAGGTTGATAAGCTCTCACTTCCTCCTTCTTCTTTTGCACTGCCTCTTCTGTTTGCTTATTAGTCTGCATGTTCAGCTACTCACTTTCATCTGTTAGCTCATTTCTGCATTGCTTTTTCTCACTACCTATTTCATTTTGATCCGCTTTCTCAATTTCAGCATCAATCTGATTTTTCTCAACTTCTTTTCTACTCTGCAGTTCTTTACCACTCCTCAATGTGATGGCCATGCA
This sequence comes from Tetrastigma voinierianum, assembly GCA_016808115.1. Classification (NCBI taxonomy): domain Eukaryota; kingdom Viridiplantae; phylum Streptophyta; class Magnoliopsida; order Vitales; family Vitaceae; genus Tetrastigma; species Tetrastigma voinierianum. Next base: position 297,369 of record JAEQBH010003336.1, on the reverse strand, counting down.
GTCTTTTGGATTCTTCTTAGTATCACTAGGGAAAGAATCCTTAGACTGATTCTGCATGTTAAGGGTCAGTTGCCTTACTTAAGTCTCCAAGTTTTTCAAGGAGGCATTTGTATTAGCTTGAAACACAGTTGTGTTTGCTTGAAAAACTACAAGTTCAGCAAACTTTTATTCATACAAGTTGAATATTCTTTTGTTTTCTTCCATAGTTCAGCATTTGATCTTCAAAGGACTGAGATCTCTTCTATAATTGATTTTCTGCCCTCTGAATTCCCTGATTATGCCCTTAGAAACCAGGTGGAGCATAGTTCTAATGATAACTCTGAACTGGTCTTGGACCTTGTTGCATTCCACCTCCATAGGACAAGTTTTCATGATTCCTCAAGGCAAGTGTGTAGTGGGTTGGTAGGTTTTTGTTGGGCTTGAAGTTGTAACTTCTATTCCCATTAATGTACTAGACTTCATCAACTTGGTATGCACCTTCGTGAGCAAGTCCTAAACCAGCAACACTTTTCTACTCAGTACCTTCCATAATTCCCACTTCATTACATGAATAACCTCTTTTCTCTTGATTGTTCATCATGTTCATAATTGCATGGAGCTTTGCTTCAATTGCTATCATTTTTTTCAGTTCAATCACACCTCTTATTCTTAGTCTGCCACTACTCCCTAAAGCTTAAGATGGAGCTCTATAGTTGCTCTTAGCTAGTTCTTCAATCAACTAAGTTGATTCTTCAGCACTCTTTCTTCTGAATGCACCTCCAAAGACTGCATCCACTATCTCCTTTGAAGTATAGTTCATGGCATGATAGAAAATATCCATCTTAGTCATTTGCTCAATTCCAGGCATGGGACATCTCCTCAGCAACTGTTTATACATTTCCCAGGCATTGTAAAGAGACTCATCCTCCCTTTGCTTGAAGGCAATGATCTCTCCTCTCCTCTCAAAAGTTAGAGCATGAGGGAAAAATCTACTTAGATAGGCATCCATAAGCTCTTCCCAGTTTCTGACTAAGCCATAAAGCAAGGATTCAAACCAACTAGCTGCAATGTCTCTCAGAGAAAATGGAAACAACTACAACTTGATCACATAAGGGTTTACACCATTCAGCTTTATAGTATTGGCCATTCTCAAAAATCTACCCAGGTGCTCATTGGGATCCTCACTTGAATGCCCAGTAAATTGGTTTTGCTACACCATAGTGATTAAGGCAGGTTTGAGTTCAAAATTGTTGACCTCAATTGGTGGTTGCCTCATTACTAAGTATTCTTCCCTTATAACTGGCCTCCATAAATCCTCTATAGTTCTCTGCCTTTGTTGAGGGCTATCAATTGCTAGTACATGAATATTCTGATTACCTTCTCTGTGCTCAACCATGACTACTTCTTCAGTTGCTCTCACTTTCTTCAAATTTCTGAGTGTCCTCTCTAATTTAGTGTCAAGTGGCAATAATTCAGCTTCTAGCCTCCTATGCATGTAATAGGTACCTGAAGGTATAACACATTGAAATCAAAGTGAGATCACTAGATAAATTTGATTATAACTTTGGTTAACACAATAGAAAGACATGCAACTGAATCCATTAGTTTCAGTTAGAACTTCTTTTCTTTTTTTTTTCTAAAAATTTTGTAGAAAGATAAAAATGTCCAAATTAGCAATTTCCTTTATGGCTGGAATACTGATCTATAAAATTCTTGCTTCAATCCTTGGCAATGATGCCAAAAACTTGATTAGTCTGATGAATGATGACCAAATTATTGATACACTACCACCAGAGACTTGTTTAGAATCCCCAGCAACGATGCCAAAAAACTTGATTGATTGAATACTATAATTTCTACTTCCTTTTTACTTTAATCATTTTTATACTTTCAATTTGGTCTGCATCACTGCAAGTGCATAGGTGTCAGTGATTTTCCGCAAGCGCACGGGTCGCATAAGTAATACAATGGACTAATAAGCCCAGATATCGATCCCATAAGGAATGTGTGGTTTTAGCGAGGATTGAGTACCCTGACTACTGAAGTCGCTACCTATTTGAGCGGGAGGATGATTTGAAATGTGATTATCTAAAATAAAGCTAAACTTAAACAAAACAAATCTAAAATTGATTTCTAAAGATTCATAAGTAAATGGGTTGATTTTAAAGAAAAACTGTAGGGAAGGATACTAGGGCTGATTATATCCATTGATGCAATTATGATTTATATTCATGAAGTGCTGGTTTAATGAAAATATATTTGTGTTTGTCTAAGAAAATCGGTATGAGGTTTACACTTTCGTGCCTCCCCTCAATTTCTCACTCCAACTCCCTATTCTCCTTTATGTCCATCTAGGTCATGAAATACGATACTTTTCTAAGGTAGTTCTTTCCTCGGGAATCTTATTGGTCACCTCTCGGTCCATACAATAGGACTGCATGGACTACACTCGGATCGATCACCTCTCGATCCATACGATCCTTACATAATGCTAAGATGGTGCTGCTCCTAATGAAATCCATCTAGTACTAGGCATTCACAATTCCCTATACTTCTTTGATTAGGTTAATTAGTATTTCAATTAACTAATTCATATCTTAAGAGACCTGAGACCAGATTTTAAGGCGTAATCCAAGCGTCACCAAGGATGCCCTAGTATGGGTATCAAAGACCTAACTCCCAGTATGGATTAATTAGTTAAAACCATTATAATCCTAAGAACTACACCAACTAACATCCACACAAGCATGGATTCACAAAATCATCATAAATATATAAACCATACATCAAACTTCCACAATCAACCTGAGGAGATTCGACTACTCATTACAACCAAGTAATCCAACAAATTCATATTTAAGATAAATATAATGCTAAAGATTGACAAATAGAGTAGAGTTTAGGATACAAAATAAATGAGATATGAAATTTGTCTCAAACTCTACACCATAGCTGCAAGAGGCCATCTAGTAGCTAGCTCTTCAAAATTAGCTCCAAAAACAAAGTAAAACTAAAGAAAATCAAAAACCCTAAGTGATTCAAGAAGAATAGAGGAGAAACCCTAAGGAGGGTGTTCTCCCTCTCAAAAATTAAACCCTAATTAAGTCTAAAATACATGTATTTATAGGCAAATGGAAAATAGGCTAAAGATGGGCTAAAAATTAGAGATTTGTTGTTCCAGCCTGACATCCTTCGCCTCAATGAAGGCCTCCTCGCTGAGGCGAACCCGAGAGTTGTCTTTTGTTGTGTCCCTCATTCGCCTCGGCAAACCCGAGAGGTCCTCTTTGCTCGGGCTTGGGCTTCGCAGCGGCAAAGCATCCTTTGCCTCAATGAACCACTTAGCCTCGGCGAGCTCCCTGCTACAGGATCAGCACCTTCCTCATAACTTGGTTTCTCCATCACTTTGCTTGATTTTTTTTCATAATTATGCAAAACATAAGAAAATGGGTAATTAGTGTATTGATGAATAAGGTGTGAATCTTGCATTTGAGTTATATAAATGCATGCAAAACATTCTATAAATGATAATAAGATCCACACCTATCAACAGGTCAACAAGTAATAAAGTGGATTATAAGTCCATATATCAGTCCCACAGGGATTGATGAGAAAATTTAAAGATCAAGTACTCCTACTACTCAAGATCATCACTATTTGAACCTCTAACTTAGTGAGTGTGATTAACTATCATAACTGAAATAAATTTGTTTTTGTCAATTTTTCTTTAATTTAAATGTGTTTAAATCTAAAGGAGTTAAAGGTTTTACTGAGATTTATTAACACTAGGAATGTGATTAGTGTTCTAATCATCAATTTGCATATTGTTCAAAAACAGTATAATTATGGGCTTGAATTCTGGATTTGTCCAAGATCACAATAGTATAGTCCTGAAATACCTTCAAACATTATACATTTCACCATTTAGATCTCCATATTCCTACATCAAGTCTATGTGTCTAAACAGCTACTTTTAGGAACCGATTCTCTCTAAGAATTGGTTGTCTTTCCTAAACCAGTACTAAACAACCATTTCTCAGGACTGAAATCAACTTGCCCCCATAGACAAGGTAACACAAGTCTTCTCCAATATAATTGGTATCTCTTTCTGCATTTGGATCAGAATAATCACTTCCAACAACAAAAGCACAAACATTCTACCGAATTGAGATGAAACCTTTAAGTATTAAACTAATAAATCACCAGATGGTCCTTATGCCTTGGGAACACACTTATGTTGTCACTCAAAAGGGAACCTTAAAGTCAGAGGTTAGAACATCATGTGTGATTCATCACAGTGATTCTTAAAGTATAATAGTTCTAATAGTATCAATTTACTATACCCCAAAAGCTACTACTCTTTGCTCTCAGGAACATCCTTCTGTGTCACTCAAAGGGGTCTTAGAAATCAGAGCATAGATACAACTCTTTTCTGGGTATAATCTACTGATACTTAGAACATATCATGACAAGAACAGTACCAATTAGATCAATCCAAACTTCAAACCACAACATTCATTTAAATACTACAAAAATGATAATCAAAATACCAACCCCTTCCTAGAGGGAGCTTAGCCTTCCATAACTAGATCGCAAGTAACAATAACTAGGTGATCGAACAAATTCATTGAAATTGTAATCAAAACTGAAGAAAATGGTTTCCATAAATATTTCTAGTTTCTATTCAAGTTCAAACAACAGTGGAGCTTGATATACAAAGATCTCAGTTCAATGTTGCAGCTCAGATCAACTACTATTATCCTTAAAATGAAAAATGAAAAATAAAAATCAAAGAAGAAAAATAAAAGAAGAAATTACAAATATGTACAAAAGCTTCAGTCTCTCTCTCCTCCTTTTTGTGTTCACCCCCTGATCTGTTGATGATCGAATCTCCCCTTTTTCGTGCCCTATCTCTTTCTATTTATAGGCTCAATAAATGTTGAGCTGAAATTCTAGGTGGATTTCATGGGTTTCACTGTAAGCCCACTTCATTACATTGTCGTGACAATAGTCGGAATGTCGCGACATTACAACATCCTTGTTTGTTTTCAAACTTTGTTATGGCATTGTCACAACAATTGTTGTTGTTGTCTTCCATACTTGCCTTTGAAGTATTTGTCGCCTAAGTTTGTCTTGACAATTGTTGCTTTGTTGTTCAACTTTTGATCTCTAGTTGATTGTCGCGACAAACTTATAATTGTCGCGACAATGCTGAAGTGATGGTTGTCTTTTGAGTTGTTGTGAGATTGTCGCAACACTAGTGCTTGATCTTTCTCTTGGGTCATTGTTGCAACAAATTTTTTATTGTCGCGACAAATGTTCTACTGATTTCTCAGGTACTCTTCTCAGTATTTGTTGAGACAAAGTTTGAAATGTCACAGCAATCAATCTTTGCCCTCTACCTTGTGCTCTGTCATGACAACTTTTTGAAATGTCGCGACAATCTTCAGTTGTCTTCCCAGGGATTCTTCTCAATATTTGTCGCGACAAAGTTTGGATTGTTGTGACACTTTTTCTACCAGTTGCCTTTAGTTTTGTCGTGACAATATTGAGATTGTCACAACATTACATACTTCCTGCCTTGGCCAAATCAGCTGTTTTTCTTCCTTTTTTTGCTTCTTTTGCTCTCAATTCCTGCAAAACACTAATTTAGGTGAATATTCCATAATTTTGCATTAAATTGATCATTAAAGTCTCAAATATGCATGAAAAATTGTCTAAAAATTAGATGAGTTTCACACTCATCAACATTCCTCCCTCCTAAGTATGAACTGATGATCTACTAGTTTTGGGTAGTTATCCAACCAAAACATTTCAAGATAAACCCATTTGAAGTTTCATAATTAGCTATTCCCTTCTTTGGATTGGACAGCATCCTGCACTACACATTAGATATATGACCATCATAAGGAAGATGACCCTGAGCAAAACACATAACTATATGTATTATATCAATTATTTTGATAGAATTCTTGTTCATATATTTTTCTTTTGTTTTGTGACTCCAATACGAATAAAAAATAATCAAAAAGAAATTTATTGAGGTTATTTTTTAATTAACTTACATAATATTGTAAGGATACTAAATTCAAATTGCATATCGTTTAATTTGTTTAAAACCTCATCAAACAGAACTCAAACTTGTGTTAGATTTTTCAAATTTGGATGAAGTATTTTTCTAAATGAAGACTATTTTTATTAATATATATATATACATATATATATATATATATATATATATATATATATATATATATATATATATATATATATTTAGATTTCTAAATCATAGACAATGGCACATACACAGATTAAATTTCACTGCGCTTTTATTGAATAAGCGATGCATCGCCGATAATATCAGTTGAATCGCCGTAAATGAATCTTAAATCTTAGTGATTGTGGGACATCGGAGATAATTTATTTCGTTGATTATAATGTATTTTTTAAGGTCAATATTGAAACTTTTTGTAAAATTCTAAGGTCTACCTGTAGGTTGACCTATTGAGTTAACCAGTTAAGGGATTTAAGCTCTAATATTGGTAAAGCTGTCTCTGAGATTTTACCTTTAATTGCTACTCGTTAATACTTAGGCGTTGCAATTGATCAGTACTCATTCAACCACAAGTTTCTTGGAACTCAGTAAAGGCAAAGTTCATGTGAAGTTAGAGTTTCATAGAAAATCATTACGTGAGTTATTTTCCAAACATTAAGATATTTTCATTAAATTGTACTAACACCATATAGGTTTCTGAATGTGCACTGGTCCTAATTTCATCTTGTAGTCTTGGACTTTAACCTGTAAACTAGAAATTTGTTTTGAGAAACTCATTTTTTATAAACATTGTGAATCATAAATTTGATGCAGTTATAATTTGAAGTTTCACTTGGTTTCTAGTTTTTCCCCCATCCCTGCCAAAAAAATTGTCGGATGAAAGTGAATCTAGATAAAGATAAATCCAAATGAGTATACTACACAAGACTCGTCCTATTTCAAAGGGATTCCTTTAATACCCCATTTTATATAAATAATTACCTAGTTTTTTTGTCAGTTATAGGTTGTTTGTGATTTTATCATGCAACGAAAAGGCAGCTATATTTTAAAGTCCTCTCCACTTTTAAACTAATACCATGTAGAAAATAAATGCGCAAAATAATCAAGTTCTGCATCTGAATTTATGTTTAGGGACTTGAATTTCAAGACTGGTTAAACTAAGAGATACCCCTCTAGTTGATTTTTTTTTTTTACATATTTTTTGGTTTGTATATTACTTTGTGGTCGTATTTTATTGATTGAACATGGATCCCACAGCCACTCACCTTTACCCTTGGGAGACCAATCCTCAAGATCAATTACCTAGTTGAACCTACCACTATTTGATGTTATTCTCACTTTAACAACGACAAATAATTGGCACTTGTATTAATTAGATGTGACCAATGATTTTCTATGAGGCTCTCTAGTTAATAATCTCGACATGCAGTAACAATATGTTTTTATCAACCTCTATTTTCATCAAGACCTAATTATGCAACTTCAGTAGAAGTAATTCATTTCAAATCTTAGAAGATTATTACTGGTGGGACACAAGACCGAAATCTCAAACAACAAACGGAACAATTCTAGTAGTATACACAAGTGACCTCAGGTTTGACAACCCGCCTTTGGTTAGTTTTCTTTTGAATTTGAAGAGAGACAAGTAGGGGAGGTGAACTAACCCACTTCTTCAAATTTCTCAACCACGTCTCATCAAACTCCTATTGCTTCTTCAAAACACATTCTGAAATCCTTCAAAATCTTCCCTATAAATACTCCTCCATGCTTTGTTGTTGTTCATCCAGAAAAAAGTACAAGGGAAGCTAGCTAGCTCCACCCAACATTTTATCTCATCTTTTTAAACTATGGCTGTGCATTACATTACTGTATCTCTGGTATTAGCATTGTCTCTGTTGAGCATGCATGTGGATGTGAGCCTGGCTGCAGGTCGCCACCTTCTAGACACACCGGCGGCTCCGCCACCAACATTAACACTGCCTCAAATTCCGTCTCTTCCTAATCCCACATTGCCTCCTTTGCCGGCAGTGCCTGGGCTGCCCACCACCCCATTGCCAACTCAGCCAACTCTGCCACCACTGCCGTCTCTGCCGAACCCAACGCTGCCAACCATGCCGACACTGCAAAGTGGCGCCACGCCGCTACCCCTCCATCCCCACCACAATTCCTTCATTCCCCACCATTCCAACAATTCCTTTCCTTTCACCACCTCCATCCACCACCACCAGCCCTTGATTGGCCCTGCTAAGCTTAGTCGAGGCAGATTAGCTGGGTTCCTATGTTTTTGGAAGGCTTCAGAAGATTCTAATTCATTTAATTGTCTGCGAGGTTTCATTTATATGTCAGGTCTGGTCTAGTAAAAATTCATGGTCACTGTGAGAGTTCTGTGTTTCTTTTTGTTCTCCATGTTTGATTTTCTTTCTAGTCTATATGGATACCATTCCTCTCTCTTTTTTTATTTGATTATTGAACACTTTCTTAAGCTGTTCCATTCTTTATATTGGAAAGCGTCCTGTAATGGACATAAGATGACTCTGGCCATATAACAAAATGATAACTCAACGATAGCAAACAGGAAATGAAATTAAAATAAAAATGAAAAACTATATTACTCGAGGATTAGATAAAACTTTCTACAATGGGATATTAGTGCAGCATGTTTTATATTGAACTGAATTGTATATACAACTTATATAATATGTCAGGCTGAGAACAACCTTCTTGGATATGTTCAAGAATCTCCTCTTACACCCAAGTGCAAATAATCTCACAATAAACTTTGCAGCGATAAGATATTAATCAATACAAAACTGAGATATACAAGTTCAGTACCTGTTCGGTGAATGATAGATTCAAAAGTCTTGATAATCCCTGTATTCATCTATATAAGAAGCCAAAAAAACATAGTTGTGGGATTCTTGTTTCATTAGTAAAACTCCAACTCTCGGCTACAATGGTTTTTCAATGCATCCTTCAAACTCTCGGCCTGGTCAAAATCAACCTTAAAAGTAACCATGGTGGTACCCTCTGTACCTGTTTCATAGTCCTGGTTGATGTCCTCAACCTTGAAAGATTGTAGCTGTCAATGGAAAGCACAAGTTAATGGTACACCAAAATATTGGGACAAACAGGGCATAGATAAATTTCCGATGCGTTACATGATGATAGCACTTGAAGAATAACAAACAACAAAGCTACCGTACACTTTATATCACATTTTTATTTTATTTTACATTAACAATATCCTATTTTAACATGTTCTCAGAAGCATGAGAGTATAAATGCAAGTGTAACAGGAAGGAGTAGCTGCTGAATTACATTAACATCTAATTTAGCCGGTTTTGAGACACATGAAAGTATAAATGCAAGGTGATAACAAGAATAGTCTTTGAAGAATTGCCCAGGAAGTATATGCATCATCTCTTCCAAACAAGCAGAACAATAAGCTTGCTTATCAAAGCACAAAGTAATTAAGGAGGAACATAACGGAGGTCCACTATTCCGAAAAATTCAACATATCTTCCTAGTGGTAATTGCAAGGAAAAATGACTTGAACAAGTGAGACTGAGGAATTGGACAACAAAGAAAGAATACATGCCATTAGCATTATTTAGGGTTTGATTATCCTACTGACAGACCAATTTTTTGATATATACACAACTTAAAAAATTGTAGAAAATTTTACCCTAGTCACTAACATTGCTTCTAAACAGGCTTACCTGATGATATACAAGTCCCAGAAGTTCAAAAGGAACCTCCACACCCATTGAAACCTACAATGAAAAAGTTCAATGTCCAATCATCATCAATCTTTAAATGGGCATGTCTCCATGCAACAGATAGCAACATAAAGGTGCTGGCACACCAGCGTAGAAAATAACCTTAGATTTCACAAAACGAGTTGGGGCATTCTTCAAACATTCTGCTGCAGTTCTTCCATAAGCCCTGACAAGTCCTCCAGAACCTAATAAAATACCTCCAAAATGCCTGGAATTCAAATGAGGAAATAAACCATGAGTAAAAGTAGGATTCAACTACCAATCTCAGATCAGTCAAATAACACAACTAACATGCTAAAAATTAAAACTAAGAAATCATTGTTATTAGCCGGAAGCAATGACATAACATAATTTGCAACCGCAATTAAACTGTCAACATATATAGGAAAAAGAACTTACCTGATCACAACCACCATAACTCTATCTAATCCTGAGGCCTCAATGGCAGCTTGTATAGGCTTGCCTGCTGTACCTGATGGCTCACCATCATCGGTTGATCGGTATTGGTCTCCAACCTATGAAGTAACAATACAACAGGGCTAAATTATGGGAGGGAAAAAAATGAATACGTTTACCATGAGCATTTCCTTCTGGCAAACATGCAAGGAAAAAGGCATAGATGAGTCCCACCATTGAAATTTCATATGCAATTACCCGTATGCATGACGTCAGATGAAGCATCAGAGTTTTTTAACTTAATTTTACTCTTCAATTTCGATGTTTATGGGTAGCCATTTTAAAAAATTGATGAAAAACGTAACCAAAAAATAAGGTTAAATAAATAATTCCCGATCATTAAATAGGAAAACCAACCTTGTAAGCCCAACAATTGTGGGTGGCCTTGGGATCCTTGACCTAACCATCAGCACAAGATGCAAAACAATCAAATTCCAGTCAACAACTCAATCAATTAATCAAATATTAAATTAAAAGAAAAAAAAAAAAAAAAACTGCAACAAAGTAAGCGTTCACACAATCTTTATTTAAACTTGATTCGAATCAGATAATGTGAAAATAGGTCAGAAATACGCCATTAAACAAAGACTAAGAAAAGAAAACCTAGAAGGAAAAATACCTGGGAGAGGAAGGAGTTAGCGAATTGTTGGTCTGGAATGTGGCCGGCAATGGCGATGAATTTGCTTTTGATTTCTTGTTTAAAAGTGACAGTCTCATGGAGGGTGGTGAAGGCACCAGGTTGACTGTTGCTGGAACTTGACATTGCTTTGTTGCACCAGCAGATTAGGCGATGGCTAAGAAGCTTGTTCTTGTTGGGATTGCAGCAATTGGGTTGTAGGTGTAGCAATGATGTTACCACTTGCATTGGTTTGGGAGGTATGTATTTCCACAACTTCCACAGCTAAATTTAAATGAATCGGCAGCTTTGACAGACTCCCCCCCGGTACGACGACGTTTCAGGAGAGCAGAATATCGACGCAATTCCATTGGAAATTTTTGCCTCCTACCTGAACGGCGTCGTTTCACTTCCATTGCCTTACTGCCTTGCCTTCTGTATTCTACAGCATTAAATATTAATTGTCTGATGCTTTTACCTGCCCTGCGTCTCGCCTTCTCGGTGGCTAATTTCTAGAAAGAGTTTTCTTTTCTTACAAAAAAAAAGAAAATTTATTATTATAATAGAAATCAGTTTTTTATTCTTTTATACATGTAATAATAATAATAATAATAATAAAATAAATATAATATAATAAGTAATAAACAATAGATAATATATATAATATATAGAGCTGAATTTAATTGTTTTTAAAACAATAAAAAAACCAAAAACAATGCTTTCAAGCATGTTTGATTCCTGTTTTTAAAACATAGAAAATATCATTTAAGTACTTTTTTAAAAACTGTTCTTTTTTTTATATATATATATTTTTATTTTTATATTATTCAAAACAAAAAAACTGAAAACTAATCTCGTTCTTTATACTTTTCCTTTTCTTATTTTTCAAAGCAAAAGATAATTTTTAAAAATCATAAACAAATAAAAAAAATGTTTCACATTTCCAGACTAGCAAAGGTATTTCCACGTTGTATTCATTTTTTATTATTATTATAGACAATTGCGAAACCAGACCTAAGAATTGATATATGATGATTGAGACGAACATTGCACAAATTACAATTAATTTTTTTTTATAACAGGTCAACTTATGCGCATGCACACCATGATTACTCCCATTAATGATCAGGTAAAACCTCAAATGATCCGAACCAGTGACAATTAATTAATTAATTAATGCCTAAACAAAGTTTGTAGAAAGGAAATAAAAGAAGAATAAATCATATGATTTTTTTTTTTTTTTTTACATCCTACATCACTAACATGGATCTCAACTCAAACCTCAATAAAATGTTTGAGCTGATCTTTCTCTTCCTCTTTCTCTTTCTCTACCTCCTGCCCTTTTGAAGGGAACACCAGAGTTACCCGCAACTAGTCGCCCAAAATCAGTTTCACTACTACTACCACCAAATTGGGTGGTACTAGTAGTGGTAGTGGTACAACTTATTTTACTATAATTACTTGGGCCGTTATACAAAAATGATGAGTGACCCTCTCCTTCCAAATTCCCTCCCCAGCTGCTTACTTTGTGCTGTACCCTCCTCCCACCTCCACTGCTCTGGGAGGAGGAGGAAGAGGAGGAGGAGGAAGAGCCTGAACGTCTTGAATTCAAGGAGGAACTTACATCTGTGTCTGATGAAAGTCCATAATTTCTGTACCAACTGCTTCCCACTTCACCAAATAAGTATTCAGAGAAGTCTCCTGTGCTCGAGGAGTCGTTCGTGCTCTCAGTACTGCAGGAACCTTCATCCGACCAGCAGCTGAAGAGAGAAGAACTCTCACTTGAAGAATCAACTGCACCAACCCATTGCATTGAGTGAGATCTCCAATCTTCTGGCCGAAGACCCTGATTGCTTGTGGGACTATCACAAGTTGTCCAGTTCGAGCTTTCAAGCTTCCGTTGCATCGTAGAAGGATCCACTCCTGGAACCGCTGAATTGGAACTCAGTTTGCCGCCGGCAGCAATAGCATGGCTGGAGGAAACAGCTTCCAAGTTCCTCATCTTCAGTTTCCCTTCATGATACACTGCCGTGTTCCTTGACAATGCAGGGGGCTTTGGAGAGCGTCTACATGTGAGTATATCAAAGTTGTTCAATCTCTAAAAAGGAAGGAATAAAAACAAAAACAAAAAAAAAACATTATTGAAAATTGAAGACCAGGTGTATGTTACCTTGCATACAGGAGCATGTAGGCCCCTTCTAATAAGACCCTATCCAATTCCACAGGTGTTACCTACAAAAAGACAACAAAGAAAACAAAAATGAAAAAAAAAAAAAAAAAAAGATAGACCAATAAACAAAATCTGAAGCTAAAATTTGGATGACAGTACGCGATTATATATCTGAAATAAACAAGAAGCATACTGTGCTGTCATCGATCCTGAACCAATCTCCAATGAAATTCTTAACATAACACACATAGTGCCCAGAATACGCTGCATTCATAATATCCAAGTGAACAACCACTGCATAAAGACTGTAGACAGGATGTCGATCATCTGTGCCACTCATATATGGGGTCATGTTCAGCATCTCAGGGAACCGGACAGACTTTTTCAACTTCCCAAAGTTACTGGACTGCATGCACAGATGGTGAGGCAAACACAAATTATTTCAAAAAAAAGGCATAAAAAATAAAATTAATCATAAGCATTCCATATTTTCTGTAAATAATTACCTGAAATCGCTTTAACACAATTGTAAGAATATTCGGTGCCTCCAAGACCATCAACTTCTTTTTTGCTTTCTCATATGATCTACATCTGGTCAAAACAATAAGAAGATGAACCACCAAAAAAAAAAGAAGAAGAAAACACTCTCCACATGGATGAGAACTGTTTTTACAAATTATAATGAGAACACTCTCCAATAATGATAATAATATGATTTGACCCATTAAGAAACAGGAAGAAGATAAAACCCATCCAAATATGATAATTCAGTTTCATGAGAGTTCAGAAACAACAAATGTACAAAAGTAAGTGTTCTGCAAGAGGCCTGCAGTATTTAGGTTATGATCTACAGGCTTATAATGCTACAAAAGCCACATATTCACTACAATTGTGGTCAGAGTTCTAGTAGATTATTTTGCATAGGAGGATAAGATCCAAAGTTCTCTAGTAGATGGTCTCAGGATAATACATATCAGTATTCCCCAATATGGTTCAATTTTGAAAGAGAGAAAAATGTGAGCATAATAAAACAATGATACAGCAAAAGGACTTATAGGAAAATCGATCAATAAAGAGCAAAAGCACTGGTAACAATTTGGCATAACACCAGGTGTCCAGCACAATGAACACCCATATCCCCAAAAAGGGGGGAAAAGCTCAATGTAAATGGATCTCGGACCAGATGCTAGTGTTGGACATAAATTCTGGCGTCATATGGCAAAGAAGATTCCAAATGAGTTTCCCCATCATGTGTTATAATTGTGGCAAAGAAGACAGTAAAGGACTTTCCCCATCATGTGTTGTATACTGTGATAAATGCAATTAATGTGTCAAATTCTAGCTAACAATAGCTGTTAAATTACTGTCACCATTCACATAGACTAAACCTGGTGTAATCAAGAGCATTTTTCTTTTTTTGATTGGTACCCAAGAGTAATCAAGAGTCGTACATAAAAAGTAACTAACCTGCCGCATTGGTATTTGTTTTCCCCATCCAAGATTTCAGTAGCCGTAAATTGTGCAAGAGCCTCTTCAAGGGTTCCAATGTCCCCATCAATTTCAACAGTAAGATCCATCATCCTCTCACACCGCTCTGATTTACCTCGGCACTTCATGCACTTTATCTGAGAATCCCAATCATTAACTTCATATTAGTATGAAAATACCAATAAGCAGAACCTTGATAACAAAATGCATTAACAAGAAGGAAAATAGTTTAATAAGAACTGAAGATTTGGACCATTAAAACTATGAAATCACCTTGGATAAAAGGTAGCCCCCAAAGGTCAGGCCTACAAGAGTTGTATCTTCAGCCAAGGGACACACAACTCCTGTGTCCTTGAGGCAAACAGATTGCATCGTGTCAACAGCATACCTGCCATCTCAGTAACTGAATTGTAATAAAATTTGTAAAGAAAGAGAATTTTAGATAACAGAATTATAAGTCCTTCCAATTGGATCAAGAATGTGTTATTTGGCTCACCTCAAGAATTCATGGGCATCTTCTTCCCTCCCATGTCCAAGATGACTTCCAATTCTCTGTATTTGGGAGAGAATATTCATTGGGGACAAGGGAGACTTCCCCTCCCTTGCCTCAAGAATTAGACATTCAAACTCACAGATAAAACACCAGTCCTCCTTTGGACCTGGAGAGGAGAGAATATTTCAAAATGAGAGATCCACCAAGCACATAGTCCATTTAATTATACAAGTCATAAACACAGAGGAATCATGAAAAGAGACTTGCATGTTTTGGAGTGTAGCCCTTGAAGAAGATAAGAAGCAAGAGGCCGAGTAAAAGTCAAGCACTGAAGCACTGCGTTAGCGTAACAACTGCAGAAAATTCAGAGATGTCAAATTATAGGAAAAGTAAGAACAAAACTATTTGAACTATGCATTTCAAAACCAGCATAAAGATGTTTTTGATATCGTTAATTAGGACCTAATTCAAGAAAATAACGTCAATGGACTTCACTGATGAGTATCTGAGCACCTAAAGCTCAAAAAGGTGGAATGCAGAAACTGCATGGGGTCGGGATTTAGAGGGGAAGCACACAAGCATGTTTATTCAACAGAATACAAAATGAGCAGAAGCTAAAAGTTCTTTCAAATTAAAAATTTTAAATGCTACATTATAATAACCATGCAGAACATCTAACATCCTACAAATAAAGTCTTCCTGTAATGAGCTGTAAACAACTCTTAAGTTACCTGTTCCCACAGTTCATTAGGCCAAACGGGCTCAATTCCACCTTGTCCCAAGAGTACAATTCCATGAATAGTTCATATGGAAAGAGCATCTGTCCACATATAAACTTTACTTGCATTATCAACAAGGAAACTTGCGGTATTCAATGAAAAAACAGTCACAATTTTCCACAAACCTTGTTATTATATTTTCCAGCAATCCCACTTCCAATGCCTAAAAACTGGGGCTTTGACTGTTTTGAGGCTCGAAAGTGCTGTGCAACTTTCCGCACAGAAGTTCTCAGGCCACTATAAGAATTTTGTGACAAACCTGCAACCTCAGAGTGTGTGTTAGGCATGGTATGTTTTGCAGACTTCAGAACTGAAGTGGAACGCCCTTCAGTGGCAGGAGATGAGTGATCAGAAACAGTAGATGACACTGACGAAACTTCTTCACACTTCAGTACCTGCGGCTTGTTTCTCCTATCACTAGCCAGAGAATCAGACCTTGAATGATTCAAGACTGGCGAGCTCCTGAGCTTAGAAGCATCTGAATGGCGAGCTCCAACATTGGATTTCTTACTACTCGAGCTTCTTGGCCGGATATCATCAGATATGGCAGTCTGGGCTTTGGGATATTGTGATTGGAAGTGATCCACTTCCTCATTACAACTGGATTTCATCTGATTTAACTTGCTTGCACAAGCAGTTCTAGTAATATTATTAACATTAGAATTAGTTACAAAGGAATCGTATGAAATGTCATCAGAAAGTCCCTTAGAGATGTCAGTTGTACTTGACCCATGGACATCACTGTCAGAAACATCAATGAAAAGTTCACTTCTAGCAGCAGAGGGACTGAGGCCAGAAAATGATGGGGTACTGGTAGACAAAGAACCAGTTGTTCTGGCATCTGCACAAGGTGTAACTTCATAATTATCATCCACCATTGATACAGTTCTTTTTAAAGAAAAACTATATTTCCCACTAATATCAAAAACATTACCATAAGCCTCAAACTGATTTTGGGATGTTGCTTTGCCACCAAAGCCACATTCTTCATTAAACTGTATGGCAGAGGTTGGGATTAGGGGAACACATTCATCCTTGTGACCTTGTCTCCAGTGAATAATTTGGCACTTCCCAGAACTAAAACAATACAGAAAAAAGAAGTGAATAAGATAGAGACAAACTTCAAACTTAACATGAGTCCATGATGGAAAATATGCAGAGTAAGAAGCAAAGATTACAGTTTTTTTTTTTTTTTTTTGATAATAGAAATCCTAAAAATTTTACAAACCAGACATGAACCAAAAAACAAAACAAAGCAAAATAACAACAACAATAACAATAACATAGCATAATTAAAACATCATCTAGATATAAGTAATATAAGAAAAGAATTTAAATCAGCAGTGCATCAAACTCCAATTTTCAAGGCCCAAAGTACAATCTGACATCCAAGTATGAGAAATAAGTAATGTGAAGAAAAGATTTTTAAATCAGCAATGCATCACACTCCAATGTCAAGATCCATGACCAGAGGCCCAACTTACAACCCAACATCCAAGTATAAGAAATAAGTAAGGTGAAGAAAATATTTTAAAATCAGCAGTGCATCACACTCCAATATTCAACATCCATGACCAGAGGCCCAAATTACAATCCAACATCCAAGTAAGAGAAAGAAATTAAAATTGCCCAGGTAGTTATCTTATGAAACCAAGTAAGAAATTTTCAAGATCCATGACTAAAGGCCCAAATTACAATCCAACATCCAAGAACAAGAAAGAAATTGAAATTGCCCAGGTGGTATCTAATGAAACCATGTAAGAAAATTTCAAGATCCATGACTGAAGGCCCAAATTACAATCCAACATCCAAGAACGAGAAAGAAATTAAAATTGTTCAAGTGATTGTCTTATGAAGCCAAGTAAGAATTTCCATCAAAACAAACTATGTGCTAAAGTGCAATTATGGTATTGCTTAATAACACAGAAAAAAAATTTCAATATTTCTTTTGTGTTTATCAACACATTTCCATTCCATGCTGATCCCTACTGAAATAAAAGTAATGAACTCTTTTTTTCTTTTCTTTTTTAAGTTTTGCAAGACATTGAGAAAGACAAGCTTTCACATTCTAAGCTGAAACCCTCGTTTGTTAATCTGTAAATATTTAGGCCACAATTACATCAATTAATTTTCTCTGCAGAAGTAGCCTTTATAAACCCAGTTCCTGCAATGTCCTACCTGAAACCCTTAATTTAACCAAAAGAAAGATCTCCATTTATATTTTATTTTTAGGTAAAGACCAGTTATAATAACAGAACCTGCAAAAGGGCACACAGAAGTATATACAGTGTACACAAGCCACCAAACCCAAAGGAGGCAGACAGGGCACAAAAATACCACCCTCACATAGAGTTCAACCAATCTATTAAATCCATCAAAGACAAGGAACACTCTCCTATATGCACCCTAACCCATTCCCAAACACAAAGAAAGATGCTTCAGCAGGATTAGTGACGTGTGGCAGATGACGTGGATTGGGATATAAAGCAAAACTGAACAGCTCAATCTCCATACATGCTATAAATATGGAGCAATTGTCCATCAAAAAAGGAACAATATTGGCACTACCAAACCAATCAGACAGCAAAATAATAACAATGCTCAGTCAAGAAAGCTTTTGTTTTCATTAACCAAACCTGACTCGAAACCAATACTAAAACTGACCCCCAAACCTGTAATCAGGCAACAAAAGGATCAATTCTTTGTCCTAACCTACAGCATCCTGACAAATACCATGAGAGTCAAACAGCATCATCTCTTTGCTGACATGAGCAAAATGTCATTTACATATCCATCTAAAAAACATTCAAGAACTGTATCACTAGATGATCGATAAAGCATTACCATCCATTAAAATTTTAAGAAAGCAGCACCACATCCATTAAAATTTTAAGACAGCAGCACTACTCTTCACAAGTTTCATTAGGTCATACAACCCAAATTCATACATCATAATTCAATGCAAATGCCAAAGATGTAATCTTCCTTTGTCACACTATTTCCTTCTCTTCGTTCTTTTTTGTCTGCAGTAGATGGATAACAAATGTCGACTAATCCCAGAATGCTATCAAATTATCCATTAAAAACCTGCATTGTACCTAAGAATCTAATATTAAAAATCCCAATTGAACCACACGAACAACTCAACATTCGAAACCAAATACAAGATATCGAAGTAACCCAAATCACAATAATCAAAACCCAATTGAATAAGGGTTTATTTGATCAATCCCCACAAACCAAAATTTCGAAAATCAACTCACCAGTACCGAACAGCCTTGCACTGGGAACACCGGGTGGTGGCGGGGCTAAAACACGCCGCACATTGGTACCGCCTGGTCAGTGGAACGGAGCTGTACTCGACGGCGGCCTCGAACTCGACTGCAGCTGTCTCCTCGGAGGCCATAGCCACTAACCTCATGATCTCCTCCTTCCTTGCCGCCGCATTCCTCCATTTCTGCCGAAATACGACCCCAACAACAAACAGAACGAACGAAAACAAAGTGTAAAACCCTAGACTCCCCATAAGATTAACATCTATCCGGCACCAAGAATCAATCCGGAACAGAGAAACCCTAGAATCCTAAATTTACTACACATAGATGAGAGTGTCAGTATGAGGGGCAATAACGTAAAAATAAAAGAAAATCAGAGGCATTTGAACGATCAGATACGACTAATTAGGAAGAAGAAGGCAAATGGATAGATCTGGATAGAGACGGGAAGGGGATTGATATTGATAAGTCCACCCCTTGATGGCTAATTTTAGGATTTTGCCATCTTAGTCGTGCGTTATGAAAGCGAGCTTTTTTTTTCTTGAAAAGCTTAACGAAGAGAGGGTGGAGGGATCGTGGCAGCAGTTAAAACGGGGTTGGAATCAAGAAAGGAATTTGAAGATGCTGTGCCTGTACCAGGTATCGAGATGCGTGAATTAACATTTTACCGCCAAATATGCCCCCGATTTTCAGCTAAGTGCCTAGTGGTAGTGGGGGTGAAGATTCAGACTATTTAACTACATTCACTGTTTATCAAAAAAAAAAAAAAAACTACATTCACTGTTCATTATTCATTATTCATTATTCATTATTCAATAAAAAAATAATTGAACCATTGGCAGGGAACTTTAGCGTTGCGTTGGTGAGCAATCAAATCATGAAGCTTAGAATAAATTCCTAAAGTACAACTATTCCTAAGATTAATTAATCAAGTGCTTCACCTACTTGCACATGATTTTTATTTTTTACGCACTCTCTTGCTTCTTTTATATATATAAGAAAAAAAAAAGTGAGAGAAAATGCGCATCAATAGTACGTAGATATGTGCACTAATCATGAAAACAGAAAAGGAAAAAAAATTATAATTGTGGGTGTCCGATCGAGCTTGCTTATATATCTGTTAATCTATTTTAATGATTTTGAGAAGACTCAAATCGATAATTATACCGATCACATCCAATGCGTTTCATCAGTTGAACTACCCTCAAGGATAATCAAGGAAAAAAATAAATTTTGATGTAACAATTTATTCACGTTTAGCTGCATTCAAACTTTGGTAAAAATTTTAGGAACAAGTCCAAAATGAACAAAATAAAATACACTGCCTGTTTGAGAACTGTTGTTGAAAACAGTTTTGAGAATTAATATCTTATTACATTTTTCTAAATTTATTGTATGATGTTTTGCATGTGATAAAATGTTTGTAAACCCAAAATATATTTTATTTTTAGAAACAATTTTGTGTCTAACATTTTGTTTTTAATTATTTCATGTTTAAAAAAAAAAAAATTTGTTATCAAATCATGAGACGTCCTAAGTAGGTTCTTACCCACACATAATGCGTCTTAGAGAACATAGCTACATCTCTATAGCCAATGAACTAAATATCAATTTTATTGATCAATATATCGTCAAAATATCGGATGTCGATTAGAATCTGCGTGCGATTTGCCGTCAGTTGATTGTGAAAAATCGAAAAATTACTTGATGTTGACGAAGTATCAAAAATATTGATATTTATTCAGAAAGTGTACCATCGTGGGTTGGATTCGATAAAATATAGAAAATATCGGATATATATTCTTGGAAGTATTTTCAAAATATAAATCTATGTCTTTGAAACGTGTAAGCAATCTGGTGAACATCTCAGATTCTGCTTTAATAAAAATATCGATTTAAATCAGCTTCTTTAAAAACATCCGTCTTTATATTTTGGATCAACGGTTGATTTTAAATTTAGAAGTTTGATCCCAATGATTTATATTGATTTCCAAATAGATATATGATCGACGGTCGAAGGTTTGGTCAAAATCAATCCGTGGTTTTTGACAATCTAATGGCTATTTTGACTCCATTGCCAAATACTCTTAAAATCATCTGATTTATTTACAAACTAATTCGTCAACATAAAAATTTCCGTTTATTACAGGTATTTTCTTTGTAATTTATCTCAATATTTTGAATATCTTTGTTTTAAATATTGTCTTTAACAAGATATGATATTTTTATTAAATTATGTAATTAAGCCACATCGATCTTTGTTTTGGTTTTAAAATACTATTGTAATGTAATTTCTCAATGAATTATAATGAATATCATCTTTAATAAGTGTATATTTGCTTATTTATGTATTTTTTATAGTTTAACAAAGTATTTTTATTAATTTTCGTTTTACTGATATTTTTTATATTTATGATATATCCATAAAATCCAAGTACCGATATATACATGATTACCGATATTTTGATCATTGTTTATGGCTTAAATTTAAGACCACTGATTAGGCTATGAGAGACTCAACTATCTCATCTACATGTTTAGTTAAGTTAGGAGAGAGAAATTTATTAATTCAGACTAACAATACATTCGAAGAAACACACAATCAAAAGTGTTACACCCCTTAAACGATGACGTAGCATATAGGTTAATCGCAAAAAGAAACGACTTAAGGTCTACATATTCGGTAAT
Organism: Tetrastigma voinierianum; assembly: GCA_016808115.1. Taxonomy (NCBI): domain Eukaryota; kingdom Viridiplantae; phylum Streptophyta; class Magnoliopsida; order Vitales; family Vitaceae; genus Tetrastigma; species Tetrastigma voinierianum. The sequence continues at coordinate 275,594 of JAEQBH010003336.1, read as the reverse complement.
CAAAAAATAGCTATAATACCTAATACTCCATATTAACAACATATTAACGAACAATATTTAATACGATTACTATATCAAAACTTTGTCCTGTGAAACACCGATGTGAAAACTTCAAAAAAAGTAAATCATCAATGATTGAATTGTATGTAACGACGAGTCAATGATAAAACAGACCTCAACATATCAATGATAACAACATGAAAAAAAGAAAGAAAATCGAGATCAATGTGAAAAAAACTATTTTATTGAAAAAAAAACCTGGATGTATAGAAGAATGATGGAATGTATGATATTAGGATAAAAATGACTAAAAAATCACCCTTTCTAAAATTCGATTAATTTTTTTATATTATTTTTTCTTACAACTAAACAATTGAGTTGCAAGGTTTTTGAAATAACACTTGAGTTCCGTCATTCTTGTCTTACTTTATTGTAGTTCAAATAGCGTTTGAAAACATTAATTTTTTGGTAACAGAAGATCCAAATTTATTATTATTATAAATTATATTTATTATTATATATATATTAATTGACTTTTTTGTTTTGGAGAAAAGGATATGTAACCGAAGACAATCATCAAACAAGTCCATAGTTCCTCTAGAATACCTTTTTAGTTTGTAGAAAGTGATATATAAATAATGGTACATTGGCAAATAATAAATATTAAGAATATTCAATGTAAATAATAATACAATTAATTTTCTTAACGACCCAATTTTCTTTGTTAGACATATAAATTTACTCCCAATTACAACCACACTAATTGGGTCTAAATTTTCACATTAATTGGTACAATTTCTAGAGTTCTTACATTATTCATTAAAGCTATTAGAATATTTAAAGAGACAAATGCATTATTTCATGATATAAGTTTTTTTTTTTTTAAGTTAATAAATTTTTAATATAATATAATAAATTGTCTCAACTAAGACTCAAACCCTTGGATAGAAAGTAAGTTTGCTTGATAAAAAAATACATAAAAAATCATATCATTATTGGAAATGATTAAAAACCTTCTAAACAATTTATTATTTTTTTCTTATAAGTATTGCTGAAAAATTCAAGATTCGATCCCTTTACCAAACAAGCTTAAACGTTGGATACTAATCTTGGGAGATGCATCGTGAACCACTATGAGTGATTCTTGGGTAAAGTGTCCCACGAATATACTAATTATGGCATAATGTATAACGTAGTGAAGTAATGAGTTGTAGGTGATAGCGTCAAGAAACTCCATAATTGTCCAAGTGTCCCATTCAGTATGACCGCTTATTTGATGGTCGAGATGACTTGGTCCATCGATCTCGATCACTATTACCCTGATGCCGATGTAATAGAAATGGTAGCATGCTCGATCTTTGTGAGTTATACGCTCGATCGTAAATTTGTATTGATCAATCCGATTACTATTTGGGTTATATCCGAGTCTCCATTTGATTCGAATCGTCTACGTGGTTGTCATGTTAGTAACCCATTATCCCATCCCAATTATGTATGAAGGAAAGATTGATATGATAATTTAAAATGATTTTCTTAGTATTTAGAATCATTCTCACTCTTTAATTTATTCTCCTTTACCCGTCATTTCTTTATCTTTTAAATGATTTGCCGTTAGAGTCCATGCATCATTCAGTCAAAGCCCTCACTTTTGGACCATTGAATAAATTAATAATATAAATTAAATATTTTTTATGTAGTTAGAAATCAACAACAGTCGCTTTGGCCGAGTGGTTAAGGCGTGTGCCTGCTAAGTACATGGGGTTTCCCCGCGAGAGTTCGAATCTCTCAGGCGACGATCGTTTATTTTATTTTATTTTTGGTTCCGTTGAATAAATTTTGTAGAGGCTGTGGTGGGTGGTCTGGGTCAGCACCTCCACCACCAACTTCGCTGGGATCGGAATTTTAATTTTACATGGTGGGGGATGAGTAATTGAGGAATCCAAGTCAAGCATAACTTTTGGACATAACCAATAGTCAATTGCTAATAATATGCCATTCTCTTATTTTATTCTTCTATTTCAAGATCAATAATGTCACCCAATAGAGTATTCAAACTTCTCATATAAACACCCTTCCAATCACCCCAATATCGACCCTTTAATTCCCATGACTTTCTTCTCCACCTCTTCGAAGTTCTAAATTTCTAACTAAACTTCTTTCCTTTATTTTAAATTAACACGTGAGATGGGTGGTTTTGTTACGGTCGGTGTCAATCATATCGAGAATGAAATTTGTTTACAATTGGGTTTTGAATCGTTAACGAGTTTCAACTTTCAATGGAGTAGTTCAAATTTTGATTGAACTTTGAAGATTAATTACTCTTCTAACTTTCATTTTTCCATTTTGTCTGACGTGTGTTTACCGGTAAAGTTTACTATTCTATTCCAACTCAAAATGAATAACATTTAATACACATATTTGACTAAAAGAACTTAGGAAAAATAAACAAAATTTATTTTATTTTTTAAATTTTTTTATAAAGAATGAGAAATCAATGCCAAGATTTCAAAATTCTTTCATAAAAAATACAAGATACAATCTTAATAAATCTTAGGTATGAAATAGCACATAATATATATAATAGTATCCAAAGTGCATTGAAATCGAAACATACATTCTTTTTGAAGTACTTTTACAATCAAATTGCAAAATATATATAATATGTCATGATTTCAAGTACTTTTTTTTTTTCATGAAATCTAACCTGGTTTGAATATAAATGTAATGTCTTGAAATCACCATAACATTTTAATAACATGTTTAAGGTATAAAATAAATTAAATTGTAATTTTTTGGCGTTTAAATTGATAAAAAAAATTAATTAAAGAAATAATAATAAATTATAAATTTACTAAATCAGGACCCAAATGTCATAAATAAATAAGTCAATATGTCAAAGTGGAATAATGAGTTAAGTTGAAGTCTAAATGAAAGAGAAATGAAGGACCAAATTGCAAAAATTGGAAAAAAAACTTAATTAAAAGTGAAAGCCAAACAAGATCTTAATCTTGTAAAGAGAAAAGACCAAAAGTGGTCTTGTAAATGAAGAGGTTTCTCATTTACATAAGGGAGAAAGAGAGACACGGGTAGAGAGGAGAAGGAAAAGGCAATTCCTTGGTGTTTTCTCTCTATCTTGTAGAGATCAACTGAGTTCAGAAGAAGAAGCCAGAGGTTGTAAGATATTGGAGTATGGAAACTAACTAAAACCCCTCTTTTCTTGTATTGGTTTGCGGAGAAAAACCTAACTTGTGTAGTGTTTTTTGATGGTTTTTAAGTTCGTCTGATGTTGTTTCATTGTTTGATTGGTTTGAATTGGTTTGAGAATTTTATATAAAGAAAATGATGAAGTTTGAAGGAGTTCTTTGTCGAATTTTTTCAAAGCATCTTGTTTTTGTTTGTATAAGTTAAGTTATAATCATCCAAATTGGTGATTCAGGTTGTTAAGAAGGAAAGCGTGGAAATTTAGAGTACAAATGTATAGAGGAGGCTAGGAGAGAAATTGTAGGCTGCAAGGCTTGAATATGGGCTTTAAATGTGAGTTTAGTAGGCGATGGGTATGCTATGTTTTTAAGCGAAGTAAGTTGGAGTTTTAAACCCATCCAAATTGAATGATTCAAAATTCTAGGTAAATTAGACTTCTAGAGGAATAATTTACTTGAAGGAAGTGTATGCAATTTGTAACCCCAAAGTGCCCAGAAATCCGTCAAAGTGGAGCTAGATGAAAGCACAATCTGATTATGTTTTGAAAATTAGAGTAGTCTGGATGTAAAATGCAATAACTTGAGTTTTAGTGATCCAAATTGGATGATTCCAATTGGAGATGAAACCTTAGAACCATAGATTCAAATGAGTAGAAGGAATTATTACCAATTTATGGATTTAAGACCCTTGAAATCGATAATAATAGTAGGTAACCGAGCGAGCTGACCATACCGACCAGTTTGGCATTAAAATGCCGCAACTTGAGTTTGGGTGATCCAAATGAGATGATTCAAATTCCTACTGAAAATAGACTCATAGAGCTATCATTTTCTTGAAGGAAGCATGAGCAAAAAATGGCTCATGTGTTCCCATAAAATTTTGCAAGTGAAGGTGAAATTTGGTATCGTATTATAACAAAAATCCCTAAAATACACAACGGGTTTTTTCTTGGGTTCATTATTTGATGTGACATATTTGTGATGGATTAAGGGTTGGTGGCCGAGAGCGACCTAAGAACTGGATTAGGATAAGTCGAAAGAAGCGACAACTTTTTTGGTTTGTTCTTCACACTTCTTTCCTTTGTTTGGTTTTGTGTTTTGTTCCAATGAGTCATCCCCAAGGTTTATATGGGCTGTCATGTGTGCTCTGTTTGAATAGTAAATGAATTGGTTTATTCTCCGCTTCTCTCACATATTTCTGGATAATATTTGAAGAATTATGAAATAAGTGGATTTATTGAAATGAATTAAGGTAAATTGCATATTGATTTGTTTTAAATTGATTTGATACAACTGATTATGAAATGAATTGTACATGAAAAAATGCATGAGTATTGGAAACCAAGTATTTGGATATCAATGTATATATACTATTGTAAATTGCTATGAACGATTTGAGTGTCCTTAATAGAATGTTAACCGTTAAATTCGAGTTAATGATAGATTGGTAAACGATAAAGGGTGAATGAAGCGTGTTGTATCAGATGTAATGATGTCACTCCGTCCGTATTCGATGGGACTGACATCGATAGTATTCGCGAAATGATTTTTAATAGCAGGTTAACGATTGATGAGGCCAAATGCGTATTTATAAAAGCTTATCTTGCTTTGTAGCTATTGGATACTTAGATGATTACGTTATCACATCAAGTTGAAGGATAGGTTAAAATTATTAAGAGGCGAAATGTAAAGAAAATTGTAGAAATCATGATTTTATTGCATATGAAAGCGCATGATTGGAAACCAAATAATAAGTATAATTTAGATATATCTGAAATGAAAACCATACATATATGTGATATACCGCGTGATCATTGAAAAAAAAATTATACAAAGACATTGATTTAGAAAAATGCATGATTCTCTTAAATTGAAATGAAGAGAAAAATGTGTAAACCTTTAGGCGTGAAAATCTTGCGTAGCGTTGTTTTTATCGATTAGATAAGTGAGCAATCTGAAGAAAAAATGCTTGATGATTCGAGTGACGTCGAGGCCTCACGGAGTTGAAGTAAAACTCAGATGATGCATTTGTAAATATCATTGAAGCACTTTATACAAACTCTGATTTTGTTTTGTAAATATTTTGGTAAACGACTTATAATGTCGTAATGTTTAAAAGATAGTAAATTGATCGAATGGGCGTATAATATTATATTTAATGATGTGTATTGGAAACAAAATAACTGAGTCTCCATTTAAGTTGATTGTATATCTGAAATATATTTTCATAAAGATAAATATTCTTTACAAAATGAGTATTGAAAATTTGTTTTACTCACAAAAGAAAAAAGAATTATATTCAAAAAAAGAATTGCGTCCCGAATCGGATCGGGTACAACAGCGCGGGCCGACAGAATAAACGCCCTTTTCCTTTTATCATGAAAACTATGTATTACTAAAAGAAGATTATCTTTATAAGAAAATAACAGGTATTTTTGTCAAAATAAAACAAAAAAAATATTGATAGAAAAGATAGATTTGCAAATTAGATTTTCAGAATCTAACCATAAAAGAAATATTTAGCTTAAAAGTGAGAGGAGGCAATGTTGAATGGGAAATGGGAACTGGTAAAGGAGTTTGGGCCTTGACGATGGAGAAGGCAGGCAGGACTCGGTAGATGTCCAAGTCAAAACTCAAAAGGGTAACGGTGTAGAAAGGAGAGGAGGAACTAAGAAGGTGGAGGAGTAGGTGGGACCCACCGGCTAAAACAGCGTATTAGGAAGCCAGCCGTGCCTATCTTTCTATAAAGAGGCGCCTTTGCCTTCTTCCTTTGTTCAAACCATCTCTATCTCTCTCTCTTGGCTTGGATACGCCGCCCAGCATATGTCTCAGAGAACCGCCGTCCCTCATTCCTCTTCCATTGCATTTGGCCTCCATTCCCATCTTCTTGTTTCCAGTGATATGAACCCCAACTCCAACTGGTCCTCTTAGATTTTCTCTTTTTCATTTTCCTGAAAGCCTCGGAGAAAGGGGTTTGTTTGATCAGATTGAGCAAAAAGAACCCTATATTTCTTTTTGCTTTTTCGCTTCCTGGGCTCGGCTTGACTGTCTGTTTGGTTGCTAAGAAAATTTAGAGATGGGTGTCAAGGGTTTTGTTGAAGGGGGTATTGCTTCGATCATCGCTGGGTGTTCTACCCACCCGCTCGACCTCCTCAAGGTCCGGATGCAGCTGCAGGGTGAGACTCAGGTTCCCAATTCCGCGGTTCAGAATCTCCGTCCGGCTCTCGCTTTCCCGACCAACGCCGCTCCCACGGCTGTCCACGCTCCCCCGCCCCCGCGCGTGGGTCTGGTCACCGTCGGAGTCCGGATCGTGCAGCAGGAAGGGGTGGCCGCTCTTTTCTCCGGCGTCTCTGCCACCGTCCTTCGCCAAACCCTATACTCTACCACTCGAATGGGCCTCTACGACATTCTCAAGAAAAAATGGACTGATCCAGCCACCGGCAACATGCCGCTCGTGAGCAAGATAGGAGCCGGATTGGTCGCCGGAGGGATCGGGGCCGCCGTCGGGAACCCAGCCGACGTGGCCATGGTCCGAATGCAAGCCGACGGCCGCCTCCCTCCGGCGCAGCGCCGCAACTACAAAAGCGTCCTGGACGCCATAACCAGAATGTCCAAACAGGAGGGAATCACCAGCCTGTGGCGCGGCTCATCCCTGACGGTGAACCGCGCCATGCTCGTCACAGCCTCGCAACTCGCCTCCTACGATCAGATCAAGGAGACAATCCTCCAAAAGGGCCTGATGAAGGACGGCCTCGGGACGCACGTGACGTGGCTTCTCCGCCGGATTCGTGGCGGCGGTGGCGTCAAACCCGGTGGACGTGATCAAGACCAGGGTGATGAACATGAAGGTGGAGCCGGGGGCGCCGCCTCCGTACACCGGAGCATTAGACTGCGCCCTGAAGACGGTACGGGCAGAGGGGCCGATGGCCCTGTACAAGGGGTTCATCCCTACAATCTCAAGGCAGGGACCATTCACTGTTGTGCTCTTCGTCACACTGGAACAGGTCCGCAAGCTGCTCAAAGATTTCTGATGATGACGATCAAGAATTTTAAGATACTTTAATAATTCCGTGTAGTATTAATAAAAATTATGAGAAAAAAAATAAAAACAATATGATTGGATGCTTTAGTTTTTGGAAATGATTTTAATTTTATTGAATTGGAGTAGGGACAAGGGAGGCTCCCAGGGAGCGTGGAGGGCAGAGGGTGGCCCCCATTAACATTATTGCTTGTTTAGGTATTAGGAATCGGTCCAAACAATATGTTTCTTTCTTAATGCAAAATTAATCCCTTTCTTGTAAATGCGGCACATTGTTAATGTTCCACACAACGAACCCAAACACGTGGGGATGATGAATTTGGAGGGAAGGTGGGATGCATTCGTATAAATCACAATCCAATATAATGGGATTCCTTGCCGACACCTGTAAGTTGTAAGTGGGCTGGCTGTAAATATTATTTGTTTTTGGCCTTTTGCGACAATTTTTAGGCAACGATGTTGAATAAATAAGCTAGGAAGAGAAATGAAATCTGAAGGAAGATTTTTTGGAGATGGGAGAAGGTGATGCTTAGTGCCGACTACTAGTCAGGTGCTATCTGGGGACAGTGTCATTTAGCGATTTGATGTTTGGCTGATACATATAATATAATACGTTACTGGGGAGGGGGGAAAGGGGGGAGGGGGATTCTTGTTAAATATCGCCATCATGGATGGGCACATTCGACTCGGTCTGACATGTTAATTGTAAAGCAATAAGCTGAGTCATGGGCACATTACACTCGGTCTGACATGTTAAGTAATTAGCTGAGTCATATGAACTTTCCCCACCCATCGATTTGCTGCATATTGACTCATTGACCCAGATCCGTAGGCCATGCAATTGAAATTCTACTAACCCCTCTTGGGAGGGATTTCAATGTCTTACGGATGAGTATCATGGTCTTTAGATTTATTATTTAATAGATTCATGTCGTTTGTATAGGAGTAATCAGATTTAGAGTTTAAAATCCGCTCAGTCGATCGTTCTTACTGCGTATGATAAGTTAGATTTATTAGGATCACGTGGATAAAGGCGGGAAATACGCAAAATATATTTATCCGCAAATCTCCTATTTCTCGAAAACATTAATCATTGATAAGGAATGAGAGATTTTATCACTAAAATTACAAGATTTTATTTCCTAAAATCAAGGAGAGGTTCGTGTATAAATCAGGAAGACCTCATACGAGGAAGATATCACGTTTAATTGTCTTTGCTTCTATTTCTATCTTTTGCTAACTGTCGTGAAGAGAGGCGTAGGCCCATCAGTTAGGTCGCCCTTTGCGAGGTTTATGTCGCGTTATCAAATGCCTGAGGTTTAGGCGATCGAGTAGCAATGGTGGTCTGGATTTGTGAAACGAATAGAAAGTCTCGCCTATAGGCTGCAAGGGCTTGGCTTCAACGATTGTCTAATAGCCCTTCACCACTTAGGACTTTGTCGATCCCCCCTTCCACATCTAATTTGTTCGGCGATTGCAATGGTAAAAGCGATAGATGAACCCGATAGCGGAAAGATCGAATTCCTCCATTGATGCCGAGACTTGGAAGCGAAGGCAGCGAGACAAATGGAGTTGCGGGGTAGAGGCGGCGGCACGGCAGGAATGACCGATTGCGGGCCCAGTTGAAAGAGTTGCGATCTTGGAAAGATGCGGGGCGGCGGCCATCTTGCACATCGGTCGCCGCGATAAGGGAAGGCCCGTCGTTTCTGGCCCGATATCGATACCTTTGATAGACAATGAGCTACCCTCGGGCAGCACCCCATCCTTGAGTCTACTTCTTATTAAAGAACACTTTCGGAAGCATAAAGACAAGATTGCTTCGAGGCCTTCATCTCGCCACGCGCCGGTGTCTGTCAATGGTGCATCTCGCGGCGAGAGCGGGCGAAGGCGAGCTTAGTCGGATCAAGCCCACAGGAACCCTTGATGTTGCCCTTAAGACCAACGCCACCAATGCCGCATGGACATCCTGCCTTTGGTGCAGTGCTAGCGCTCTACATGTCGTGAGTAGCCTTAATTTGAGGCAGATGACATCTTCTCTTCTTCGCGCTTAAGCGACATTCTCAACTCACGAGCTACCAGTAGGTTTATTCATTCAACTTTTCTGTATTCCAATTGCTCTGTTGACCCTTACAACCATATGCTCCACTATAATCAGGCGATGACACTAAATGCCAACAATGATCGGCTATTATGCAAAATATTCCCGGCTAGTTTGCGGGGGTCCGCGTTGGCTTAGTTCCACAAGCTCCTGCGCTATTCAATATATTCGTTCAATGAGCTATGGGTTGCCTTCGTGTCGCAGTATCTTTGTTCGGTGCGACAAAAAAGGAACATCAACTCCTTACAAAATATTCTCAAACAGGAAGATGAATCTATTCGAGACTTCACGAGAAGATTCGGGCAAACATATAGAGTTGTATAGCATGGATGCAATCCTCCAAAACTTTAGGAGAAGCTTTGGGTCATCTACTCCTTTTTTCCAGTTGATGTCTTTAGGCTTGCCAGCGACAATGGAAGAGTTATATAGGCAAGCTGAAAAGTACTCAATCTTTGGAGGACAATATCACATGCTGACCATCGGTATCATTATTACAAACCCGGCCAATTTGTTGAGGAGAATAAAGCGACCTAGAAGAAGTCGTATGCATGGATAAAAATATCGCGATATATCGACGATATATCATCGATATATCGTGTGTCAGAGTCAATCGACAGCATATACAACATCGATAATCGGTTGACAGAAATATCGGCAATATATTGGTTTGGGGCCAATATATTGTCGATATATCGGCAATATTGCCGATTTTTTGAGAAAATTTTCAAAAAAAAAAAAACAATATTTGAGGTGGGTGTCTCGTTATAGAGCAAAGAAATAGGAGATGAAGAGATATGAGAGATAAAATGAAAAGTCTTTCCTTAATAATTAATATCACTTATTATATGTCTTCCTTAATAATTACTATAATTAATTATTTATAGAAAAGAGAAGAAGATCAAGAGACGGTTGAAATTATTATATCTTCCTTAATAATTGTTATCATTAATTGTACAAATAATTGGAAAATACTAAGACAGTAGGAGAGAAAATGAAAGGTCTTCGTTTCATATACCTTCAAACTAATTTTGATATATAAATTGAATATATCTTTAAATTTTGAATAATTTATAAATACCGATATATCTCCGATATATCCGATAAATCATAAATGAAATAGATATATGCAGCAAAAGCCAATATTTTATCCTTGGTCATATGAATCAAGGGAGGTGCATAATAGGTAAAAGCAATCCCCGAATTAGTCATGAAAAGAAGAAAGAGCTCCCTCAATTTACCCCTTGAACATCTCTTATGAGAGGCTCTTGTCCATCATTCACGACTTGCCAGAGTTTAAATGGCCTACATCGATCCAGACGGATCTCACCCGAAAAGCAGATCATTCTGATGATTATCATAAGATCATGGGCATGGGCCAAACGGTGTCGAATCACTAAAGTTTATATGGTGGAAAGGCAGTCAGGCGGGGCACATAGGAGATAAATTAGAGAAATTGAACATGGGGTGGAATCGAGGCAAGCTGCGGACATAATTACAGTGTAGCGACAACCCCATCGAGAATCGGACCTATAAACTACATGCGGGAGGTGGAGTCGGCGACAATATCAGTCGAAGTACTAACAGAAGAACCTCTTAAGAGCCGCCATAGTCAAGGCCAGGGTAAATGCTATCCATACAGAAAGCAGACATGAAGAAACCAAGCCAGTAGATGACCCCATATCCTTTCCTCCTGTTAACCTACTTGGGGTTGTGTACCCCATGATGCAGGTACTCACCCTTTGTGTGCCCAGTTTTTGATGTGCACAGGGTACTAATAGGTCTTGGTAGTATGGCAGACTTGTTGCAACTACCCGCCTTCAAGCAGATGAAGCTGTTCTTAGATGTGGTGAACTCAGCCGGGCGAATCCTCTATGGTTTTAATGGTGCAACTACCGTGACACTAGGAGTTGTCGACTCCCTGTAAATGCTGGGCCGATTGTTGAAGACTTGGGGCTTACAATGCCATAATGGGGTGTGCCTGGTTATACTCGATGAAGCTATCCTTGTTTGCCACGAAGCGGTCGATATTTGACTATATTTGGGCGGGTTGATCTTTAAAAAGCGATGAAATTTGTTTGCCTGTTAGTGTTATCAACTATTTGTACGGGAACAGATGGGGGAGAAAAGCTCTGAAAGTCCTCTCCTCGAAGATCAAACCCCTGCATGGCAATCACAGTTCGCCGCCCAGATCAAGGCGGAAGAGAAGGATCCGCTGGTTGTGGATCCCTTGGAAAAAGTGACACTGGACGAATCGGAAAAGTTCACTTATGTCAGTTCTCTATTGTTTGAAGAGGAAAGGGAACAATTACAGCTCGTGTTGTTGAATAACATGGATGTATTCGCCTGCAGTCACTCAAATATGGTTGGGATTAACCCGGCGGTGGCCTCTCATAAACAAAAAATATTATCCGCGGTCGACAGTAAGGCAAAGTGAGGCGTTTATTATAGCGACCCGACCGGCAGGCCGTTGGTGGATCGAGCGAAACCGGGGATGCCCATTTAATTCTTTTATTTTACATTTTATTAAGTTTTTCTTTTCAAAGTGTGTGACAGATCCCAGAGCTGGCAAGATAGGCGGATCGAGCGGAGCGGTTTATAAACGTTTTTATTTATCTTATTAAAACATTTAATTAATTTGTTTAGATTCTTGGCAGTTTGATTTTAGGTAAGCCCACAATCATTTACAATTCAAAGCGATTCGGTAGACCATAAACATTAACAAAATACATTTACAAGAAAGACATTCTATACCCTTTAAAATGATATACAAAAATCAAGGTTGGGGTTTAACCTTTTGTTTTACAAAATACCACTTGTTCAAAGAGATGATATGCAAATGGCGGATACTTATACGGTACTCTCTATGAAGCTGCTTATTTGCACGATCTTGTCCCTTCTTGTCTACTTTTCAGCATAGTAGATAAAGCGCATCATTAGCATTTCATGTAGTGGTTTCTATCTGATTCTATTTCAATATTGATGTAACAGCATGCATTTAACATTAAACCATGCCTATTCATTAACACTGCTCATGCTATTTATTTCGCATGCTTTCAATTTCTAAATCATTGCAAATCACATCATATTACAATTTCAAGTACAGCAGATTCATTTCATGATTCAATTTATGAGATTTAAGCATATACACTTAGAAAATCCCATTTATACTCGTCAATGTTGGTTATTTCACCTTGACGCTGTTTAAAATTCACGTTCCCGGCGATTCCGTTTAATGAATCCCGCCCTTGTATCATTCGATAATTTCAATTCCCGCATTCCCGGCCAGTTCCGTTTAGTGAATCCGCCCCCTTAATATCATTCGGTAATGTGCTTACACATTTAACAATTCAGTCTCCCATCATGACGGATGCCATTTGGTGCACCCCGACATGTGGTATCAGTCCATCTTAATGCAATCGTGGCGGATGCGGTGGTGCATCAGCCAAGTGGGACATTTCTTCAATGTCATATCATCATAGCGGATGCGATTAGTGCATCCAGCAAAGTGGGGCGTTAGACGATTTAAGAATGCGCCCCGTGGCGGATGGGTTGGTGCATCCGCCCGGCGATTCATTCTGTATCTCATTCCAATTCATTAGGTTTCAAATACCACATTTCAATTCCATATTCACTTCGTGCTGATCTTTTCAAAGATATACTCAATCTATGTACTCATTTCATATACTCATTCACGTACTCATTCATATACTCATTCATGTACTTATTTCATATTTACTTAGTGAGGCCTTCATCTCACCATAGCGGTGATCATAGTCAGTGGTGCATCTTTACTTGGGAGTAAGGAGAAAGAGCGAGCGAAGACAAAACCGGTCGGATCAAGACCCTGGGAACCCTTCAATGTTGCCCTTAAGACCAGCCGCCACCAATCGTAGCATGGACATCTGCCGCTGGTGCGGTGCTGCTTTACATGTAGTCAGAATTGCCTTAATTTGAAGACCCAGATGACATGCTCTCTGCCGCGAGGCGACCACATTCGACACAGGCCACCAGTAGGTTTGTCATTCTAGCTTTCACCATGTTCAATTGCTCTGCTGACCCTTACAACCATATGTGCCACTATAATCAGGTGATGACACTAAATGCAACATTGATGAAGCTGTGTAAAATATTCGGCTAGTTTGCGGGGTCGCGTTGGCAAGCCGTTCCCTGAGAAGCTCCTGGCATTTATTGATATATTCGTTCAATGATGCTCGCATCAAATATACCTATAGGTTTTCCCGGACTTGTTTAGGGTATATTATAAGATGAATATGAATTTTCGAATAAAGCAGAGACTAGGAAAGTTTACAAGATACAAGGGCAAATCTTGTAATTGTTAAAGATATGAAAGTCATAAAGAGGAAAGATTAGGGGTTAAATTAAAATAAAGGCATAAGTTACTTTGCAAAAAGAAAGAAGTCTAAGGACTTAAAGGCAATTAAAAAACTTAAAAACTTGAATAGGTTTTGTGCTTAGCTAAGCTTATGGCCTTAGGTGGGGATCAAAATATCTAATATTTTGGTCTCCCAAAAAGAACAGGTGGAGAAAGAAAGGAGAAAGAGAAGGAGAGAAGAAGAAGAAGAGGAAGAGGAAGAAGAAGAAGAGGAAGAAGATGGAGAAGCCAAATTAAGATATGGAACTTGGATTTTGGTATGGAACTACATGGCTTTTAGAGCTTTGAATGGTTTTCCATGCAATTGTATAGTTATTAGTTGTCTCCAAACCTAGGGTTTTTGCTAGGGTTTCATTCTAAACCAATAATCATGGAAAGTAAAATTGAATAAAACCTTAAAAGAGTACAAAGCAAAGTATAGAGTCTCCCTTTGGGATGAATTCATGGTTAATAATAAATAAACAGGTTAGGGTTTAGAACAAACCCTAACTAATCTTCATGTTTTGGTTTGTGTATGGGTCATAACCCATATTAGAGTTGTGTTGGGGGAAATTCATGGAAGATTTTTGAAGAAATATATGTAATTGAAAGAGGATTTGAGTAGAAAAGTGATCATAAGATGAATTTGAAGTGGTCTTGAAGTGTTCATGAGGTATAGAGTTGATTGGGGTTGAAACATATGGAAAAATGGGAGAAAAACACACAATTTGGGCATTTCGGGTGACTTTCTTGGTACACTTTCAAAGTGTACCGGTACACTTTAGGGGTGTACCGAGTGCAGCTCTTTGATACAATTTTCGATTTAATGGGATTTTTGTATTTGGCATAAACTTTGCTCGTTTAAGCATCCGATTTGAGTGATTCAAGTGGCCAATTAAAATAGACGTCAAGGAGAACCATCCATATAGAAATAGACATTGTCAAATTAGGACTCTAAGTGGCCCAAAAATCCACTCTAAGTGGGACCATGTGCAAACCAAACTCTGGTTTCAGTGTTGAACATAGAGGAGTCCGGGTTGTTTCGGACGTAACGGTACCGGTGCTCCAGGTGGGTGATTTAGTTCAGGCCAGGCCACCCTTATGCTTGAAATGAGTATAGGACATATTAATAAAATATGAGTCAGACCCCGGAAAAACCGAGTAAAACAGCAGTCCCGAGTGTAAAATCGGTAAAATGACTAGATTGATATGAAAATGTCATAATTGGATTGGATAGTCCAAAGATTAGATTGATTCCAATTCCTAAGTAAACTAGATTCATAAAGGAATGAGATATGAATGAGGTGTGATCTCATAGACATCATACTTCATAAGTATATATGAAGTGCTTTATATGTAATAGCCATGAAGCAAAGAAAAATATAGAAAATACAATATGTGTAGATATGTTCATAAAACATGAATATGATATAGGAATATGTGATAGTTATGCAAGTAAATAAGATGGAACATGCTAGGAACACATGATAGAAATGCGTAAATGCTAAGAGCGATAGAGATAAGTAAGATGACAAGCATAAGAATAGAGTATATGTACATGAGGTGATGGGCATAGTAAAGACATGACAAAGTAAGTAATATGGAAAAGGTATTATATGAATATAGCGTATACGATATGAATATATGAATAAGTAAGAGCATACATGATAGAAATATGAAAATTATATGAATAATTCTAGAACATGACGGGAATCGTAAATGATATAAAGAGATATGAATATGAAATTTGTATATATGAATATAAATACAAGAGTATAGATGCATTCATGATATATGATAGGATTACATATATGATAGAAGACAAAACTAAGGGATAGTAAAAAAGATATGAATATATGTATTATGAAATGAGGAACCATAATATGGGATTCACGAGATGAGAGCAAATGCAGTTAAAGTAATGATAGTACATATTGCATAGCGATCATGATAACAGTTATTCATGCTTATGAAATATATGCGGCAAATATGATATGAAAAATATGCGGATTTAATGCGCTTAGAACACGGTAGAGGGATAGATAGGCATGCACATAGGGAAGATCACGATTGCTGTAGCATATTCATAGATGAATGTGAGGCCCGGATTTGGGTCGATGATATATAGATCCCGTTTGGATCGGGTGGCCCATGGTCATAATAGGCAGATCTTGTTTCGTCGGTGATAGTACCTTCGGTACCCGATGGGCATATGGCATGAGTCCTTTGTCTCGTCACAGGTGTGATACTGCTGGGTGATATGGGCAAATCCTTTGAAATGCCAAATACCGGGTGATAGTATAGCAGGTACATAGTTATTTCAGTATCCTTTTCTAAGGTAATTACGAGACATGAAACACTAAAAGGAAATGACATGTATAGAACATATGACATGATATGAGAAGCATAGCACTGCTATGCGATGAAAGTATAGACAGTTACAAGAACAAGAAGTACAGTACAAGATGAATACGAAAAGCATAGCATACGAAAAGCATATGAAAAGTATAGTATATGAATATCATATAAAAATATATGATAACCTATGTAAGTACATAAAAGAGAAAGCTATATGAAAAGTATACAGAAAAAAAAGATAGGAAATGAACAGTACATGAATATAGTATATAGAAAGTACAAAGTATAGTACACCTAAAAGGAAATGAACAAGTAAAGTACAAAAAGTAGATAAAAGAGAAGGGTATAAGAAAAAGTATAGTAGATAGTACACATGAAAGCATAGGTGAAAACATATGATAGTAGGATGATATAAATAATAGTAAAAGTATAAGCTCTCGAACTCCTAAGGAGATATGAAAGATGTGATAAAAAATTCACATAATCCGAAAAGCAATAAGTTATAGAATAACAAATGAACACATGAAAAGGATAGAAAGTTATAAAGGTACAAAAGAGATGAAATATAATAGAACAAGAATAGTAATAAGTTGCGAATAAGTATTGAGTACAAAGAAAAGTATAGATAAAAGATATGCCAAAGACATAGAATATGTATCGAAAGAGATTGACATGCAATAGGCAAAGTATATGTGATAGATAAGTAATTAAAGTTATATGAAATGCATATGTATAAGCTTCTCAGGATACGCTTATCAGGTTGTCCATGCTTATGTTCCCACTAAGCTGCAAAGTTTTACACGGGTGTTCAATCCGTAGGCATGGCTAAAAGACAATGATAGAGGACAGACATTCACATCGCAAAGCAGCCGACTCAGAGATAGGGTGCTCACCAAATACGCTCCGCAATCTCCGATGTTTTTTTGTAATAGAAAATTTTTAAATGTATGTAAATGGGGACTCAGATATGTATAGATTCTTTTATGGACACCCACTCCGGTAGTTCTTTGTATATATATATAAATGATTTTTGTTATTGGCTGTAAATTGTTTGTATACTAGCAGTACAGTACACAGAAAGAATAGGTCAATGAGAGTCCCAGTAAAATATATAGTATAGATAGTATCGCGCCCCGGACTTCGGTTCGGATCCACCAATCGGGTCGGGTTGGGATCCGGGCGTGACAAATGAGCTATGGGTTGCCTTCGTGTCGCAGTATCTTTGTTCGGTGCGACAAAAAAGGAACATCAACTCCCTACAAACTATTCTCAAACAGGAAGAAGAATCTATTCGAGACTTCATGAGAAGCAAACATATAGAGTTGTATAGCATGGATGCAATCCTCCAAAACTTTAGGAGAAGCTTTGGGTCATCTACTCCTTTTTTCCGCCGCCGTCTTTAGGCTCACAAATGACAATGGAAGAATTATATATGTCGACAAATACTCACGTCAGGCGTACCATCCAGATCACATTACAAACTACCACCGAGGAGAATGTCAAGCCGCCTAGAAAGAAGTCGTATGCATGGATAAAAATATCGCGATATATCGTGTGTCAGAGTCAATCGACAGGATATACAACACGTGATAATCTAAGGATTGGGAATATTCAATATATTGGCTCGGGGCCAATATATTGTTGTCGATATATTCCAAGAATATTAACATTTTTTGAGAAAATTTTCAAAATAAAAATAAAAATTTGAGGTGGTGCCTTGTTATAGAGCAAAGAAATAGAGATGTAAGATATGGAGAGATAAAATGAAAAGTCTTTCTAACAATTAATATCACTTATTGTATGTCTTCCTTAATAATTACTATAATTAATTATTTATAGAAAAGAGAAGAAGATCAAGAGACGGTTGAAATTATTATATCTTCCTTAATAATTGTTATCATTAATTATTGCAAATAATTGGAAAATACTAAGACATTAGGAGAGAAAATGAAAGGTCTTCGTTTCATATACCTTCAAACTAATTTTGATATATAAATTGAATATATCTTTAAATTTTGAATAATTTATAAATACCGATATATCTCCGATATATCCGATAAATCCGCAAAATCCAAGTACCGATATATCTGTAAAAACCAATATTTTTATCCTTGGTCATATGAATCCAAGGGAGGTCATAATAGACCGAAAGCAATCCCAAGATTAGTCACAGAAAAAGAAAGAGCTCCCTCAATTTACCCCTTGAACATCTCTTATGAGAGGCTCCTGTCCATCATTCACGACTTGCCAGAGTTTAAATGGCCTACATCGATCCAGACGGATCTCACCCAAAGAAACAGATCATTACAATGTGATTATCATAGAGATCATGGGCATGAGACCGACAGGTGTCGAATCTTAAAGTTTATGGTGGAAAAGCTGATCAAGGCAGGGCACCTTAGGAGATACATTAGAGAAATTGAACATGGGGTGGAATCGGGGCAAGCTGCGGACATAATTACAGCCGACGCAACAACCCCATCAGAATCCAGACCTACCATAAACTACATACTGGGAGGTCCGCCTGACGACCAATATTAGTTGAAGTACTGACAGAAGAACCTCTTAAGAGCCGCCATAGTCAGGGTAAATGCTATCCATACGTAAAGCGCATATGAAGAAACTGCTTCAGATGACCCTATATCCTTCCTCCTCGTTAACCTAAATTGTGGTTATCAGGTCCCACTATGATTTAATCGGTACTCACCCTTCAGGACAATCTGGCCGATGTGCACATGGTACTAATAGGCCCCCGGTAGTATGGCGCATTTGCTTGCAACTACCCGCCTTCAAGTAGATGAAGCTGTTCTTAGATGTGGTGAACTCTGCCGGGCGAATCCTCTATGGTTTTAATGGTGCAACTACTGTGACACTAGGAGTTGTCGCGCCTGTAAAGCCGCCCACCCACCCCACAAGTTCTCGTTTCTCGACACAAGACTAGCTTACAATGCCATAATGGGGTGTGCCTGGTTATACTCGATGAAAGCTATCCCTTCGACCTACCACCAAACGGCCAACTATTTGACTAACGCTGGGCAGGTTGATCTTTAAACAAGAAGTCGGGTCGCACGTTAGTGTTATCAACTCCGTTTCAGACGTGAACATGGGGGAGAAAAACAAAGTCCTCTCTCAAGATCAAACCCCGCATGGTAATCAAAGTTCGCGCCCAGATTGGTAGCGGAAGAGAAGGATCCGCCGGGCCGGATCCTCGGAAAAGTGACACTGACGACCGAAAAGTCTTCACTTATGTCAGTTCTCTATTGTTTGAAGAGGAAAGGGAACAATTACAGCTCGTGTTGTTGAATAACATGGATGTATTCGCCTGCAGTCACTCAAATATGGTTGGGATTAACCCGGCGGTGGCCTCTCACAAACAAAATATTATCCCCGCGGGTCGTCCAAGAAGACGTAGCGAGGCATTTATCAGGCGTAATTTCAGAGTCCTACGACCCGATTAGGATCCGAACCGAAATCACTTGGATGCCCATTTAATTCTTTTATTTTACATTTTATTAAGTTTTCTTTTCAAAAGTGTCGCGACCCAAATCCCCGGCCCGACCTTAAATGGCGGATCCGAACCAGAGCCCGGTTTACTCCGACGTTTTTATTTATCTTATTAAAACGTTTAATTAATTTGTTTATTCGTGTTTGCTTGGCCAAGTAAGCCCACAATCATTTACAAATTTCAAAGCACTTCGGTAGACCCATAAACATTAACAAAATACATTTACAAAGAAAGACATTCTATGCCCTTTCAAAATGATATACAAAAATCAAGGTTCAGGGTTTAACCCTTTTTGTTTACAAAATACCACTTGTTCAAAAGTATATTGATATGCAAATGACAGCATATACTTATACGCCGTATTCTCTCTATGACTCGCTACGCACGATCTTGTCTCCCTTCTGTCTACTTCCGAAACCCGCGCATAGATAAATCTTATGCTAAGCATTCATGCTTAGTGGTTCTATACGCTTCTATTTCAATATTCACGTAGCTTAGCATGCATTTAACATTAAACCATGCCTATTAATTCAACATATACTCATGCTATTTATTTTCGCATGCTTTTAATTTCTAAATCATTTACCAAATCACATCATACAATTTCAATGCAACAATTCATTTCACAATTCAATTTATGAGATTTAAGCATATACATAGAAATCCCATTTATACTCGTCAATGTTGGTTATTTCACTGGTTTTATTTAATTCACGCTTCTCGACGGATTCCGTTTAATGAATCCTTCCGCCCCTTATTATCATTCGATAATTTCAATTCACATTTCTGACGGATTTTGTTTGATGAATCCCGCCCTTAATATCATTCGGTAATGTGCTTACACATTTACCCGTCTCCCATCAGCGACGGGATGCCGCTTTGGTGCACCCCCGATATGTGGTATCAATTAAATGCCATACGCCATCATGACGGATGCCGATTGGTGCATCCCGCCAAGTGGGACATTTCTTCACTGTCATACGACATCATGACGGATGCCGATTAGTGCATCCCGCCAAGTGGGACATTGGACAATTTCGGGGTGCCTTCGTGGATTCGAGCGCCGACGTGCATCCCACGCGGTTCATTCTCAGATCTCATTCAATTCATTAGGTTTTCAAATACCACATTTCAATTCCATATTCACTTTCAGATCGCCTTTTCAAAAGATATACTCAATCTATGTGTACCATTTCATATACTCATTCACGTATCGATTCATATAGCTCATTCATGTACTTATTTCATATTTACTTAGTAAACTACCAAAATACTTGAAATAAGAATAGAGTCAGAGAACAAACATGCAAAAACATGAAACGAGGAATAGAATTCGGTAGAACAAACCCAAAAGTCTTTGTACTTTGATTCCAATCCCTAAAATCTCAATCTCGCTTGGCTTTTTCCTCCGTCAAATCCCTATTCCAAAACCATTAAAGAACAATATTATTCGTGCGTACTAGTGGTTTTCGTTAGGATTGATTTTCAGGGATTAATATGATTCCCAAATTTGACAAGCTATATATAGATGGATTCTTGACTCAATGGGCTTTCAATAGAGTCCAAGAACACCCGAATCGGAGTTCGGACGAAAGAGTTATGACCTTCCTAAGTTGGAGGTCATACGCAGTCAAATCCTGAACTGACGAGCTGACCTGACCTGGACGAGCTTGATCTATCACCTCGGTCAAACATCTATCCTCCTCCTCAGGAATATGAATGTATTCTTGACTCAATGGGCTTTCCATAGAGTCCAAGAACACCCAAATCGGAGTTCGAACGAAGGAGATATGACCTTCTGAAGTTGGAGGTCGTGCGTAGTCAACCCAGACGAGCCGACCTGAACTCGACGAGCTGACCTCGACCTCGACGAGCCTCATATAACACTCACCTGACATCTAATATACTCCCTCAGGTATATGAATGTATTCGATCAATAGGCTTTCCATAGAGTCCAAGAACAATTCAAATCGGAGTTCGTAAATCTTAAGGAGATATGACCTTCCTAAGTCGAGGTCGTATGTGTGACAACCCGTGACGAGCTGGACCACCTGAACCGACGAGCTGACCCACCAATAGCTCGATACATAAACACCTTGGTCTGACATATAATATACTCCTCAGGCATATGAATGTATTATTGACTTCAATGGGCTTTCCATAGAGTCCAAGAACACCGTAAATCGAGTTCGAACGCATGGTATAAAGGCGACCTTCCGTTGGAGGTCGCGGAGAGTCAACCCGCACTAGCCGACCCGAACCGACGAGCTGACCTTGACCTGGACGAGCCCAATATAACACCTGGTTCGACATCTAATATACCTAGGCATATGAACGTATTCTGACTCAATGGGCTTTCCATAGAGTCCAAGAACACCCAAATCGGAGTTCGAACGGCTGAGATATGACCTTCCGGGTTGGAGGTCGTATGTGAGCTCAACCCGTACGAGTCGACCTGAACTCGACGAGCCGACTGGACCCGACGAGCTCCAATATAACACCCTCGCTTCGACATCTAATATACTCCTCATGCATATGAATGTATTCTCTGACTAATTTAGCTTTTCCAGAGTCTCACATCACCAAATCGAGTTTGAACGTAAGGAGAGTATATCCTTCCAAGTCGGGAGGCTCGCGCGTAGTCAACCCGCACGAGCCGAATTCGAACCGACCAGCCGACCCGGACCCGGACGAGCTCAATATAACACTCCGGGCCTCTGACATCTAAGAGTACCCTCATGTACATGAATGTGGCCCACCACGGCTCTTCCATGTGAGTCCAAGAACACCCAAATCTGGAGTTCGAACGGGAAGCATAAGGACCTTCCGAAGTTGGAGAGGTAGTGAGTAGTCAACCCGTAACAGCCGACCGAATTGACGAAATGACCGCATGAGGTATGTTGACCTCTACCGATGAGGTCTGCTGACCGCTGTATTTAATTCTATTAATCTTCGCCTGCTTTGACTGCTCGTGAGTAAAAGACCATAACTTGGTCTACAAGGGTCCAAATTGAGAAATTCAAAAGCCTAACATCAAGTTAATTGATGTGGCTACAACTTACTAGAAGGACGTACCTCCAAATTCCCTTTATTTCTGACCCAAAAATCCTGCCCCAAGGTCCAAGAAGCTGACCTGAACCGTAGCTTCAATTCGACCAGATCTAAATTCGGGCTGATCTCATAAAAAGCGACCATAACTCGTCTATAGGAGGTCCAAATGAGAAACAGTGCCTAACATCAAGTCTCATTGATGTGGATACAACTTACCAGAAGGACTCTCACTACCAGATTCTCTTTTATTTCTACCCAAAAAAATTGGCTCCCATATCCGCTAATGCGCACTATCACAATGTGGCAATTAGGATAGAAATGACCAAAGTAGGGGTGCGACTGTACTGGAGTTCGTCGAAACTCCCCGATTCCGTCCCTACTTGCAGCCTTTCCTCACTAGGAAGGACTTTCCCTCTTTCTTCGCCAGGACCTATGATCCGATCAAGTTGTGGGAAATTACCCAGAGAGAAGAGCCTTCACTCTAAAATACTCCATTTTTCTCTGCTTTCCTTTTTCTTTTTCTTTATCACTCTAAATCGTATTTTAAAAAGTATAAACTTCCTCCCATTTTCTCCTACATGCCACATGCCCTTTCCTTGATTTTTTCTTCTTTTTCTTTATTTCTTTTATATTTAGATCCTCCATTTCTCTATTATTCTTCATTTAAGTCTCCTATTTTCACTCTTGCATATATAAATTTTTTTACAATTGACCCTTAGGTCCCCATTTTACAATTTCATATTTTTCTCTTTTTCACTTCTGGCCATTTTTTGATTCAATAATCATTTAATCAATATTCATCTAACAATTCCTTAAAAATACCTAAAAGTCAGCCCAATTATACCCGAAATATATAATAAATTTTATTATAAAAATTTCCAGGGTATTTTTGGGGCGTTACATTTATACTCGGATCGCCAGTAGATCATTCAAATGGAAGTAGACAACCTATTGAAAGCAAGTTTCATCAAGGAAGTGAAATACCTCGAGTGGCTAGCCAACGTGGTGGTGGTTCCAAAGAAAGGAGGTAAGTGGCGAGTATGTGTGGATTACACTGACCTCAACGAAAACATGCCCAAAAGATAGCTTCCTCTTGCCGCGTATATATCAAAGTGTGGATGCAACAATCGGGCACGGGCTACTGTTGTTTCTAGACGCTTTCTAGGGATATCATCAGATTCCCATGCACCCGCCTGATGTAGAGAAAACGACGTTCATTACGCCACACGGGCTTTTGCTCGCTTTTTCTATATGTAATTAAAACCCTCAAATTATAGTTATAAGAGCCTTACGCCTCTTGCGGGCCATGTCACTTGGATAAACTGCTTGATTAAATAAATATTTCGTGTTCAAGATTTTTAAAATGGGTCTAGTCTATGACACTGCAAGTGCACAGTCATACAAGTAGTAAAATCCGAATGTAAGTCCGTATAATCTCTACGTAGATTGACAAGAATCGAATCAACTCACCCAAACTAACAAGTTCTATGCTATTTGGACTAAAACCTGATATGCTTGAAAGTTTTATCTAAAAAAATAAAGATCCTAAACTATTAACTAAAATATAAACCGAAATAACATAAACAACCAATAACATAAAGAACAAAATATCGGACCGACCGTTCTCGAGAATGAAAACTATCAACTTAATTACAATGAAATGCCAATTTCTAAGAATGAAAATACATTGCTTGCTTTATCGACGGATCCGGATTTGTTCAAGATCGCTCTAAATGCTGCATTCGATTTCTCCCATATTCACCCGGTTAGAAGCCCGCTTCTCTCGCCCAAGATCGAACTGGGGCTACTCCACAGATGGCGATCTTCTCAGCAGGACTGGGTATTTTTCTTTCAATACTTCACTCATTTCTTGATGACTCCGCAGTATTTTGTTTCTTCTTATCGTGATTTTGCAAAAGTTCTACTCACTTAATTGGTGGCTCAACCTCGTATCTATCGTTCTTCCCTTCCCTTGATTAGATCTCGCCTTAACACAGGTCGGGAGCTTCCTTTAGATTGAGGTGAACTCTCCGATTATTTATATTGTTAAATACTCTCCAACTTCAATTACGAAATGAATGAGGGATTTATCAAAATGAACTTTCGTAGCTCAGCTAGCTCATCAATGGTAGTCTAACATAATCCATAAGTGAATGCTCAAATTCTCGTGAATCCCATCTCTGTCACGTAGAGGCATCCCAAATCGTGAGCAAGATACACCGCTTAAACCGTATTCTGCACTACCATTGGAAACTTATAGATTAAAAACAATACCAAGTAAATAAATCACAACTCAAATAATTCTCTCCGCATTTTTGCAAGACTCAGAATTCAACACAATCGAATCCACTGAAATGCGCCTAATTATCGCATCACAATTAACAATGGAGATCGATCAAGTACATCCACCGTAACGCAATTAAATCGAGAAAAATGAATTCCGTAAATTTGTCTAGATTTCACAATTTTCAGCAAGTAATTTTAAGAAGAAAATAATGTAAAATAAAAATACAATGGCCAATCGTTCTCCACAATTTATCGATTCAGATCCAGAAAAGAAACGAAAATAAAGAAAACAAAAGAAAATCTACTCTACACTATACAATGAACCCTTCTTCTCTCCCAATTCTTGGTGTCGAGAGTGAAAAGTAGAGGTTACTTTACTATTCTAACACTGTCTATTTATATCTGTCAAAAGAAATTCCGCCGAATGCATAAAGATCCGTAGAATTCCCAAGAAGAAAAAGCCTGTATTATCGGCCCGTGTCGCGAATTCTGCTGATGTCGCGACTGATTCCTTTATTTACTCTAGTCCGCTTATATCAGTTTCTCTGGGCCATAATTAAGTTTCTCAGAACTCGTTGATTAGTGGTCGCGACCTCACCAGGTCGCGACCCTTTGGCCTCGCCTTGTTCTCAAGAATTGGATGTCGCGACCTTAGTCTCACGTCAAACCTAGTCAGTTGCCCCTTCAAGGTTGCATTTCCGAGTCACGACCTCGCCTTAGGTTGCAACCTCCTTTAGTTGTCACCACTCGAAGTTCCGAGTCGTGACTTCCTTCCTCTCATAGACCGCACCGCCGCGACCTCAAATTTTAGGTTGCTACCACATTTATGTTTTTACTCGCCTCCTCGTGTCGGAAATTCTTTCAGTCGCAACCTCCTTTTGGTCTTCTCGCCTTGATATGTTCGTAATTTAGCTCGTAACCTCAATAATTGGTCGCAATCGCTTTTGATAGCCCTCGCTTAAACCTGGGCCGTGACCTTCACGCGACGCCGCGACCTCACGCTACATTCCTTTCTCGTTGCAGGTTGTCCTTCGGGCCATTTAAACATAAGGTTGCAAACCGATGTTGATGCTCAATGTGTATTCAGGTCGCGACCTCCCTTGTGGTCCTTGGATGACAAATTGGTTGCAACTTCAATTTCCCTAACTGGGACTTCGCTTTTCAGTTCCATGTCGTGACCTCGAGATGATGTCGCGACCTCAGTTTCTGCCTTGAATAATTTCTTTCGTCTCAACCACATTTTCTTGGTCGCAAATCTTCATTAACCTGGTCTCGTGATGTTGTGACCTGAAATAACCTAACAAACGAGCCCTTGTCGCTACTTCATTTTCTAGTTCGCAACCTCCTTCGTTCAGTCGAATTCTTCTAGTTTTTGGTCGGGATTTCGCTTTGTCAGATTTTCTCGCAAAATTAAATTTGAGCAAATTACCCAATTTTCTGCATATGAATTAACAATTATCTTGTTATAAACTCAGAAAATGGATTAAAAATCAAATGAGTTTTTAGGCTCATAAGCTTTACTGCTACAATGTGATGCCCTTTGGCTTAAAAATTGTCGAGGCCACTTATCAAAGGCTAGTAACTAAGATATTCTGATCGTTGTTGGGCAACACCATGGAAGCCTATATGGACGACCTACTCATAAAATCCAAGGGACGCTTCGATCACACCAAGCATCTACAAGAGGCCTTTAAACTAGTGTGAAGGTACGACATGAAACTAAACCCTATGAAATGTGCATTCGGAGTTAGCTCGGGAAATTTTTTAGGCTTTATGGTGACCCAGAGAGGGATAAAATCCAATCTTGTTAAACTCAAAGCTGTAATGGACTCTCAGACTACTACCTCCAGAAAATGAGTGCAACAGCTGACTAGCCGGTTAGCAACTCTCGGGCGATTCTTATCCCGTTCCATAGACCGATTAAAGCTGGTTTTTATCACTCTAAGGGAGCCAAGATGATTGGTTGGAATGAGGAATGCGACTAGGCTCTCATGGCGATCAAGCAATACCTTACTGAACCACTAATTTTGGCTAGCCCAGAAGCAGGCGATACACTTTACTTTTACCTAACAATATCAGAGGCCTTAGTAAGTGCAACTTTGTTCAAAGAAGACGAAAATTGAAAGCAAAGATCAATATTTGTGAAACCCCGAGAAAATCCTAATTTTCTGAAAAATGGTAAAATGGTAATTTCGGTCAAAATCCGGAATTTTTCTAGATCTTGGATGACAAAACGGACTTCACCGTTGGAATCGTCTCGCGAAATCTAACTACCACGTTGAATTTTGTCGAATTCCAAGATAGTCGGAATTTCACGTTTTTCGAGGCAACATGGGTAGTGCGGGACACTTGACACATTTTGAGTGGCTCACAGTGTGCCACGTGTTAGGTGCAGATTTAGTTAAACAAGTAGAGCCAAGTGAGGCCCATGTGGACATGTGACATCTTCTAATTGGATGGAAAATCCAAAGTGGGTGGATAAAGTGGATAAGGAAATCCAATGAGCCAATGATGGCTTACGCGGTGCCGAGGGGGACAAAAGAAGACATCTCTTCTCCATTTGGCCTGGTACGTGCAGTGGGGGAGGGGGAGAACAGATTTTGAGAAAATGGAGGGTTTTTAGAGAGAGAAAGTCCAACTTCTCTTTAGAATTCTTGGTGTTCGGACCGTTGGTTCTCGCCGGGCCAAGAGACAAAGTTGCTCTACGCTGCAAGGGCTACGCGTGGGCACCAATTTTGAGGAGTTTCGACAAACTCCGGAAAGTAGGGGTTTTCTCCTACTTGGTTTATTTTCAGTTTAAGAGCCTTGTTAATGGTTTTGTTGATATGAGGCCGTGAGTGGCCGTTTGATAAGTCCCGAAAATTGGGACTGAAATGCTCGAAATTGGGACTCGCTGGGACACCACGCATCGTTCTGGGGTGGCTTCAGGTTATATTTGTGTGTTTTGCTTGATGTTAAATAACATGCAAATTGTATTTGGTGTATAGGGTCTGAACACCATGGATTCTGCCCACAAAGTGAATCGATGTTTGGTGAGAGAGCCGTCATACCGGGACAAACGATCGATCGGCTCGAGACTGCAAAACAGCCCCATGTGCTTGTTGGACCGAAAATGTCCATGTAAGTATTTGCATAAAATTTGCTTAAAATGAATGGCTTGAATTGCAGGAAATGATATGTTAATGCATGGAATTAAATGTGTTAACATGATGTTTGAATTATATGAAATATAATTGTGTGTGAGTCATTGAAATTAAATTATTAATTAGCCCATGTGAGCTAATTTTGATGTTATTGCTATCAAAAAATAACATGTGGTTAGTATGTGAATTTTGTTAACATATGCATGAATGATATATTGGCATGTGTTGTATGAAAATGGCATAATGCATTTCATATGCACCAGTATAACCTAGATCAACAGTGTGAGTGCATGACATGAAAGAAATGAAAAAAATGAAATGGTTGTGAAAGAAATTTCAAGGAAGATTTTCCGAAGAATCGCCTCGAGAGTTGTCCAACACCATCTCGGCTGCACTCCATGACTGCTTTCTCGTAGAATTACCTAGCAATTCACCTCGAAGGGTTTTCCAATAGATTTTACCGAAACTCGGTAGTATGTTTTCGAGAACAAAAACCTTTTGTTTTGAAAACTCTGTTTTCTCACACTTGGCTTAGGTACGCGAGGGAGTCACAGGCTCGAGAGTCGGGAAGGGGTGTGAGTCACATTCTCATCCATATCATGTAGGCATTCAATTGTGATCATGTGATTCGTCAACGCTACTTGGCTGTCATCGCATGTGCACTTAGGTGAGAGTAACTCCATGTAGGATAATTCCACCATCGGGCATCGTCACCTCGTCGAGGGAAAATTATTTGTAGTACGTGGAGTGTTCTGGGAAGACGTGCTCATTAGAGACCGCTTGAGAAGAAAGCCAACATGTGGCTTTGATAGGATATATTTTCTAAAACATGTATTAGAATTCCCCAATTTTAATATATGCTCAGATAAGAGTGTAATTAACTCGAACTATCAGAATATAGTTATCGGGATTGCGGAGTATGATGTATGGGCCAATATATTATTTGATTAGTACCCAAAAAGAGCTATTTTGAGTCCTATTTAAGATAGGTTTTGAGTGCTTTTTGCGTACTAATCATATGAATTAAGCCGATTGACATGTGCAGGTCCGTTTAGTACTACTGATTTTGTTTCGAGGTTGTTTTTAGTAGTTTTGCAGGTTTTGGGAACCTCAACCATCATTTCAAGCTTGGCTTCGTATTAGTGCTGATTTATGCCAAGTTCGTATGAATTTCAGGCGATTTACTGCCGAGATGGAAGAAATGTCAAGGGAAATCAAGAAATGGAAAATGGAATTCGATGCGGTGAAGCAACCAGAAGTGGATTTTTCGCTAAGGCATAGCGAAATTTCGCAAGGATTGCGAAAAATTTCGCACCATAGCTTAAAACTGCCATGGCCATATTTTCGCTATGGTAAAGTAAAATTCGCTTATCATAGATAAAAATTCAAGATCATAGCGAGTGCCATCAGGCATAGCTTAAATTCAAATTCTTCGCTACGCCGCAATTTTCGCTATGCTAGCGAAATTTGCTTATGATAGCGAAACTCATATGATAGCTACGAAATTCACTATGCATAGCTTAAATTGTCGGCCTCTCATTTCGATCCAAACGCACTTCGCTTTGTGTAATTCCCATTTTCATTCCCAATGTAATCATATATTTTTGGTATTTTGGTATTTCCACATCTCTTGTATGGCTATATAAGCTACCTTATGACATTTTGTAACCCTAACTTTCATTCATCAGAATCCACGTACTTCTCATTTTAGGTTACAGCTTTTCTCTCTTTCTCTTTCTTTCTCTCATTTTTCAAGTAAAATTAAAACACCCTTTGAGGATGACAACTCAAAGGATGTTTGGCTAAGCCTCAAAACCTTGAAGATGAGGGTTGCTAGGTTGGTTAATGGGGTCCCGCAGGTGTTCCTCTGTTTTAAATGGAACAGGTACTGCATTTATGTGTTTCAAACTTTCCAAACTAGGGTTTAATGCTATTTAATGTTTCTCTTTTGGTCAATACTTGTCATGCTTTAGGGTTCAAGCAGTATTCTTAAATGGTAGATACATCGACATTCTTAGATGTCATTTACTTGAGCCACCGAAATTAGCAATGCTATGTTTTCTATCACTGAACATTGAATGCTCAAGAAATGCTTAAGTTCAAGTAGAATTGCTTTTTAAGGGTTGGTTTTTAGCAAGTCAAACAAAGATCCTCGTTTTGGCAATGACTATATGTCATTTTCACAATGCGAGGAAATGGCAGGGACACCATTGCAACCTCATTTATCAAGTTGTTAGTGACCGAGCCTTCAAGGTCTCCCTCTGCACCTCATTTTAAGCGTTTCGAGTTAGCTAGTGACTATGCTTACCCACCTTTTGTCTGAATCAAATCCAAATGAAAGCCTCACCATTTTGAATCATGATCTGTGATCATTTGTGGGATGAAAACCCCATCCTCGTGTTAGACCTGAACCACTATCTTTATGTTAGCTTGACTACACGGTAGTAGGAGAATATAGGATACAAATTTTGTTGATTACGGATCCGCCTGCGCCAGCCTGAATCAAATGGCGCCGGATTCTTGGATGGTGCGAACTACGAGGATGATGAGTTGAGATGAACTTGTAATCCACATTACAAGTGTTGGTGATCTTTTAACCCTTTTTGAATTTCGTTTGTTAGAACTTCAAGTTTTTTTACTCAGTACTCACTGCTGGGCTGTTTTCATTTTTTACAGTCATTTGCTATTTTGGTTAACACTGATCCTTTTTGGCAAGCCTTGTTTGTGTTCTCTGCTTTGTCCATTTATTATTCTGAGGTGTTTATGCATCAACCTTGAGATAGAGAGGATATCGGGTAGATTGCAAAGAGTTAATTGCACCAATTGAACAAAGTTGTGAAGTCGATTGTGCATAGTGAGCAAATGGATCATACACGAGGCAACAAAGTCGACAAGCGGCTCAATGAATCCAACTGGCATATAGGTCAATGAGGGACCACCATGTACCTCTTTAGAGTTAAAATTAGCTCCTTCTGCATCATACCACCTGCTGAGGATGTGGCAGTAAGACCCTATCTGGTGCCCCTACTCCCAACTTTTCATGGCATGGAGAATGAAAATCCATACTCACACATTCGAGATTTTGAGGAAGTATGCATAACTTTTAAGGAGGGTATAACTGATATGGAATTGTTGAAGTTAGAGCATTCTACGGTAACCCTCGGACAATGAAATCTCTTGATAATTCAGCGAGGCAGAGACAATTAGAAATTGGGCGATCTTGGTGAATTTTGAAGAAATTCTTGATACAACCAAGACCAACGAGTTTGAAGGCGGATCTACGCTTACTAGGCCTATGGCGGTAGAAATTTTATCGGTGTTGGGAGGTTCATGGAGACCATCGATGCATGCCCACACCATGGTTTAATACATGGATGCTAGTGAATCATTTTTATGACGGTATGTCTCCCTGCAGCTGAAGCAAGCGCTGGGAAACCATGTGTGGAGTGACTTTACGAGCAAAACTGGATGAAGCCATGGACTTTTTTTGAATTATGTGTTGGAAACTTCAAGGCATAGGATGAGAGTAGAATCAGGAAATTTGAAAGGCCAAGCCTTCGACTCACGAAGGAGAAGCATTTATGCACTTTCGAAGATATGGAGATGAAAGCAAAGCGACCACTTTGACCGAGTTAGAGGAGCTGGAAATGAGAAATCGGCATGAAGTGCAAGCAGTGAATGAGTTGCTACATCTCGACTGACTTGTTTTAATTGTCGGTCGAATAGCCACCATGGGGAACCTTTGTCGAGAGCATGCCCATGTCTTGGGTCAAAATAAGCCACCTACAAATGCTCCATATGGCAACACCTATAACCCCAATTGGAGAAATCATCCAAACCTTCCATGGAAGCCAAAACCCCCTGCAAATGTCCCTCTAGGAACACAGCAGCAGTTTGGCTCCGCCGGCCTGGCGGCCAATGACCTCCACCTTCTTACTCACTGGTTGAGCGAGGCGAGATTCTGAATTTAAGCAAAGTGGTAGGCACGTTTGTGGAAAACGAAGGTGTTGAATGTTCGGAACTAATCGAAAATCGGCGAGTAGAGAGCTCACTCAACGGGAAGTGGGCCGATATGCACTCTGAGATTTCTAGGTACATCGACCGGGGGTTACGAAGGGAGATTTCCTTCCAGGACCACGGCCAAAACCGAAGGGGAGTGCGCAAATAGGCTCAGCCGATGATCGAATGTAAAAATTGATGAAGTCAAGGCGGTGGTGACTTTGAGGGAGTGGTAAAGGCGAGACCGACGGTCTAGCACCGGTAAGAGCCGGCTCTACGGTAGTTAGTCCACGAGGAGGAAGAACGATCGGCCAAAGGGAAGAGGTGAAGCCTAGTGTACCCCCTCCATTCCCACAGGCGCTCCGAAAAAAGAAAAATTCAGTCAACCAAGCTGAGATTTTAGAGGTATTACGACAAGTGAAAGTTAACATTCTTCTCCTTGACATGATCAAACAAGTCCCCATACTTGCCCAAATTTACGAAGGACTTATGTACGGTAAAAAGAGGCTTCAATGTTAATAAAAAGGCCTTTTTGACTGAGCAAGTAAGTGCTATCATTGAGTGCAAGACTCCTGTGAAATATAAGGACCCGGGATGTCCTACAATCTCAGTTAATATCGGAGGCATTAGTGTAGAAGCACTATTAGACTTGGGAGCTGAGTGTGGGCCCTCTTTGCCATATTCCATACAAGCGACTGGTTTAGGAGGGGTGAAGCCCGCTGTCACATTTGTCTCTAGCCGATAGGTCCATTAAAATACCAAAGGGAACCATTGAGGATGTTTTAATACAAGTGGACAAATTCTACTATCCAGTGGATTTTGTCGTACTTGACCGCAGGCTGGTTGCGAGTGGGAATTAATCATGTGCCCATCATATTGGGAGAGGCCATTCTTAGCTCGCCGAATGCCATAATAAAGTTGCGGGAATGAGTTTGCCGCAGCTCACATTTGGGAATATGACTTTAGAACTCAATATCTTCCATTTTGAGTAAAAGGCATATGCGCAGTGGAGGGCGATTGTGAAGAGTGCATAATAGATACAATTCTTGAAGAACAGGCCCGATGAGCAGCAAGTGCAGATGTGCCCAACCCGGAGTTATCGGAGGTGCCTTGTGGAGCAACAAGATCCTCAATGAGCCTAGTGCGGGGGTGCTGGAGAAGAAAGAAAATAGAAATTCTACCTCTGTTGGTGGTGAAGAACCCGAAGGAACCTCTCAGCCAGTTAGAGCTCAAACCCACCGGTTGAGTTAAAATGTGCATTCTGGAAGAAAGCTTGAGGCAATGTCAATTGTAATATCATCCTTTGTGGAAGGCACTTCACGGGATCACAACACACTGTTTACCTCCTCAAAAGGAATAAGCAAGCCTTGGGGTGGAAAATTTCTGATTTAAAAGGCATAAAACCAACAATCTGCCCTCACCACATTTATTTAGAAGAAGAATCTAAAGCTGTTAGGCAGCCACATAGGAGGTTGAATCCTCACTTGCAGGAGGTAGTTCGCATTGAAGTCCTGAAATTGCTGCAGGCTGGTATCATTTACCCCATATCGATGCTTGCCGTCGTAACTCGGGTGTGCCGAATCGGGGGTGACCCTTTGTGAAAAATGAAAAGGGTGAGGAATTGTCTACTCGACTTACCACCGGTTGGAGGGTATGCATAGATTACAGGAGGCTCAATGAAGTAACAAGAAAGGATCACTTCCCACTGCCCTTCATTGATCAGCTTCTTGAGAGAGTTTCTGGACACCCATTCTATTGCTTTTTGGATGGGTATTCAAGGTACTTTCAGATAGAGATTGCACCAGAAGATCAAGAAAATACTACCTTTACTTGTCCATTTGGCACTTATGCTTACAGGAGGATGCCTTTTGGTCTTTGCAAGCGCCCACCACCTTCCAGAGATGTATGCTTAGTATGTTTAGCGATATGGTGGAGCGCATAATGGAAGTATACATGGATGACATCACTGTATATGGAGGTGATTTTGAAGAATGTCTGACTAATCTTGAAGCTATCCTGCAGAGGTGCATTGAAAAGAATCTAGTGCTTAAGCCCAGGAGAATGCCGTTTTGCCTTGGTGAACCAAGAAGAGGTGTCTTGGGGCATGTTATTTCCGTTAGGGAATAGAGAGTTGTGAGGCAAAATTGAACTTATTTCCAAGCTACTTAGTCTCAATGAATGTAAAACACTTAGGCAATTCCTTGGCCACGCAGGCTTTTACAGAAGATTCATCAAGGACTTTTCGAAGATTGCTAAGCCCCTTTATAAGCTGCTAGAGAAAGATGCTAAATTTGTTTGGGAAAGAGAATGTCAGGAGAGCTTTGAAGAATTTGAAGTCCCGTTTGACCCTTTGCACCAATAGTACGAGCTGGTGGCGGTTACCTTTTGAGGTGATGTGTGATGCAAGTGATCTTGCTATTGGAGCAGTTCTTGGCCAAAGAGAAGATGGGAAACCTCATGTAGTCTATTATGCAAGCAAAACCTTGAATGAAAGCACAAATGAACTATCTTACTCTGAGAGAAAGAATTGTTGGCGTGAGTGCGCCTTAGACAAATTCGAGCATACTTGATTTAGATTACGATATAGTCATTTTATAGATCATTCCGCTTTGAAATATCTCACGACCCAAGAAAAATGCTAAAACAAGACTTATCCGATGGGTTCTTACGCGTCAATAATTTAACTTGCAAATTAAGGACAAAAAGGGGGTAGAGAATGTGGTGGCAGACCATCTTTCAAGGTTAACAATAGCCCGCCCATCAATGATGAATTTCCTGAAGAATCTTTAATGCAGCTGGAAAAAGCTCCCTGGTATGCTCACATTGCCAATTTCCTCATAGGGAAATCCATCTGATTGGAAGAACGAGGATAGGAAGTACTTCTTAGCGGGCCATTCCTATTATTGGGAAGAGCCCTTCTTGTTTAAATCTTTGTGCATGTCGGATAATCCCGGGAAGTGATGTGTGCACGAAGAGGAACAACGGGAATTCTAAACCCGCGCCACGAGAGTGCTGTGGTGGTCACTTTGCTTCACGAGAAGGCGACAGTAGAAGTCTTTGCGATGCGGTTTCTGCGGCCTTCCTATTTAAAGAAGCACCAAATGTGCGGTATGTGATAGATGCCAAAGATTTCGAGGAAGATTGTCTCGCCATCATATGAAGTGCCCCTGAACCCGATTTTAGTGGTCAAGCTGTTTGATGTTTGGGGCATCGATTCCATGGGACCTTTCTCACATCTTATGGTGTACATACATATTGGTGGGGAGTAGACTATGTGTCCAAATGGGTTGAGGCAATCCCCTGCAAAACCAACGACCACAGGGTGGTGCTCAAATTCTTGAAAGCAAACATCTTCTCTAGGTTCGGGGTACCAAAAGCCATTATTAGTGATGGGGGTTCACATTTCTGTAACAAACCTTTCGAAAACCTCATGGCTAAATATGGTGTGAAACACAGGGTGGCCACCCCTTACCATCCTCAAACAAGTGGTCAAGTAGAGCTTGCCAACAGGGAGATTAAGACCATTCTAATGAAGGTGGTGAGCGACCAACGGAAGGATTGATTATCGGAAACATTGGTTTCGCGTAGACTCAGAACATTCAAGGTTGTACAAGGATATGCATATATGGATGGTTTGTGGTAAGGCATGTCACCTTCGATGGAAATCGAGTATAAAGCATGGTGGGCAATCAGAAATTTGAACATGGATCTAAGTAGAGTAGGGGTCAAAGATTCATGATCTCGATGAGTTGGAAGAAATACGAAATGATGCCTACTTGAACTAGAAGATTGCAAAGGAAAGATCGAAAAAATGGCATGATCAAATGATAACTTTAGCAAAATTTCAACAAGGGGACCAAGTCCTCTGTGCCGTTCAAACTCCATCACATTTAGAAGCTCAAGTCGCGATGGACGGGTCCATTCATCGTTCAAGAAGCACACCCCAATGGTTGATGGAACTTTAATCAATCCAAATGATAATATTAGGGTGATCAAGGTTAATGGGCTGAGAGAGTGAAAGCCCTATGTTGTGCGTGAGTGCGTCGAGGAGAATTTACTCATGGACCCTCATGAGCCACGAAGCCATGCATTTAAGGGTGGCTCTGTAGGAATCTCGAAGCCACTAATTTATTTACTTAGTTTTGTCGAGTTTCTTTTTGTAGAAATTTTAAAAATAATCAGCAGTTGAGTGGCATGTTTTGCTTTGTGTTGACAGCTACAGTAACATCAACCACTTCACAAACAGCACCTCAACCTGCCCAGGGGTTAATCCCTCTCCTACCACCACTGATTGAGGAGGTACCACTCCATCCTCTGACTTTCTCATTCCCATGCGGGGGTGATTTGTGTTAAGTAAGGCATATTTTTGCATTTTAGTTTTTCACCCCAGTTATACATGCTGCGATTACCCAAATTCTTTTATTAAAAATTGAAGCTGCTATTTGTGCATATATTTTTATGTTTCTACTCTTGCCTTGAGTTGAAGAATTGAAGCCCTATATGCTACCATAATGTTAGAACAGTTCCATGCATGATTAAGTTTTGGTCAGATTCCCGAGTATTCAACCTTGTATCCACCTTTAACTAAACACACCAAGTGCATGGAGTTTTTATCAATAGGTTGAGAAGCTATGTACCTCTTTTCACTTTGCAAAACCGGCCTTAGTTCTGTTGTCGACCCATAATAGATTTTTGTTACCCGAAAAAGAAGACCAATGAAGTCTTCCGAATGAAAAGGAAAAAAAAAAGCAAAAGAAAGAAAGAAAGAAGAAAAAGGGAATATGAAATTTGCAACAGCTTGAACAGAAGACGCACAGTTCGAGGGTATATAGCGAAAGCCTTTAAAGCCCGGTGCCCTAAACCTTGCATTGGTTGGTCATCGACTTAGTGTTAGCTATCTGGGTGGATGGAGGTAGGAGAGTTTAGCGAGTTGTAGGTCGCTGGATTCTCGAAGTCATTCAAAGTCAGAAATTGACACAGTAGAGTTTGTGGTCGATAGATCGTAAACCTGGGTACTTTCAAACATGTTTGGTTTGGGATCATGACCGAACCCCGTTACCGGGCTTTGGTGAAGTAGTTTTCGTATATTACTAATACAACCAAACATTAAATAAATTATAACGGTTAATAAGTTGATGACAGTTTAAAAACATAACGTTGATTGGAAGGAAGATGTTTCAACTAGTTCGAAACCGGTTTGCCGTTCGATTTTAGTAAACCGGATGACATCTTGAATTGATCTTATCTAAAACGATACCTGGCGTTGGTTCTCGTGTTAAAGTTTTATCGTGAATTAGATGTTTACCTATTTGAAGATCGAAACACTAACCTTATACGGAACAACCATACTTTTACAAATGACGTGCTCTGTGGCGTTTATTTACTAAAGGACTAACATTGGACCGGGGGTGTGAGTGTGCCCCGAGGTTTGAATCTGTACCGAATAGGTTTTATTGGTGTTTTTTAACGTCTTCAAATCATTTTCCTAAAATTGACTTGGATCCAACGCGTAATGAATCAAGATTGATACTCTTGTTTATTAAGGTTGTTTGATAATTGGGTTTTAGAACCTAGATATGTTTCAAAATAACATTATTGTTTGATTATCTGATTGGTATGGGTTCTGATTTATCGAAAGAACGAAATGAAATATCAAGTGGAGACCAGAGAGAGTAGATGGATTGATTCTGGAGGAGCTGATAGATTCCAGGGGTTTCATTAAGTGTGTGAAGACTATACGGGGTTAAGAAAATTTTCTGTAAATCTAATGAAATTATCTATATTATCTGTTTTAATATTGGTAAGCGAAATTAATTATCGGGTGAAGTTATTGTTGCTGCAGATTAAGTTTTCCAGCATGCTGTTTCTTTATCAACAGATGCTGTGACGTCTGTGTGTTCGCGAGAATTATAATATAGCGAGAGTATTGCCCACTCATTTTGATCAAAGACCGTTTTTGTGTGATTCCATTTATTTTTGTATAATCATACCTATTTTGATATTTTGATTACATTTCTATCTCTTATGTGACTGCTCTCAATGTGCATATGACTGTTGCCAACATAACTGTTGTCGCCAAATCGTGACCTGTATTTTGGATGGATTTTCTCTCTTCTTTCTATGTTTCTGGCGATGAAACACATTGAGAGTAATAACTGAAGGATGTTTGTTTCAAACCTCAAAACTGTAAGAAGGTGTTATTGGGTTGATTAACAGGACCATGGAAAATGTTCCTGTTTTAAAATGGGCAGACCTCTTTGTTTATGTTTTCATTTCAAACTAAGGTTAATATATTTAAATATTTTTCTATTTGTTAATACTTTATCTATGCTTTGGTTTGAATAATTCTTAAATAGTGGACATACACAAACATTCTCGGAATCTCAAATTGACAAATGGATTGTAAAAACTCATATCAAACTTTCTCTCTTTTGGGTATTGAGATACTTTGATGATAAAGCCAGATAAATGGAGATATGTTTTTAAGTTGATTTAAAGTCAAATAAAGAATCAGGTTTTGTGATGACTATGTTTTGTAATCTGGAAGAGATAACCAGGACCATATTGCGACCACCATTTTATGGCTAGTGACGACCTTGAGGAATCTCCCTCTCACATCATTTTAATGTGGTTTAGTTAATAGTGACAA
The DNA here is from genome assembly GCA_016808115.1 of Tetrastigma voinierianum. Lineage (NCBI taxonomy): Eukaryota > Viridiplantae > Streptophyta > Magnoliopsida > Vitales > Vitaceae > Tetrastigma > Tetrastigma voinierianum. Next base: position 236,894 of record JAEQBH010003336.1, on the reverse strand, counting down.
CATTTCTTGCATAATGATCGAGCCGATGAAACTTAAGCATTTTGAATGATGATCGGATCATTTATGGGATAAAGCCATCAAATGTTGAGCCTGAACATTCTATCTTGCGGGTAAACTTGACTTCTGCAGTGACCGGGAGGGCTCTCTGGAGACCTAGTACGTTGGTCCAGGATCATATCAACTGTAGCGCAGAATCCTTTGTTTGCTTTAAATGTGAATATTTGTGAATATCAGTGCAGGGAATTATTATGCGATTAAATGGATGGTCCGCGAGACACCAGGATTCAGGGCGTGAAATATTCTTGATGTTCAAATCTCTATATGAAGTAACGAAATTTTGGTCTGAGCAGAGGCATAGCCACCTAACGTCGTGATGGCAGAAGCTTTCTATACAACGCATTCTATCGTCGTGATTAATCTGTATATGAAACTTCTTGCAAACTTTGCGTTATATCAGAGAAGGATGACCAGTGATGAAGTAGATTCAGGTGGTGATAATATCAAACTGGCTTTGGCATTGAAGGAATAAGGTGTTGTAGATTTTAGTAGAACTACCTTAGCGGAGGATGCAAACGAGTGTATTTGTTGAAATATGAGACAAACTACATGGTCAAGTATGCAAGTGCGGGTGAAGCAACAACTGGAAGTTTCTTTGCTTGGAAGCTCAGAGCACCATCTAGGGACTGAATGAAAGGCGGAGCGCTTTGGCTTGTGATGGTTATCCATCCGGGCGTAAGAGAAACATTATTCCTTCTTGCTACTACCAACCTATGTCGTCCATTACGAACAACCAGGTGAGTAAGATAGACGAAGAATTCCCTTCTTAGCTAACCCCTATAATGTGTTATCTAAGCTCGGGAGAGCTACTGGATAACAGGATTGAAGCCCACAAGATTTAGGTCCAGGTGGCTAGGTTTTCCCTTGTGAATGGGCAATTATATAAGATATCTTTGGATGGGCCATATCTTAAATGTCTTACCACTCGGTAGGAATAGTATGTATGGCTGAACTCCATGAGGGGATATGTGGAAATCATTTAGGTGGTAGAACTTTATCTCATAGAGTCCATACACAAGGTTATTATTAGCTAACCATGAGAGCGGATGCAGCCGCCTACGTCAGAAAGTGCGATCGCTTCCAATGACAAGCCCCCATCTCAAGGGTGCCGACTCAAGATCTAACCACCATCACAAGCCCCTGACCCTTTGCTCAGTGAGGAATTGGTATAGTTGGAGCATTGCCTATCGCCCCAGCTCAAAAGAAATTGTTGGTTTCCACCGACTATTTTAGTAAGTGGATAGAAGTTGAAGCCTTTTCCTTGTCAAGGACAGGACCCAGGATGTCGATCAGTCGTGTGGAGGGTATCGTGCGGTTGGAATACCTTGGTCGATCGTAACGCTAACAATGGTCTGAATTTGGTAGCCGGGTGCCTGGGACTCTTCCTCGAGTTGAAAATCAGAAACTTGTTCTCAACCCCTTAGTAGCCATAGAGCAATGGCCATGTGGAAGCATCTAACAAAACTCTTTTGACAACATTAAAAAAGTGACTACATTCGGCTAATGGAAAATGGGTAGAAGAGCTACCTGGAGTTCTCTAGGCCTATAGAACAACTAGATGGAAACCAACTGGAGGTCACCATTCACCCTCACCTATGGGATGAAAGCCATAATCCCTACAGAAATTCCTGAAGAGGCTAATATTGAAGCCCTTGCCAAGGACTTAGATATGACAAACGAGCTCCGTGAAGCAACTGTTGTGCGTATGGCATCGTACCATCAAAGAACAATAAACTTATACAATAGGTGGGTAAGACATCGTACATTCCAAGTCGGGGACCTAGTCTTGAGGAGGGTCTTTGAAAACATGGCAAACTCAACAGCCGGCAAATTCCAACCAAATTGGGAAAGGCCATACACGATAGTTAGAGTGGGGCCAGCCGGATCGTACGCATTGCATAGACCGGATGGGACGCCGTGCCCAGGATGTGGAATGCTATGCATCTAAAAAGGTATTATCAATAGAAGTTTTCTTTAAAGGTATAAGGTTTCCTTTAGAGCATTTTCTTCCAATTCTTGGAATGTTATCAATAAAGTTTTCTTTAAAAGTATTATCAATTAAATTTCCCTTGTAATATTTTCAGGCCCCACTTTCAAAAAAGATCAGACTTGTGGCTCTGCTCACTGACACTTTCAAAAGACCGATGTGGCTACTAGTCTACGGGCACTTTCAAAAGACCAGAGCCAGGGTTCTTAAGGCCCGCCGGCACTTTCAAAAGACCAGGCTTGTGGCTCTAAGCCTGCTGTCACTTTCAAAAGACCAGACTTTAGGCTCTAAGCTTCCTGACACTTTCAAAAGACCAAACTTATGGCTTTAAGCTTGCTGACACTTTCAAAAGACTAAATGTAGCTCTAAGTCTGCTGGAACTTTCAAAAGACCAGACTTATGGGACGGCGCTACTAGCCTGCTAGCACTTTCAAAAGACTAGACTTATGGCTCTAAGCTTGCTAGTACTTTCAAAAGATTAGACTTGTGGCTCTAAGTTTGCTGGCACTTTCAAAAGACCAAACTTGTGGTTACTAGCCTACTGACACTTTCAAAAGACCAAATGTGCTAGAGCCAAAACCCAGGGTTGGTGACTTGCCTATTGGCCCATGTGCGATCCCTACTAGCTTCTAGCTCCTAACATTGATATCCTTAAGCAACTATCCTAGTCAGGATTCATGGAAAAGAGTTGTGGAATAAAGGAATTAATTAAGTAAAATAAAATTGTATTTCATAAATATGCCAGTAGCGTTGATAGTTACATAAATGTTCTGGCGACCAAATGGGCAAATTACAAAAAAGAGGGAGAAAGGAAAAAGAAAGGCAAAAATTAGCTCCGGTTCTTGGCTGAAGCACTCTTCTCAGGCTCCTTTGTCGCTTCACTCTGATCTACCTCTACTACCGTGACCTCAGTGGTTGCTGGGGCAAGGGGGCACCTAGGGTTCGCAAAGAACTCTAGAGGGAGTGGGTTAGAGGAGTTAGGCATACGATCCGGAACCTCTGGTTGGTCTCCACAAATGTTGTGTTTGAACACATAACACCCATAGGCATAAGAAAAAATCATTTCCAAGGCCTTATGGTAGTCTTCCTCCATGGATTCCTTATCTTCGTCATTGAGAGCGAGGGAGGACACTCATCCCCAAATTGGCCTCGAGCTCAAGCATGAGGACGTCTCGCTCAACCTTCTGCTGAAGTCTTAAGCCTTTACTCTCAGACTGGGCCTCTCTCGCACCGCTAAAGCTTCTGACCCTAGTCGTCATCCTTCGCTATTACTCAGACACTAACAGAACGACAGCTTAGTCCGAGGATTTCAGCTTCCTTTTTTAGGCCTCATCCATCTCCTTCTCCGCCCTGCAATCTTCTCTCAAGACTAAAATTTCAATTCTCTCCCACTCCCAATGCTTACTAGATTCGCCTCGCCAAAAAGGCCCAAGGCCCGGTGCTTGAAACGCAAACATTCGGAATAAAACAGCCTTCAAGATCGCCTAACCTAGCATGGAATTCCTCATGTTGGCGAGCCATATTCCGAATAGCAGTGATAACCTGTAAAAGAGGAGATGTTAGAAGAAAATCACAACACAAAACTCACGTTCAGGTATTAAAAGTCAAAACATACCAGATCAATCGACTCGTTAAAGTCGTGGTTGCGAATGATCATCCCGTCTTCTGTCACGCGCTGGAAAGACTTCCTATCCAAATAGCCGAGAAAGGGGATGGAGTACTCCTTAGCACAAGCCGCCACCCATACTCAAGAGCTGGGAGTCGCGCGATGTGCAACTCAAGACTCCTCTTTATTAAAGTGGCCCAATGCGGCCAATGATTTCTTGGCAAATTGAGCGAGAGCCACCGTGTCCGGCGGCATGACCGTCCCCACTCCTGTGACAAAACATACAAGCCTAGTATCAAATGGTCGTGTGAGCCTCGTTCCGCATGGCCTAATTTGCAAGCCTAGTCGAGAACGACCCGCCAAACGATCAAGCCCCGAAGCAGCCTCCCACAACTCCATCAGTATTGGGAGGCCCCTCGACTGAGACCCCATCCTCTAGTGATGCACAAGCCTTTCTGGAAGCATCCTAGGAGGCACCCTCCAAAGCCGGCAAAGCACCGGAGGCTCTTTCTAGGGAGTCCATGGTAATTACTACCAAGCTCTTCTGAGCCTCTTCATCTAGGCCAGGCCGCTTTGGGAGCTTTTCGCCAGATACTTTAAAGCTAGGGTAGTCTCCCCCTCAACGCACCGTTAGCTTGCGCATCTATACATAAAATCCGACAGCAAGGTTAGACATGTCTTCCTCCCTCTCCTTAGCCGAGTCACTAGCGATTGGATCCAACCTGTCCATAAAGCCTCCTAAACCAACGCCTACAAACTTCGGAGCATGACCGCATGATATTTCCTTTTCTTCTTCATCGCTGAAAATTCTCTCTCGCGCACCGAGGGGCGTGCTGGGTCCCGTGACGACCAAAGGTGACTTATATGACTGGACAGAGCTAACCAAGGCTCCTTTAGCGATCTCGGCCTAAGGCTCTTAAGAGGACACGCCAGGCAGAGCTACTCCGACTGAATACTCAGTGCGTCGACAAGGACAAATGCTTCTTGCCTCGACTCCAGCCTCTTCCGCAAAGAAACGAGGGATCACACAAGGACTGGAGATAATGAAAGAGGCTACTACTAACTCCCTTAAGTTCTTCTCACTAACAAGAGGAGCCTGGATTCGGGTCGTTTCAATAATCTCGAAAGAGCCGCTTGATACGCCTTGTGACCGGCCTTCTCCACCTAGTTAACTAGTTGACCTTGCCTGCGCTTACCTATAAAGTCCAAAGAAAAGGGGCATGTCAGAGTGTGGGTGATCTAAAAGAGAACAAGCCCTATCTAGCTGAGACAAACTTGGGAACGTGAGAGACTGGTTCAGGTCAAATGGGAGCCTAAGAGAGCCTGACGTCTCATACCATGGCCTTTTTACTAAAACAACCCCTCTCGGCCTCAAATTTAGTGGGAGCTCCAGGAGCCTTGCCATAAATTATAGCTATGGGCCATGTGCCGACATGATCAGTCGACCCACAACCCTAAGCTTAAAAGTGTAGATAAAACAAATCTCTACTTCTGAAATATCCAATTGGTAGAGAAAGTTTAGCACACTACAACCCATCGAGATCTGAGAGACGTTCGGATGTATGAGCGCAGGAGGTGCCCGGGTGAAGTGCAGGAACTGCTTCACCAACGACGAGATGGGGAAGCGAAGACTAGAAGCAAACTGCTCCCGGGTGAAGTAGACAACATTATCTGCCCCTCCTACAGTTGAGATAGCCACTTCGTCTAACAATTATAGACTAATGTCAGCAGGGGACTTGACAAAAGGATCTCAACTACTTGGCAGACATAGCTGACTCAAGCTCGGCCAGAGGGTGATTCCCGAGGGTCCCTTCCACGCCTAGCCTGACTGGTGGAAGTCTCTTCTTGACCTCTCGCCATACTACAGACAAAAAAAAAAAAAAAAAGAGGATCAACTTGAGGACCTTAAAGCAGTGAAGGCTTCAAAGCCTGGAAAGATAAAAGAAATCCCCCTTCAGAGGTTTGATAACTCACTAATAACGAAACCTAAGAACCCTCTCTCTAAAACCAAGCTTTATAGACCTAATAGATGACCCCAAACTCATGAATATCCTGCAAGTCCGCTCTATAGCTTCATCACTGTAATCTCACCACGAACAATGGACGCGCCTCAAAAGAGGCAAAAACTTTCTTAAACACAAAGATACTTAAACGAGACACGTAAAAACACAATATAATGAAACAAAGTTTGTAAAAAACTCAATGAAAAATCGAAGATGTTTAGCTCATGATTGCTTGAAGCAATGGGCTCATAGAAGCATAAGAGAAAAAAAATTGCAGCAAGTGAATGACTTTGTGAAATAGTAAAAGAGGCAGCATTCGAAGCCTAACCCCTATATATAGGGGTGAAACATCAATAGGCGCATTAAATGCGCCGTCAGAACATCATGCGTCGCGGACATATTAGGAAATAGGCACTACCCACACGCTTTGTGACCAAACGCGCTTCACCATTCGACGTGTTCGATGTACGCATTAATTTTCCAATCCTTTCAACTTTCCATACTCGAGGTTTAAAACACAACATTTTCCCCAACTGAAAAAGCATAAAATTCTAGTAGGGGAAAAGGGGGGGCATTGTGAGTACCATGGTCTTGCACTCCACTACTTAATGCTTACGTAGTTCGCCCAAGGCTTGCTCGCCTAATGGCGAAGCGATTTCCAAGCCCATCTACTATATTAAAACCGGAGGGCATTACCTGCATTGCGAGATCCGAACCCATCTCGCATAAAATTGGTGGGTGCCTCTCAAATGCCAGATCGTGGCGAAATTGGCCTGTAGTTTTAAGTCCCTCAACCAATCGTCCTTCCGCATATGACAAGTTCGTTATGGATTCATGGATAAAGGCAACAAATACACAAAAGATATTTATCCATAAATGTCCTAAATTCCAAATCTCCTACTTATCGAAAACATTAATCCTTAATAAGGAATGAGAGATTTTATGAGAATTTATAAGATTTTCTTTTTTAAAATCAAGGAGAGGTTTGTGTATAAATAAGAAAGACCTCCCACGAGAGGAAGGTATGCAATTTCAATTGTGCTAACTCTATGCTCCATCTTTTGCTAACTTAATTATCAGAGAGACGATCGACCCATCGTCATGCCCAGAGGTTTAGAGGTTTAGACGATTAAGGTACCAACGTTCAGTTTTATTTATGAATTAAAGGTTTGTGGTGGATGTCTGAGCCTGACAGACAACCACGGCTTCTGCTTTTCTTGTAAAGTATTCAATCATGAAGTTTAAAAAATGCTTTTGTTCTTGTAAACAATTCTCAATCATTAAGTATAAAAAGGAATAAGTTTGTATTTCCATTTTCCTGTACATACTGCATCTTCAATCTAACTATATGAATCCAGTGCATAGCCACGATAAATAAATTCCATAATCTCTCTCTCTCTCTATCTAAGTTAGGCTACTTTGCAAAACTGGAAGAGATGGTGTCAGTGCATCTCCATGCTAAATAAAGTTCTCAGTTCTCTCTCTCTCTCTAAGCTTTGCTACTTTGCAAAACTGGATAAGGATTGTAGAAAACATTTATAAGACAAAATAAACCGTACATATGATGTTCTTCAAAAGGTACTTGCTTCTGAGAGAAAATGAGCTGCAAACCAGTAAGGTTCCCAAGAACAGACGTGTCTACTATCTGGATTGAGGGGCAAGAGATTTGACGCCTTGAAATTTCTCATGGTTTTTCAGATACTGCTCTCTTCTGGAGTGTATAATAACCCTTTTGATTTGTGAGTTTTGCCTGGCTTTTTTTTTTTTTTTTTTAACATAAGTGGCCTGCTGCTCCTCAAACATTATCTTGGTTCTGGTGTGATCGGCTATCAGATCCAAAGCCTCTGTCAAAAGTTTGGATATCCTTCTTACTTTGGGTTCTCTTCTCCTTCAAGAAGTTGAGTCTAGATGTCAGCTTAGTTAGTGCGAAAGATGTGGAAATTGCCACCTGTTGTGGATTCACCTATCATCAGAATATATAACTTTATTAAACTATGATAAGCCAAACTTATAGCTTTTCAAAGAGGTTTCCAATAACAAACATCCCACCAGTAGCCGTTCATTAGCAAAAACATCTTAACACTTTTATTTCATCTTCAGCCAAAAAAAAAAAAAAAACAGAAAACAAGCACATGATGCTTACCTCACTCCTTAAAGCAAGCTTTCTAGAGGTGGATGAAGCAATAGGCTCAATCAATGCCTCTACAGGTGGAGTAGCCGGAAGCCAGGATGATATAATATTGTCATGATCTGGCCAACTGGGTTGTTGCTTGTGAAGCAGTTTTTTGATTGACAGATTTTGTGTTGCTTGTTTCTTCTCCATTTCAATGTTTGTGCAGTCCATATCGATGTCCTGTTGTTAATGCAGAACGGAATTCATCCAGGTCAATTTTCAATCAATGATGTAAATGTACAGTTTCATTCCTCTAGGGCCTTTTTTTTTTCCCCACTATTGACATACAAATATTGTGGTATATATCTGATATAATGAGAAGTTCCAAATTCATTTTCTATACTTGCATTTGTAAATGACTAAATGCACGAGTGGTAGTAAGTTTGTAGTGAAAAAGGACATAGTATTTCCAACAGCAAAGGTGCAAGTGATGAATGTGACCTGTTTACTGACGATGAAAAAGATTCATTCAACTCAAAATGAGGAATTTTACCAGATGATCTATTTTCTCATTTTACGCAAAGAGAATTACTAGGAACAATCAATCATTTGTAAAAATCATTAAAAGAATCAGGAACAGTACCATATGCACTATGGGATGACATCAGTACCTGCTTATGATTGATTGAATGGTTCAAATAGACAACTGACACAAAATGCGACTCTTAATTTCTCTGCAACTAATTTGAATGAATGGTTCCATAAGCCAGACTGATTTAAATTCATAGAGCTCCATCAATGTCCGATATCTTTACCCTAGTATTATTTTGTTTCAGCTTCAGAAGGTTCCAGAATATTAATTATGTCGCAGAACCAAATCTATCGATCTCTCAATTTCAAAAAAATATCTACGGAGAATCAAGATGTAGAATTCCACCAATGTTAAAACTATGAGAAGGTACAAGACTTGAAAAACATACCTTACTTTGCATTAAGCGTTCATTGAGATGTGAAGTAAGTGGAACTTCAGCATTCTTCTGTTTATCATTCCTGTGATGGAACAAGAAATTGAACAAACAACTGTCTTAACAGAACACATCATCTCTATGTCTAAACCTGTACTTAAGACAGTCTAAATGTTAATTGGAAAGATAATGAACAAACAAGCCAAGAGTGCTTGTGTTATCTAAGGACTGAAGAGTTGAGTCACACCTTAGTTAAAGAAAAAACATCAAAAAATGCAAATATTGATTTTTTTTTTTAGTGAATTAAAACAAAAAGCATCTATTGAGGCAATGGAGACAGAAAACAATGGAGCAGAGAAGAAAAACAAAAATCTTACAAAGTTGCAGTACAATGCAGAGGTTGTGAATGTTGACTACATGAGCCACATAAAAATCCATTGGTCAGTTCAGGTGGTTGATGAATATGCACATCGAAACCTTCAATCTGATGCTTCAAATTGATAACATCTGCTTCTGCAGGAGGAATTTCTGCCAGATCTGCATTCATCTGTAAGCCAGTTTCAAATTATGAATGTGTTGCACAACCATCATCTATTCAGTATGTTTGACTGACTAATTATTTGATGAACTGACCCTGTCATTGGTAGTGGCTGAGATGGTTAAGTGACCAAAGGGGAGGTGCAGCCCAGCTTCCAAAGCTTTCCTCAAATCCTTCTCTTGTTGCAACTTTTTCTTTAGCCTTGTCACCTGTCATAAAATAATAGCTGCTCTTAAAAAAAATTTTAATTCATTTTTTTTAAGGATGGATGAATTAATACAAATATTAATTTATTAGAATTTATGTACACTATCTACTTGGTATTCTGTTTTAGAATTTATGTACAGGCACTGAATGGAGTGAGGTGGGGTAATTTATACTCATACTGTCATACATGTACAGTGGCTCTGAGAAGGATGTTCCTAAAAAAAGAGAATTAGAAAAAACCGTTGACAAGTTGGTGATTCAGATCATACCAAGTGCAATAGAGGAAAATATCAAAAAGTATCCATGAAAGGCGGTAAGATAACAGAAAGGTTAAAAGTTGTTCAAATAAATCATTTAAGCATAAATATTCAGGGGGGTGTTGCTCATATTAGGAGGATTCAGTATTGATCAATCCCATAAGGACTGAGATAGAATGTCCTGACAGAATTAATGCTAGTTGCATAAAGGGCAGAAATTGTAGGAATTTTTTCAATGAATAGAATCTCCTAACGAACTAGCTCATCATATTGAAGTAACCACCCCAAGCCTCTATCTTTTCTGTCAGAACAGAGTAGTTCTTATTGAGTTAGAGTATGATATATTCAAGGATTTTTTAAGGTCAGATATTTTCACACAAGAATAACTGCAGGAACTGCTGTTGTTTTATCTCTAATCCTCACCAATTCTAATTCCTCACATTCAACAATTGTGAAGCAAAAATCTTTGCTATCCTATAAAAAGAAAAAAAACAGCATATGAAATATTTAATTTTTTTGCTTACAGATTAAAATGCCACAATTCCAGAAACCCAAGAAAAGAGAATGATAAGTTTATCAAGACATTTTAAAGATTCTTACATGCGTGTAATATAAAGCTCAATGTAACTTAATATGCATGAAAAATAAGCTCCTCAACAATAGGAAAAACAAAAAATCTGACATGTCTAGGGTATTTTACTTCAAAGATAAGACACTCTTCACATGCATCCTAAAAATTTGACATGTCTAGGGTATTAATGCAGCCAACATGACATTTAAGGCCTGCTCCTCAGGGGCCTCTATCTCACCTACCCAACCTTATTATGAAGCTTATCACATGGACGACAACAATGGCTTCATCATGGTCAATGACAACACATATGACGGACAATCTTACATGATTCTCTTAATTCACCATAACTGAAGCACTAAGAAAGCTCCATTATGAAGTCCTTTGTATCATAATTTTCAATTGCATAATTAAGAGGGTAGCATTTCTCTCTAATTAACTGGCCTGTCAATGTTCATGGCAGGGCAATCTCATATCATACACAAACCTTCTAGGAATTTGGCATCTATTTCATTGGGTTGCATCAAGTTTTGAGCTGTTGCAAAATAATTTCAGATCATTCTGGATCATGCTTTCAACCGTAAAATGACCAAAATCATCAGGATAAGGCTCACAGGATCCAACCTTATGTTCAAAAAAGATAAGCACACTCCATGCAATTCTTCTCAATTTCTCTTATGCTTGTCCAACTTCCTTTACTAAAAGTGAAAATTAAAGCATATGAACCAGTTTACGTAGCACTTTGGATGAGTATGAATCAGTGTGAGTAGCAGTTTAGGCTAAGATAGTGATTAAAGTAGTTGGACCTGAATTTTATCTCACCTGATCCGAAAAGTTTTGCAGTGTAATATTATGGATTTTTGGGGGGATCTAGGGTTTTTGGGCTCTTTTTTCCCGAAGAGCCACAATACTCCAATCTTGTACTCTATATTTGAGATTATGGATTTCTCCTCCTCTTCCCATGATTTGCTTCCTATTAGGGTTTCCAAGTAAGTTTGTGTTCTACAGTTCTCGTTTTCCTTGTTGCCTTCTCTTGTTTTTCTTTAACTATAGTAGTTTTAAAATAGTTGATATTTTGAATACTAAGTCCCAATCATGTGAACGATGCAAGCACCATGGTCTGTAAAAATCCTAAGTGTGCAAAACTTTTCAATAAAAATCCAGAGAGAAAGTTGATCTTTTGTTGGATACATGTTGCTCAAGTGCTGAACGGCACTCCTGTAAAGCCTGCTTTCTTCTTTCCAGATTTCCTTGAAGAATTGCATTCCCTTTTGCCTATTATGGAAATATATATATTAGGCTATGATGGAATAAACAAAAAGTGTTCTCAAAAAAGGAAACATATGCTGAAAGTTACCTCCTCTGCAATTCTATCTTGCAAGTCAGTTTTGATGTTCTCAAGCCTATAAATTGCAACCCTGTGGATAGATTAACAAAAGAATCGAGTTTAAATAGAGAGTCGAGAAGAAAACTTTGTCATAAAACATTCCAACCATCAACAAGTTATGGTTATATAGCTCAATAGATTAAAAGTAAGGCTTGGTTGTATCATTTAGCTGGTAGTTTTAAAGAATAAATTATAAGCTATGAAAATAAATTACCCACAGCATATGACAAAAGTGAAGCCTCAGAGAAACAACATAAAGGATCACAACCTAATTAAACATCTGAAAGACTGACCATAAGCATGTTTGAAACATATAAAACTTTCAACATCTGCACCATCATAGCAAAACTTTTGATCTAGGAATAATAAATCTTTGCTAACAATCTGCACCAAATAGTTCTTAGTAATCAATCAGCTAAAAGCTGATGACTTGACATTTTAATTTCTATCAGCTTTATCAAAGATGTACCTTGATATTCTCCGGCACAGTGAAAGGTACAAGCAGTATGAGCAGGGTTAAAACTCCAGGATCAGACTCCACATAAGGTACTAAAGCAATTCAAATAATTAATTTGAAGAGAGGATTCCATTAACCATGAAAATACAGTATTGATCAAAAGGGGAAAAAAGACGACTATATAGCTATGTGAAGGAGGGAACCAAGGTCAGCCTGGGGTAATCTAAGAAGGCTAAATACAATAAACATTCTACTGAAGGATGATAGGGTTAAACTTAACAGTGCATAAATCAGGCCTCAATTCAGCCTGAATCCAGCTCAATTTAAATTACATTCAAGAAACAATAATAACCTTGACATTCATGTTCCACATGTAAGATTGTTATGGAAAAAAACTTTTCTCCTGAATCCTAGTCCAAGGCTACTTTCAAATGAAGCAAACTGTGCTCCTTCTTGGGTTTAACATTACTAAATCTCACTCTAATGTAAAACCAACCTTTTCTACACAAATGAGAGCACTCTCACTTATAGAAATCACCCTTCTATACTCATGGTACTGTTTTCTGTTATATTATTATCACATTAGCATTGGAATAATAATCCACCTTAGAGGCTAGTGTGGTTGAATTATTTACATTCATCTTAGGTTAGATGAAAACCATTCATTGTGTTTAAGTTCATCGTATGAGAGCAGGATCATCCACTGAAGCACATTAGGAATTAGCTCAATGTAGATCTTGGTCTGAATACTTACTCATCTTCAATTTCATAATCAATCGATTCCAACGAATGGTTCCTTTTTGCCTGGCATCAGACACCAAAAAAATTTGTTCTTAAAATTAATGGAAGATTAGGACCAAATATATTTTGGTAACATGCAATAAAGGTAAAGCAAACTAAAGAATGAACACAAAAGCTCCAAATGCAGAAACCACAGAATGATCTGAGCAAACACAACATGGAGTACTCACATGGATATGTCCCCATTTACTGGATTGCTTGATTCCTGCCAAAGGATTGTTTGACTTATTTTTAGATTTTCGAAAGCATGCAGATGGACCACAACCAGTTAAATTAGGCACTAGATTTATTTCGCCTGGAACATCTCCAGAGGAATTGCATGACATGCAAGGATGCATTTCTGAACAGGTGTCACTCTGATCCTGCAGATTATGACCACTCTGTTTGCAACCATGTTGAAGATATGAAGCTTGGGGAGCAGTTGATGGCCCTTGAGTGGTTTCAAAATCTCCCTTAATTTCGGGAGTGGCAAAATAAGAACTAGAATCTTCAGAACCCTGCATCCAAAGCGGCTGGAAAATATATAGTCCAGGAAAGGATACAAATGAAAGAAACACTAAAGATTAAAACCAGCCACAATGGCCCCATAGTTGCATAAAACATTTGCATAATGAGATTATATTTCTCCTTAAAATTTTTACAATATTGGAACTATTGAAGATATGAAAAAGGCTAAAAATTTTCCATCAGCATGATACTGCTAATTTTTATTTAATAGTGGAGTTTGACAATATTATCATCATATCATGTGCATATGGTAGGTTGGTAATCATGTAAAGAATTCAAAAAGAACGTACCACACTGTCAGATAATGCATCGTCATCATCTCTTCTGCCACCAATTTTGCTACAAGTTCCCCTTGATGTGTCATTTTTATCGGTTTCAGTCTCGAGTTTTGCCTCATCCCATTCATCTCTTTTTAGGATCTCATCATTAGTTGGTTCTTCAATATCACCGCCACTCTCTTCTGATTCAGAAAGTTCAGAAGAAACAGAACCCGCCTGCAAGTGGTTATCCTTCAATTGACTTCATAGAGTTAGAATGGACCAAAAAAATAGTAAAAATGGAGTGATTGAATGAATCAGGTATATATATATTTTTTCCACTTTTCCTGTGGAAACAAATGTTTCATTGTTATGAAATTAGTAAGTACAAAGATGGATAATAAATCCCTCCCATATTAAACGATCTACTACTTCAATAATAATAGTAATAATACTAATAATAATAATAAAGAGGAAAAATTGTACTACTCTAGAAAGCAAAAGTAATCACATCACTGAAAGGAGATACAATTAATACTCAAGGAGGTAGAAAATCCCCTGCATTAGAGATCAAGTTCTCAGGGTGATATTTCGTTTTGGTGGTTTATGAAGAGTGCGCATAACCCTGTTGAATACTTTTATAGGAAACAACTATGCAAATGAAGATGCAAAAGAAGTTTTCACAAACATAACCTCCATATCCTCTCATTTTGCAACACTTTAATGTCAATCCTGACATGAACTTAAAATTTTATACTAACATTTAGCATTTGTAATCCCTGATTTCAAGCCGTTAATCTAATTCTAACCCAGTATTAGAACTAAAGGTCTTCATATTGATGTGGAACTTCCTTCCTTCCAGAAAAACCTCCTATCTAAAAAGCATTTCAACACTTCTCAATATAATAGGGAACAGCAGTTTTTTTGCCCCTCTACACCTTGCTCGTGGCTAACATCAATAGCTATGACCATAACTTGTCTCTCATGCATAATCACATCTGAATAAGAGAGTGTTCTTTGGAGGTATTTTCCTGTACCAAACAGCCTCCCCTTGTTGGATTTGACAAATATCTATTCATGAAATTTTATTTATTTATTGGAAATTTTAACCTTGGAGGATTATATGAATTATGAATTTCATTATCTTCATAAAGGAAAACTCCACTAACCATCACAAGTCTTTTGATATAGTTCTTTCTATTAACTTAACAAACTACTTATTAAATATAAGAAAGGGCAGAGGCAATCAAAGGGGCTCCCTAAAAGAAGATCAAACTAAGCTATAAATAGAACATTCAGAAGACAATAACATGAGCAGTTTTGTGTCTCTTACTGAAAAGCATGATAGTTAGCGAATGGATTTAAGAAGCAGAGTAATAACCTTATTGCTTTAAAGGTAGAAATGAGAAAAGAAAAAGATAGGAAAAGAGAAAAAAGGATAGAACTTACCTCAAATATGCTGCCATATTCCTCTAGTAAAGTTATAACAATAGCTTGAGCATTGTTAGCTGCAGCAGCAGCTTTCAAGAGTTGAAGAGACCCATTAACACTAGAATCAAAACCATTTTCAAGCTCACAATTGCCAGCAACCAGGGGACGAAGAATTAAAGGTGCCATGCAAGCTGCCACAGCTGATAAACTCATCCGGTTCTCGGATTTATGAGATGCCACGGCGTGCATTACCAAAAGAATTCTTGATTCAGAAGGAAGAAAAAGACAAATCAGTACAAGGAAACCTTATTGAATAATGCAACAATTGTAAATGTACACAAGACATTTTTCTTTCTTTCTTTTTCCTCTTTTGTAGCAATGTATTTTAAAATGTACAATGGCAACATTTTATCTTCAAATGTAAGATTACATGAATAAAGGAAAGCAGTATTCAAGATTGAGAGTGAGTATTAATCAGCTACTAAATAAAACCAAAAAGAGCAGCACAAGAAGTCAGGTATAGATATCTAAACACACTGATAGGAATTAATTAAGTGGGAGCTACTCATGTGGTAGATTCCAGATGACATGGTTGAAACTTGAAACCATCAAGAAAAATTTGTTTGTGGAGTTGGATTATCATCTTGAACCCACAGAATTGGATTTTGATATTTTCTGGCTGATATTTTCGACATGTTTCCATATTTGAACTTCACGGATAGGAGTTTAGGAACCAAAAAAACCGATCCCTTGAATTGAACCTATTAAGTCAAGTTGCATATCTTTTCAACCTAGCATAGCATCATAATGGGTTCAAGAATAAGTGTCACATATGTCATAGGGCTTTGTTTTTGAAAAGCCTAGCAAATTGGTGGGAATTGGGAAGTAATTCATGATTTAGAAACTCTTATGCAAGGGATTTACCTATAGGCAAGCCAAAGAAAATTTGGAAGCAATTTAGCTGGTAAAAAAGCTATATAAAAATTTGAGGGTCAAAATGGAAATAAAGTAAAAAGGAATTTACTCAGAGTCCCATTTTTTTTCTCTCTCCCTCTTTGCTCTTCCCGAAACCTCTTGTACTTTCCAAATAAGATTGGAATAAGATGAACATCAGTAACATCATATAAAAGATGGGAATTTCATATCAGTCACATAAGTTCAAAAGCATGCCAATAATCAACTTTAACAACTTAAAAAATACAATGTCAACCTCTATAACATTTGATTTCTTAAAGAACTGTTACGATTGCATCAAAATTGATATGATCTACAGGAGCCTATCAAAAAGAGATTATCAAAGTTGACTTTTTTTTCTTTAACCTATCAAAACATGTATTATGAAACAGCATTGGACAATAGATAGTACACTGTCCACCAGTTAAAGGCTCAGTAAAAGGAAAGCAAATAAATGATGAAGAAAAACCATAATATTGAATTCAACTTGGTAGTTGACACGACAATTGGATTTTGATATTCTTTTTAAATAAATCAGCATAATTCTGTTATGAAACTTGTTAGATATTGTACAGTCTTTTCCTTTATTGTCTTACTGTATTGTGGGTCCTATGAGTGTGTATATATATAAGTCCAATATGTAATGTAGTGTAGAGACTTCTTTTTCTGTGAAAATAATAAAATTAGGAATTCTCTCTTTTCTCTCTTCACAAAACTGATAACATAACGATGACAATGAGACACTACCTCTTTAGCAATCGACAGTTTGGTTCTGGCAATGTTTCATATAATGCTCTACGAATGGCATTCACTCTAACCCCACGTTCGGTTCCTACAGCAATGTGAGGAAATAAACAGAACTATCAAGAACAGCGGTATAACATCGGACACAATAAAATTACTTCAAGAATCTTTGAAAATATATCATAAACACATCGGAACATAGAACATGAAACAAATATTTATGAGTCCCACATGTTAAATAGCCAGGTAATATGATTAAATGACCAAGTTATTTTCCTTGTATATATTATCCTTAGAAAATCTAACCCATTTCCTTCTCAACCAAACAATTGAAGCTTCCATTCTGCAAGGCTGTCATAAAAGTGCATATGAAATGCTGCCTACCATGAAAAAGAAGAAAGTATGGATAATATTTTGCAAAAATTTGATGCTTAGGATGAAAACCCATCCAGGCATGATATTTTTTATCTTGTAACTCATGGTTGAAACTGCTCTGCATTGTTTCCAAGCCTGTACATGTGACACATCAAAATCACATTCTCAAGGACTCCAGAATATAACAAGAGTAGATCCATTAAGTTTCTTGAAAAACTTCTCAGTTGAAGTAACTTTAAAATGTTGACGAAAGTGGAAACTAATAAATTAATTTGGTTATTTGTTGATTAGCAATTAATTTATTCTTTGTTGATTTGCCTTCAATGGGTTCAAGCAATGGAACAAGCATCTCTAAAACGTCTTATCAGTCCCTTTAATAGCGAAAATTGTTGTTGCTCCACCACTATTAGAGAAAAGACATGATGGTCTTTAAACAGAAGAAATGCCATAGATGGAGAGATGAATAGAAAACAAGGATCTGATATTAGCCCAAGTCAATGGCTTAGAGAAAGGATCCTTTTTTGGAATTTGAATTTCTTTTATGATGTTACAAAGAATAACCTTGTCCAGATTGATTGTTGCAATATATGGTCTAATTTATCTTCACCCAGTGATTAGCGTTTAAAGGTTTTAAAAAATAGAACTAGAAATGACAAATAATTCAACCTTCCAACTTAGTATGTTGTGGCTCCCCAATGTTTAAGCATAACAGGTGCCATGAAATCTTGGAATGCATAATGGAATTAGATGATGAAAATGAGCGCAGGAACTAAAAGTAAGACTTACGACATGCTTCTAATAGAGCACTGCAACAAGATGCAGGCACAAGTGATGATGATAACACCCGAAGGACATGCTGAAACGTTACAGCAAGGAAAGAGTGAGTCAGGAAACGAAGGCATCTTATAAATTATCTGATTCTATGATTATATACACTCCCAAATGGAAGTGCAATAGTGTAAAAGAAATTATCCATTTGTTATCGTGTGATGCACCTTGATACAGTCAGCAACAATATGGGGGTCCTCATCTGGAGAAAACTCATTATTACCTAGAATTTTACATCATAAACATTTATGACATTAGGGTAGTAAATGAAAGACATTTAGGGAGATTTACTACCATATATCTTTTTGAAAATGGAGAAAAGGATAAAACGAAACCAAAAACATGCTTTGTAGTGTATTTGAGAACAGTTTCCAAACACAATGCCAAAAATGGTAATTTCTGCAAATGCAAACTATTCTTTTTCAGTTTGAGCATTTTGATAATAGAGAAAGAAAAAAAACCGATAGAAATTTGAAATTTTTCATGGTTTTCGTTTCCAAAAATGCAATATTTTCAGAAAAACCCTTTCATTTCCACTACCAAATAAACCCATAGAATATTTTTTTTGGAAAATGCCAGACAAAGTTTTTTCTCTTTCACAAAGAGAAAAACCAGTGACATGATTGGGGGTTGAAACACTTAAGAAAGATCACAATCACCAAAAACACCAATACTTGCAGATAACAGAAAACTGGAATAATTAAGGGCCTGTTTGGTTCCTATTTTAAAACAAAGAGAACAAGAAAAATAAGGAGAACACGTTTGGTTCCCAGCTTTTTTTTTTGTTCTGAAAAACACAGAGAATAGAGAAATGCTAAATTCAGAGAACAAGAATAATTTTCAAAAAACCAAACAGGCCATGAGATACTGAGTGAGTCAAAGTAAACAAACCCTGCTCATATTCCCGAATTCGATGTGCAACATCATCTACTGAAGCAGATTGTCGGAAGATACCTTCTACTTTGACTCCTGCCAGTTAAGATCAAAACAGAAATATCAAGAGCAAAAGAAGTTTTTTAAGTGCCAAATACTTTGGAAATGAAAATGAAAGAAATATTAGTTTCTCACATTGATCATGCATTATTTAGGATCATCAGGCCAATGAGGTTAAAGGTCAAACTCAGTAACATTCACCAGGTTGTATGAAAGTTAATTCCATTTCTATTTATCACTGTTAAAACTTAAGTATTTGATACATTGTCTCTCTGCTGGTTTTCTCCTTTCATCACTAAATTTACTTCTTGCATGGGAGTAGAGGAAGTGAAGTTTTGGCAACATCATGGAGATTCATATTGGATTGCAGTTCAAAAAACAAACAAATAAATAAATTGCCTACAAGTAGAATAATGCATGGCAGAATTATCCTTTATACTACAAAAAAGTTCTATACACTTCCAACAAAAAATTCAGAATGAATTCACCTCATAAGAGGGGATTAGCATCTAGTTTATCATGTCCATCTATTGGTAAGGTATAGATATCCAAAAAGGTTTAAAAACCAAAAAGAAAATGAAGGATGACAATGAAAGTGGCATTTTGAAGCATCTAATAGGTATGTGCTGGAATGGCTAACCCATTCAATTGAACCACAAAACAATCAGATGACAGCCTCAAGTACTAAGGAGCTGTGATGAAGTGAAAGAGATTCTCACCATACTGTTCTAGAAATCGGAGGGCTTTCTCCAACAAAGACGGAGCTCCACTAACATCTTCCAAAGCAAGTAAAATTGGCCTACCAACCACCAAGGACCTTACAGGATGTTTACTCCTCACTACAACAACAATACAGAAAATTAATTATCCCAATGAAACACCCAATAAAACAGATCAGATAGGAAAACCACATATGATCAATATCAAGTGACACACACAAACACAAATACATTATAAACCAAATTTTATTCTTATGAACAAATTTTATTTATGTAATATTGTGCTTTCAAGTGTACTGAAAAGAAGCCCTGGGAGAAAAAGAAAAATGTCCAAAACAATGGAGCAGTGGAGATAGAATGGGCCATAATATAAACATGATTGCCAAGACTTATGATGTTAGGCTAGTTTTATAGCTTATTTATGGAAACTCTTCATCCCCATCTTGTATCCCTCAATACACATTGACTGATAATTTTCAACATTTCTAAATAGGAACTCTTTGTTGCTTGATATGTTAAATGAGGGACAAGAACAGCAAAAAGAACTTCTCATTGGAGTACCAGATGTTTTTATAGAAATCATGATGCACCTAACCAGAAATGCTTTTCAGAAAAAGTATGTTTCAAGCAAGCAGCTCAGACATGAGAAAAATCACACAAGCCTAGGAAATACAAGTAAATTAAACTGGTGTAAAGCATGAATACAGAATACACAATTTTAAGTACCATAAATTCCATCTGCTTGTTCATTCCTGAAGATGCTATTGTGTCCCATTACAAGGGCAACATTAGGAGCCCGTGCCAAAGCATCCTCAAGTGCATCCTTCCATTCATTAAGGTCTTCTAAAGTTTCAGCCTGTCATCTCAAAAGAAAATCATAATAATTAGTGATGGCTTAACTAAACAATGCTTCAATCATAAGAGGAGAATAATTATTTTTTTTGACAACTGAGATGAGAATTATTATTAGAGCTCAGCTATGGAGAAAAAATCCGTACACTATTTTTGACCAGCCAAGAATCTTCCCTTGTTCATATTATTTTTCTGCAAATATAATTCTTATGAAACTCCTAACTAGAAAAGTGCACATATATTGGTTTCCCATCTTGGGTATAGTGGGAAATGCCTCCCTCTTTTAGGAGCACAACGTAGCAATCAAACATCAGATTGATTTAATAGGACAAACCTAATATTCTTTCTATTCATCTTAAATCTTCGTTTCCTAATATTTAGGACCCAACACCAACCCTATAAATGGTATAATTTCTGGACAAAACTCTTTAGTTGGATATGAGAATATAAAGACACAAAACTAAAAATAATTAAAAATTTGACATGCTAAAATAATGGTGTTGTTTTGACACTGATAAAATAGAATGCACATTTGGTGTCACAATAGTCAGTGTCTAAATTTCATGCAAAAGACCAGGTCCCAAATGTTGGTGATGTGATTTGAGTTTATGATTTTCCTAATTTTTGTGAAAGTGAATCCCACAATGGAAATGGGGAGCAAAATGAAGCTATGTTGATTAGGGATGCTCCTTTCCTATGCAAGCTTGATGCTTGGAATGAACACTTCGGCAAAATGGAGCCAATGACTCTATGCTTCTGAGGCCCTTTCAAATTTTTATATAAAAGGGAATGTCAATTTGGCACCAATTTATCACTGATGAATGGAGGAAAAACACCGAAAAATCGGATGGTTGGTATTCTTTTGTGGTTATGCCTAGGTGGGATTTGTAGTTTCTGGAATATACTGCCAACTGTCAATACATCTATGTCATTCAATTATTCATAATCAATGAATATCAATTTTCACCACATTTATGGTTCCAATCACCTGTCTACTGCCCTCTTTTGCTATCACATACAAAAACATATAAAATGAAGACATTGAGTTGAAAGTCACAGTAAGAATAAGGGAGAATTAGAGAACTTCACTAAATATCAATGTTAATATATATATATATATATATATATATATATATATATATATATATAGAGAGAGAGAGAGAGAGAGAGAGAGAGAGAGAGAGAGAGAGAGAGAGATTACCTTGAGTGTGAAAGCTCGTCCATCACCACCATCAGGAAAGAGTACAGTCAATAGTTTTTTATCTTCTTTCACAACCACACTATAGAATTGCACAATAAAGATATCAACAATCAATTACAAAATTAATGTGTTTTGTATTCAATATGATTTACAATATTACCTTAAAAACTCTAAAACAAAATTCAAGGAGGAACTAACCTGCCTGAATTGTTAAGGTCAATGCCACCAAGGGTAAGATTTACCTCTCCACCCTTCTGAGGAACAATGCTCTGCAGAGTAGAATAGTCAGTGCTCCTTCCCCTAACTCCCACATTATAACAAGCATGGACGGATGGAAAGCAAGAAAATCATGATATGTAAAAAATATCCACTGAAATTGTTAACTTAGAATTAGAAAGTAAAGCCTAACTATTGCAATAGACATGTCAGACAGAATTCAAGATGATGAAATGCTGTCCAGTAATTCTAAGGGATATGATAACATATTCAACAGAACTTGGGACTCCTTTGAGGAAGCATCTATGTCAGTTACCCCAGAATTCAAGGTTACTTGAGCTGTAGGTTATTAGTCCTAATGCATTTCCTTCTTTGGGTTGTTCAATCTCTTTTAGTGATAGCAGGCACCTCATGCTTTTTTTGTATTCTTCATTGGTTCTCAAGGAAATAGAATATTTGATTCTTAAAAAAAAAGTACCTATAGTACCTCTCGAGTTTTGAGACCTACAAATATAATCTTTCCTACTTGTTTTTTATAGACCATTATTTTCCTTCCATTTCAAGCATAAACATGAAAGAGGTTAGCAAAAAGATTTCCCCATATAAGTATTATTCGACTACCTTAATCAACTCTAGTAGTATGATGGTAACATTCAGCTATCACTCTCAAATGAACATTTGAACTAAATAAGTTGCATTTAAAATATAAAATGACTTGTGAGCATTATTACTTTTAGTAGCATAAAAATTTAGATCCTCTCCCACATGTTTGAATTGAAAAAAAAAAAAAGAAAAGAAAAGTTTGGTGTTGCAGATTCATGGAAAGCATGCAGAAATTATGCAAAAAAAAATTGCTGTTCAAGGGAGGAAATCATGGCAGTTCAGTCACCAGAAGCTTCCAGGTTAGGAAAATTAACAGATGGTTATCAAATAAGTATCTGGTTGTATGAGACAATTCCATAACAAATCCAGTGAGGACAACCACTACCCATAGTATCAGATAAATACAAAGCTAAATAGAGTACCGGGTTTCTTTTAAAGAAGACCAATGATGTGCTTGTTAAGATAAACCACCTTCTCTTCCAAGAAGCCCACCCTATTCCTACACATGAATTACATGGTAATAACTTCAGATAAATTCATGCTCTTTTCCCATAAGATAATAAACGCAATGTAAAACCCAGGTTTGTTAATCTTAGTTTTGATGATAACAAAATAAGTTTGGAGCAAACAAAAAATCTTAATCAAAACTTATTCTTTAGAGATAATATAAGATTAATCAAGACTTACTCTTTAGTATCTCAAAGTAAGGTTATCTATCACCAAAACCAACAAAAAAAGTATTTCTAAAGTAAGGTTGTTCGACATAAGAACTAGACATTTTATTTTTGCTTAAGCACCTGAACTATCTGAGTGCATAAATCTGTTTTATTCTTTTACAGATTGGACAAAAAATATTCTAATGAAAACCATCTTAGTTTAATAGTATTCATGGTTAGAAAAGTTTTCAAAATGATAAAAAGTTATCTAAGTTTCCTAACGATTTTGTCTCCAGGATACAGAAGTTGCACAAACTATAGTATTTATTTATGCATCTTTAAATGATTTTTATAAAAATTGAGCTTAATTATTACAAAGATAAAAGTCAATATTTTGACATGCATTTCATCACTAAAAATATTTTTTAAAATCTTAGATTTTTATACTAAAACAATCTGAGTCACTAAAGATCATTTGTATATCATTTTTTTCACCTTTTCTGTGTTTAACTAGAGGTTGACTAAAAGGTCAACCGGTTGAACCAATAAATTGATTCATTAGACCAAGCAGTTAACTAGTTTAAGAAAATTTTGAAAGCAGTAGAAGTTTGTCTTATCGATCAAGATCCTATAACTTAATAGTCACTTTTTGCATCTTTTACCACCCAATGTCAAGTATCAGTTCATCCTGTTAACCCTGAACTGTGCCTAATGGCTAATTCAGGCTTTCAAATCCTATTTAGAGGTTCCAAGCTTCTTGTATCAGTAGGGGAAAGACTTCCAAGTCATTCAATATTATTTGAGTCTTAGATGAGTGTTTTTAAGGTGCACTTGCTTTTAAACTTGCAATTCATCTTAGTCCACCATTCAACTTTAATTTTCTTGTATTTTATAGTACAAAATTGTAAATTAAGAGTTTTATCCTCACCAAATATTTTCTTGTATATTGTAGAAAACAAGAAAGAAGAATTAGAGGAAAGAATTCCTTGTGTTTTTCATTGATCCATTATGAATATATATGCAAAAAGTCAATCTAACATTCCTGATAGATTACAAATCTATAAGACAAGTTTCCTATTAGGTTACAACTCTATATGTAAAGTAGATATATGCTAAAACACTCCTCAAGTTGGAGCATAGATATTAATCATGCCCAACTTGTTACATGGATAACTAACCCGGTCCCCACTTAAGGTTTTTGTGAAGATATCACCCAATTGTTCTTCAGTCTTCACATATCCTGTAGAAATCAAACCAAGTTGTATTTTCTCACGAACGAAATGACAATCTATTTCAATATGCTTAGTCCGTTTATCGAATACTGGATTAAAAGCAATATGAAGGGCAACCCGTTGCCGGCCACCCTCGTAGTTCATAGATCGAGTCTAATGCCGATTTCCATCAAGAGTTGATGAAACCACATGATCTCACATATGGACTATGTCATCGCTCTATATTCAGCCTCTGCACTGGGGACGGTGATAACATCATTGCTTTCTTACTCTTCCATTAGAGACACTGATTCTCCAACAAATTCATAAGCCTAGCTCAGTTGGTTAAAGTGTCAACGTTTAAAGGCTGGACATGGGGAGGGGAGGGGTTCGAGTCTCACTGGAGATAGTTTACTACATTGTATTAAAAAGTGATTACCTTTCAAAAAAAAGATTCTCTCCAACAAACACACACTACCCCAAAGTAGACCTCATGTCCTCCTTAGATCATGCCCAATCGCGTCATAAAAGCACTCAATTCTGTTATGCCCATGATTACTGTATAAAATATGACGTCCCAAGGCTCTTTTCAAGTAACATAGGATTTGTTCTACAGCCACCCTATGATCAACTGTTGGAGAATACATGTATGTTGGACAAAGAACAGTGACAATAGAAGAAGAAGAGAAAATGTAGAGAAGGCAAACTCTTTACATAGCATACCACAATGAATACAAGTACAGAAAAGTTATAAACTTAAATAGTATACACTGACTTGGTAGATAGAGTCTTGCAATATGCAATGTCCTAAAGACAATATCGCACTGAATTTCTCAGGCAAGAAGACTCGAGACTTACTGCCTCCCGTGATGAAACTATCTATTGTTGAAGTATTTGCACAGGAAATTTCAACTCATGCAAACTCTTTAGTATTTTTCCTCTCCCTTAAGTGAATGCACGATTTTTGTATATAAATTCAACACCTTTGTAAAAGAAATCTGAAATGAATATTTATAAATTAGAATGCCACCTTTTTGAAAGTTTGCAACCTTTCAGAAAGATGCACCCTTTCAAAAAACGTTTTCAACAATTGCAACATTACACAAGAGTTGCAACTTTTCACTAAAAGATACAACATTTCATAAAACAAAAACAAAAAATAAAATATATTTTTATTTCAAAGCCTAAGGCCCATCAGCCCCAAGGCCCAAGGCCTTTTTTTGATTTATTAATATATTAAGGGGAGCCCATGGAGAAGAGACCCACCCATCTCTAGTAGGCCTCCAATTCTCATCAATAGTAAATAAAGCACCCATTCTTATAAAGTGTTATACAAACACTTCTACAATCAATATGGGACTTTGAAACTTTTGTTTTAAAACTTCTAACAATGTATTGGCTTACAACACTAACAGAGCATGCAATACGAGGGCGTGTTACTGTAGGGTAGTTCAGCTTCCCAACCAACCTTCTATATCTCTCAGGGTCTTCAAACAATTTCCAGGTTCTCTAGCAAGATGTGTTTCTCAGGTCACAAGGAATGACATGGCTTTGCTACCAATTCTTCCTTCAAGCTGCATTAAGCCAGATTCGGGACATCCAAGCATTGTGCATTTCCTTTGTGATGTAAGATTCCACATCATTCTCATAATCAACACCCAAAGTATTTTGAACATCCCAAACTTGCGGTGGAATCGCCATGAAGAAAGGACTTTGAAGGAAGATATACCGCCATATCATTTCAAAGAATGACAAGATCAACATACACAACCAACAAGATGATACCGCTTGAGAATTTGTAGAAAACGTAACGATCAAATTTGCTCACAGCCACTTTCTCAATCACTTCACTCAATCACTAAACCATGCGAGTGGACTCTATTTTAAGCCATATAATAATTTGCGAAGAAGACAAACTCAACTAATCTCCCCCCTAAGCAACATACCCGAGAGGTTGCTCTATATAAACTTATTCTACAAAATCCCCATGAAGAAAAGCATTTTTAATATCAAGTTGGTGGTGTAACACCCCAAATTATACCCTAGTAGTTTTATGATATGTTAAGGGTATAATAAAAGTCAAATTTGTATTTTTTTAGGAAATTTAAGTGCTAAGTGTGAAAAATGATATTACCGGAATTATTAAAGAAGTTAAAAGGGTAAATTGGTAATTAGCCAATTAAGGACTCAAAGGACATAAGATTAAAAGGTTATATGTTAAAATAGAATTATGATAAGTCAATTCTAAAATCGAATGAAGTTAAGAAGGACTAAAAAAAGCAAAAAGAGTAAAATCGAAATAAATTGCATTGGGTTATAACAACTTTGTTCTCTAAAGGATAAGAATTCCCCATTTGTTTGGCTTGGGGTCTAGGGCTTACGGTTGGGAGAAGAAGAAGCCATTTTGGTTGCCTTCTCTTCTTTTGCTTTAGAGTTCTACTTGTTCAAGTAAGGAAGAGAAGAAAGGAAAGCTACTTTGAGGATGTCAAGAAATCAAGGTTAGGAAACTATCCTAACTCATTCTTTGTCTATGTTTGTGTTAGAAAACTATCCCAACTCATTCTTTGGTTATGTGTGTGTTAGGAAAACCCTAACTCTCATTATAAAGATGTTTTTGGTTGGTTTAAGTCAGTTTTGTGGTTTGTTTTGATTTGGTTGGAAATCTTCCGATGAAATAGGGCAAATATGCCTCAGTTATGTTTTAGCCAGACACCTCTCCGCCTAGGCAAAGGAGTGCTCGCCTAGGCGAAGATCTGTACGCCTAGGTGAACCCAAGGGCTAGTTTGACATCAAGCTCCTTCCACTGGGCGAAGCGATCGGATCCGCAGCAACCCCGTCAAAGGGCAGCACCCGCCTCGCCAAGCGAACCCGAGACCTCAGGCTCGGGACACCGTTCCTCCCGCCAGGCGCGATTCGTCGCCAAACCCGCTTTTTGTGGCGTACTTTGTTGCCAGCTCTGGCTTGCTTGCGTATATAGTCATACAAGAATGTGATTAAAAGAACAATATAACATGCCTCGATACACATATAAGTGTATGCCCGCTTACACTAAATAATGAATGAATAGGCACCTCGACAAGGTTTCAAGAATCAAGCACGTTTCGACCTCCTGTCTCCGCTACATGGCACTCCCCGGCCAGTGCCAAGGCACTTCCTGCTACGTGGTGCGTGGACCGCCGATCAGGCTTCCAAGACCTCTGCTCAAGACTGCATCACCTCTGTGTACTCATTGTGTCTGTCCTCTCATTCATTGTTGTCGGTTTACACAAAAACATTTATATGATAAGTATCCGAATAATGGTCAACATAAAAACAAAGTAAGTCGCCTATGTTAAGGCATAATTCCGGGTCACATAAAGGTACCCACGAGTATCTTCCTCGATATAAACTTATGTTATGTACTCCTGGGCCGAGATCAACATTCCTGATATGCTATGTTAATTACTTTACATGTATATCAGAATGAGGACCACCACAAGTATCATATGTTATTAGTTTTCCCACTAAGCTATAAGCTTAGTACGTGTTTCATCCATGGGCATCAAGAGGTCATCGACATCCCGCATTCGGCCATAACACAACATTGGTGAGTCCACCTATGTGTTTTTTACTCGTTTTGAAATGTAAATGCAATATTTTGTAATAATGGAACTTGTATAAATACAAGTAGTTAGAGACTCAAATATGAGTGGCATTTCTTAAACACCACTACTAAGTAGGAGTCTTACACAAGTTTATGTTGTTATGACTTGAGGATTGAACTGGCCCACTAATAACAAAAATGTTAGATTAAGAAGTCCCGTCAGATGGTCCCTCACTCCTATGGCTGTGGGAAGGGGAATTACGTGTGGAGGTCCCAAACATGAGTTGCTACCGCTGCAGGATGCTAAACAAATCGAATAGAAGTCAACTTGGCCACTAGAGAGAGTATCAGAATAATCCACCCTATAAGTCTAGGCATACCCTTTAGCAACAAGGCGGGTTTTCAACCGAGCAATGGATCTATCAGGATTAACCTTCTCTGTAAACACCCAATGGCAACCAATGACTTTCTTCCCAGCAGGTAAACGAACCAAGTCCTAAGTACAATTGTCAGTCAAAGCATTCATCTCCTTTATCATAGCACTATGCCAACCAAGGTAAGCGAGGGGTTCAAATACCTTGTGAGGCAACGAAAAAGAGTCCAAGGATGCAATAAAAGAACAACACAGTGATGACAAGTGGTCATAAGAGCAAAAGGAAGAAATTGAAGAGCGTTAATAATCGACGCTACCTTACCGAGCAATAGGAAAATCGCCACCGAGAATCGATCTAATGTCGGCAGGTCATGAGGGCTCAAGATCGGGGGGGTGTCAATTTCTGCACTGAGCGATAGAGGGTCATCTCCGAGGAGGCACGTAAGCTAGCGAAGCAAGAGTATAAAACAAGAACAAATATCCTCCTAACTGGGTGGATCTGGGTTCCTGAGAAAATACTACATTCTTAAGAAAGTGACATCAAGATAAACTAGTACTCACGGCATCAGACAATAACACCTATACTCCTTTTGAACCCGAGAGTAACCAAGGAAGATATACTTCAATGACTTAGGATCGAGTTTAGACACATACGGACGAACATCCTGAACAAACAAGTACACCCAAATACTCGAGGCTTAATGGGAAACATAGGTTTATTCGGAAAAAGGATGTGATACGGAATGTCCCAATTCAAGATTGAGAAAGACATCTGATTAATCAAAAAACAAGCGGTGGAAACAGCATTGGCCTAGAAATGTTTGGGCACCTGCATTTGAAATAATATAGCTCTGGCAGTTTCAAGAAGATGTCTATTCTTCCTCTCAGCCACTCCATTATGAGAAGGAGTATCGACACAGGAGGTCTTATGAAGGAGGCCATTTTGAAGCATGAATGACTAAAATTGTTCTAAGACATATTCTTTAGCATTATCACTTCTCAAACTTTGAACATAAACATGAAATTAAGCGTGTATCTCAACATAAAATGCACGGAAATGAGAAAATAACTTAGAACAGTTTTTCATTAGATATAACCAAGTGGTTCATGAATAATCATCAACAAAAGAAACAAAGTATCGAAACTCCAGTTGGTGGACACGAACCGGACATGGGACCCCAATATCACTCCAAATCGACTAATTCAAATGGAGCACTAGCTCGTTTATTGACTCTAAGACTAGAATGAAGACGATGATGCTTCGCAAATTGACAAGACTCACAATCTAAGGACGATAGACTTGAAAACTATGGACACAACTTTTTTAACAAGGGAAGAGAGGGATGGCCTAATCAACAATGCATCTCAAATGGTGTAGTAACTTTAGAACAAGCGACAGGTCTTAGTACTACATGATCAAGAATTTAGAAACCCCTAGACTCACATCATCTACCAATAATTTGCTTCGTTATAAGATCCTGAAAGAGACAAAAGCAAGGGAAGAATGAGATATAACATTTGTTTGAGTTAATTTGCTCATAGAAATCAAATTAAAAGAGAAATTAGGTAAACTCAAGACGGATGACAAAGGGAGAGAGGGAGTGGGAAAAATTGTGTCTGACCCAAGAACACATGACTGTGACCCATCTGCCAAAGTGACAAAGGAAGTTGAAGGATGCGACTGAAAGGTAGAGAATAGGTTAAAATTACCTATTATGTGATATGTGGGTTCATAATCAATGACCCATTCGGAGGACGAAGAAGAGACAAGGCATTTATTCTGTTATCCGACTCGCCACAATAATCGAGTAGATGGAGACTTCAATGACTCCTTCGACATACAAGTGGAACTCGCTAATTGTCATGGTGAACATAACTTAACCGATTCGATGCCTCATTAACGAAGCTGCATTTTGTTTGACGTAAATCTCTGATTCCAACTTTGCCGCTTTTTACAATCTCATATCACATGTCTAGGCTTATGATAGTAATAACAAACAACTCCTCCAGAGCTTGTCCCTCTAGAGCTACCACCTAGACCACTATTTCTGTATTGTTGTTTTTCTAACTCACCAATGCTCGACCTCAACAAGACACCGTTCATCCGCGTAAGGAGGAGTGGATTAAGAGGTCTCAGGACGGAGTATCCTATCAATGTTTCTCGGGAAAGATGAGATCCTCGGTGACTTACCGTAATCCGCACCTTAACAAATTATACTCCAAAGGGAGTGCTAGCCAGAAAACCCATCACCGCTCATCTTTTCCCCTGATCTGGTCGAACCTTAACATTGACTGTCAGATATGAGGTGTATTCAGTTCCTCATATGTCTTTTTATAGTCCATGAAGAGTTTTGTGAGGGACTGGTCTTGTTTCTTAGTGAAATAAAAGGCTCTACATACATTAAACATGCGAGAAATATTCCCTTTGTCGAAATACACAAACTCCAAATATTTCATTAGTTCCTTAACATACTCAAAGTGATAAATGAGGGTGAGTACCTTACCATCAATGGAATTATGAATTTGTTGGAAGAGACGGCATCGCCCTTCAGCTATCGTTTTTTCGACCTATCCAGAGGGTCCTTATCAAGACATGACGCCACATGCGTGAATACCCCGTATAGGCGAATTGTTTTACTCCAATCCGAGTAATTAGGACCAAAAAGTTTGTCCTTCGTGATTTTAGACATCATCGAACCACTTCAGGCGCCGAAACATGCTTCTTATCTTTTAAAAAATCTAAACTACTCATTATGAAGTCAAAGACAAGAGATTATGGCAAAAGGACACCTTCAAAAACCAAATCGTACAGGATTCCCCTGAAAAACCCTGGATCCGCAACAAAAAGTCTCAAAATCCCTGTGTGCGCTAGGAGATATGAAGACAAACCACCTCAACAGTTCAGAGGGACGAACTCCACACGCACTGAGGCCGACGCAGCCGCCACATGCCCCCACGCAGCCCATGCGCGTGCCTCGTGGGAACAAGATAAATTACTTCAAAGCGCGCACGGCATCACACGCGCTGATCGCGGGCCACCGAATCCTGGCAGCAAGGCTCGTCGATGGTCGACACTCCTCCCCGTGGCGGTCGGCGTGAGGTCCCACGCGGCCCTCGCAGACGTGTTTCAAAAACACACCTCCCGCTTCGTCGACACACCTTCCTGCCTGCCGACACACCTCGTCAGCCGAGATTGATTTTCTCTCCAATAATTCCTCAATTCTGAGCCCTAGGCTATGATATCATGTAGAAAGCAATAAAGAAGAATTTGAGGAAAGAATTCCTTGTGTTTTTCATTTATCCATTATGAATATATATACAAAAAGCCAATTTAACCTTCCCAATAGATTACAACTCTATAAGAGAAGTTTCCTAATAGGTTACAACTCTATATGTAAAGTCAATATATGCTATAACATATATCTTGTGAGTTAGGCTTAAGCATGAGATATTAGGTAAGGAAAAATCTAACAGTGAGGTATGATTTAGGGTTCACTAGTTGGGCATCATTCAGGGAGTTTAAAGGAAAACATCTCTTAAGGAAAAGCTTTAAGTGCCCATGAGCACCAGTTAATCAAAGTGTAAAACTTGAAGGCTTGGTTTTGAATCCTAGATATTATATAATGGAACCTTAAGCTTGGGATCAAAGCTAGTAAAAAGCATATATAGGCCAAGATTGGATTAAACCACAACAAATCTTGAGTTTGTGTTTCTCTCTTCTTGTCTTTATTTATATGCAATTTTTTAATTGTTTCTATTATATCATTACTTATATTGTAATTTTATTAGGACAATATATCCATTTGGAGGAGCATGCATTAACCAGCTTACCACATTGTCAATGCATGTATGCCACATAAGGGATTAAGTGTGCTACACGTGGATTCACTTCTCCACCATCTCTAGTTTGTAGTTTACCTTAATTAACCAAGCATTATTGTATCCTTGAGCAGATTATGTTAATATCTATATTGAAAATGAAGATCCTTGTTTCAATATGCAACTTTTATTCGAAGGAAATACCTTCGGCTCTCCAAACCCTTGATTTCAGACTCCTTTGCTAGATACAACTTCAAATTCCAAAATTCTTAATCATCACCAGTAATAACAATAGCAGGCATATAAACAATTGAAGTAGTGAACCTTCTATGGAGATAGTGTTTAATAAACAACGTACTATTTGGCACATCCTTGCTTTGTACCTATTTAATGTTTCATTGGCATATAGCCATTTGCATGAACTGTTTACTTGCAATTGGAATAGGATAGCTATAAATTGGCTTGTAATTAGAATGAAATATATGCACTTCCTTATTTTCTTGTGATCAAAGTCAACTACTGGTTAAGGCCCTATATTGATTCAAAAAAGGTGACACAGATCATTTTCATCTTTTTGTTCACCCTTTTCTCTTTTGATGGGTACATTGAGGGGAATTGCAACCACTAACCAATACTGATCCCTCAAAACGTTCACTCTCTAGAAAATAGTTTGTCTATTACAGGAAGTTTCCCTTCCCCCATCCCCATGACATAGAATAAAGGAACCAGAGCACCTTGTGTTGTTTCCATAATGTTTTTGCTGTACGTGATCATGTTTGCTTGTAGTCCCTTCAATCATTTTGGTTCTAGATTGAATAGATCCCAGGACATTTTTCCTCTGGCCTTAGATAGATGTTGCTGTAGAACCTGTTGTTTTTATGATATTACTAAATTTGATATACACCAAGTTTAATCATCTTCAAAGAAATATGCAAAAGAACATTTCAAGACACAAGTCTTTGAACCTTTAGTATTGAATATGTCTGGAAAAATTGTGTTAGGTGTAAATATATTATGAATCCATAATGGATGATATATTACTCTATATCATCCATTGTTCTCATAATACTTGTAATTTTAGACTCTAAAAAATCACAATATCAGATCACAATTCAGTCCATAGATTCTTGTTCTGTCGTTGGGAGCAAGATAGGGATTTATGACATAATTATTTGACTGAGTATATGATTTTTTTTAAATTTTTTTAGTTTAACTTTGTGTATCCTAAGTACAAGGACAAAACCAGTATGAATCAGATTTATGGGCAAGATGGAAATCAGGGTATAGCTTCTTGTTTAAACTGAGAGGCAACAAAAAGCATATACAGTTTTTCATATAATAGAATTAGAAAAAGCTCATAAGAGAAACATTTCTAAGTTCCTCAAACCAAGTCTGAACGTCATGTCATAAGCAAACAAATGAAAATTCCAGCAAAGAAAAATGCACCTTTGGATGAAACAAAGAGTGGTCCACTCTTGAAAACCTGTATAGAAACATAAATTGCAGGAACAATTACATTAGCAAACTAAAATAGAAGGGCATAAACATGAAATGACAGCAGAGGGAGCAAGGATAACAAAACTGAATCCAAAACCACCTCTGATGGAAGGCATATAAAGCATAACATTCTTTGATGAGTTTGCAATGGCCTGTGATTATACAACCAGTTAAACACGTGGTTGATGCCTAGATTTTTATAATTAAGAGCCCAATATAATTCATTTGAGTGTCACATTCTAGAATCAACTGCTTAAGACCAACTTTTAAAGTTCAAGAACTGAGTCACATTTGTTGATAGAAGAAGACATGGTATAAGATAGACTTAGGTCTGATTAAAAATTAGATAGACTTAGGTCCTAACTCTTTGTTTAACAGAGTACTTTGTCGTTAGTACTTTCTCTATCTCATGATAATAATAGCTCATAAAATAGGGAAGATACTTGTGAAATTTTGAAATTCACTCAATCAAATGGCCAGAAGAAGTTTTCCGAGATAGGAAGTTCAAATATGTAAAATGAGAAGTGATAACAAGGCGCTTTGGGAAATAAGCCAACATTAACACAGACCCATGGAGAGTAGGGTATGTACCTTCTGATGCAAATGGAGATAAAAAACCCTCCTCAACAACACTAGGCTACCATGCTCATTTGAGAACAATCAAAATGTACAAACAGTTTTTTAAGTTCACTACACCTAATGACCTCCAAAGGTGGAGGAATAATGTGCATCTCCTCTGGTGCACAGTCACTTTCTTAACCTCTCAGTTCACCATGAGGAGGCTAAGGCAAACGCATCACCTCAGTGCCCAAATAACCAGCAAGGGTGGTGGTTTTTGGATTCTTAAGATATCCATCCATGAATAGCCATAGTGCATATTGAGATGTGGGAAAAGGATTTACGAACTTTCCAATGCATATATAATCAATTCATTATTCAAGTTATCGTTTCAATAATCAATGGACCATCTAACCCCTAATACAATGTCCATAAGTAAACAAACATTCATTAACCTTAAAAATAACCCAGAAGCACTGACACATAGATGTAACAGACAATCCTAAAAATGAAGGGTTACCCTATTTCCAGTGATAACACAACTGATCAACCCACCCACTGGTAGCAGAGCTCACATGAGATCCTCCCTGAAACACCAAAAAGATCGATCATTGTCTACCATACGAATTCAACATATCTGAAACAATGGCGGCACATCCAAACACAATTCTGTTAACTACATACGACACAGAAAATTCAGCAGTCTGGGTAACCATCTTCTCCCTCGATCATCAATACTGTGTCATATAAAAAACCAAGCCAAGAATCAATAACCTCTATACACAAATTATAGAATGTACATAAATTGAAATGGACTAACAGTGAAGAAATGTATCTCACGGATCATTAAGATGGCATAAAACATCATTTCCTTTTAAAAATGGAGAAGAAGGCAGATTAAAAGTAAACTCAGAACAAAAACAGAAAAAAAACAAAAAAAGAGAGACATGAAAGAGAGAATATGCACCCATGAAACAAAACAGTGAGTGTACAGTGAAGCTAATGCAAGTTTGAAATACAAATCCTGGTAAATAAAGGAGAATCAAGAAAGCAGTAAGAAAGAGAGTAAAGTAAATTTTCCTTTCTAAGCCTTGCCTCTCTGTTTCTTGTTTTCAAACGAAAACCCCCCAGGCAAGCAACGTAATTCAAAATGGTCCCACCCATTCTTCATCACTCATCAACAATCAAATCCATCACCCATCACCCATTACACCCAACAATTAATTTTGGGTTTTCCATTTTTATAAAATATTCTGATAATTGGAGAGTTAGAAATTCAAATAAGCTATGATAATAATCTTCAGATTGTTAATAGAAAATGTTGGAGGCATGCTCCTTTGTATTTCATGGTTGGAGTCACGTGAATGCCAAACACGTGCCCTCTTTCTTATGCTGTCTGCCATTCTTCTTCTTTAACTTTTCAGACATGCATTGTCTTAATCTTTTTCTATATTATTCATTTTTCAAATCTTACCAGCAATGAGTTATGATGCTATCATGGTGCTTTATTTAAATACCACATAAATTAATATAAATCATTTTAGAAATAGTTGGTTAAAAAGATATCAAATAACTTCAAATTTGTGAATATAATAATTTTTATATTTTTTTAAAATAATCTATTTGGGACAAAAATGCTTTTCATTTTATGTATTTATATTGTCTTTTAAAGAATATGTTATCTTTGTAAAAAAATAAGTGTATTTTCATGTCAATGAGGTTGAGTGGGACATAAGAAGGAAGCCGCAGATTCCCGTCTTATAGGAATATAATGAATAGATGTTAATGAAAAGTCAAAATTCCAAAATTAGGTTTTAATAAAGCCTTTTAATTCCCTTTCTTTACATCTATTTTATATTGTCGTAGTATTATATTCCTTTCATTATGATATTTCTCGTAAACTCATTCTGTCTTTTTTTTCACCTGAGCCAAAACTCAAGACGAGTATGCTAAGAACTTAGGACATTGAAAATAAAATAAAACAAAATAAAATAATACCACATAATTAAAATCTTATTTAAAAAAAAAGAAAAAAAAAAAAGACTAATGACATAGATTTGAGAGTGGGTCAGGAAGGCGTGCAACTCTCAAATCATGGCAAAAATTAAGGAGCTCCGGAATCACTGGACATATGCTAAAGAGCAATTATTCATATGCCAAATAGAAGAGTCCCACGTAAGAGGAAAAAAAACAAAATGCTTCTTTCCTTGACCGCGATGTCACTTTTTTGTGGAAAATTCGACTAAAACTCCCGAGAACATTGACGATCAGGATTGGTTCTCTCTCAGAGTTGGTTCAAGACTACACCCGCGTTTGGCGGCTGAGAATTGAGTGGAAATTCGAAATTTTGGTTCCCAGTCAAGGGAAGAATCCGTGATCCATTGCTATTGAGGCGGGTCGTTTACAGTAGTACACTCTCAAATTTGACGTAAAATACAACGTTAATTCACAAAAACATAATTATAGATATACTATTTTTTTAGACA
Source organism: Tetrastigma voinierianum (assembly GCA_016808115.1). Classification (NCBI taxonomy): domain Eukaryota; kingdom Viridiplantae; phylum Streptophyta; class Magnoliopsida; order Vitales; family Vitaceae; genus Tetrastigma; species Tetrastigma voinierianum. The sequence continues at coordinate 200,142 of JAEQBH010003336.1, read as the reverse complement.
TCTATTCACTTTTGGACGTTGAGTTGAGTTTTGCATATTAAGTTGTAGTACTCTGAATTACAACCCACCCATCAGGGCGCCCATCTATTTCAAGTTGCAACTGCTAAAACCCTTAGTAATATATACACAAAATCGGGTATATGAATCACATCTCACAATCTGAAACAAGATGTCTGTTGGAAATGCAACAAGAAAACAAAATTGAGGAACACTGTCATGTCTTCCATAATCCATATTCTTCATGATAGAAAAAGAATAACAAATCATAACCTCCATGGACGCCGTGGTTGGTCAACTTCATCAAAAACTGATAGAGAGCAAGTGATTGGACCTCTATGATGAAAATAGTCGAACCAAGATATGTAAGTATATGTCAGAGGCAGCCGCTGTGTTCCCCTCCATGCTTTCAATTTAATGATAACGAAGCGAAACTGAGGGCCTCCTTGAACTTGTATGTATGTGTATGTACATGAAATCAGAAATTCAGAACCTAGAAATAGTAATGGTTCTCCTTGTGGTTTACTGCATCCTTACAGAGCATGGACCGCACTTCCATTATCGATCTGGGAGGCTCCAGGTCTCTTTCTTGTATTGCGTTTCCGAGCAATTGTTGCATTTGTGATGCAAATGTGTCATCCAAGATCTGCATAGATGCATAATTATTACATACATTACAGTAGATAATTGAAGAAAATATGATGCTCGCTATATAACACTTGGTGGGGAGGTTGATCAGTAGCAATTTTTGGAGCCAAAACAAAAACCCATGATTTTTTTTCCATTCATGAGATGATTATTAATTCAATTCATTCATACTGGTTAGGCCCCACAAAGATCATGAGATAACTTGGTATGCTGACTCACAAAGAAAGTGGATTAATACTTATGATAGGCTTATGCTAGAAGCCTAGAACCATCTAGTGAGATATACATCCAGTACAAGTACAATGTATCTCTATTGATCAACACTTTCTTGTTCAGGAAAACTAAGCCAGAAAAGTATACGTGCCGAGAATACCAGCTTATTTGGTCTAGACCATCCCAAACCTATCAGTCATATATATTGTGAAGCACCTTATGATAGTTTATACTAGAAGCCTAGAACTATCTAGTGTATACATCCAGTACAAGTACAATATATCTATATTGATCAACACTTTCTTGTTCAGGACAACTGAGCCAGAAAAGTAATGGTGCCGGGAATACCAGCTTATTTGGTCTTAGACCATCCCAAACCTATTAGTCATATATATTGAAACACCATTAAAATGCATTTGATATTTAAGCACAAGTTATGTATATATACTAGCACGTCATTCAATTCAAGTGGGTTGTTGAGGTTGGATCTCCGCCTAATCCATATGAAACGGGGGTTAATTATGTTCAGGTTGTCTTAGGAGGCTATTGATGGCCGCTTCCATTTCCAGACTAAAGGTTTAATTTTCAGAAGCAGGGTCAATTTGGATCCAGTGAAATTAATTAAAATTAAAAGAAAATCGCTAAAGCTCCAAAACTGTGAAGAAGTCTTAACAAGATAATTTAACATCCATATGGAAGTTTGAAATCTCAAAATCTTGAGAAGGTTTTCAATAGGTTAAAATCTAACACCGCTTTTGAACTGAATAACTTGTATCATAAAGTATTTCAATCTAAGCAGAAAACTTGGATGCTCAAGTGAAACTTACAGACACTGCAATCCGTGAACCTTTATACCAAGACTGGTTCTCTCTCTGATTCTCCAAAAAACTTAGCACATCCTGTGGCACAAAAGCAACAAGCCATATAATATTTACAAACCTGATTACCTTGTTTGAATTTGTGCTGCATATAAAACTTACCTGTCCCATCCGGTCCCAGTATCCTCGGCAGATTGCTATAAATACATGAACTTCACAGACAGTATAGAGTTGGTCAATTGTCTTTGTTAGAAGATCCTTCAATGGCTGCATTCTACTATGTACATCTGATTCCACCATGGTTTCTTCTGAGTCCTGGATTATCTTCTTCAATTTTGTGGCACTCTGCACCCTTGTCTGCACATCCAAAGAAACAAGACATAAGCCCTTGTCTGAACATAAAAATTAAGAATCTTACACAAATTTCACTGAGGAAATCAGGTACCCACATTCTCTGCAAGTTTCTCAACAATTGCTTGCAGGTAATTTCTGAATTTGGCTCTCAGCATCACAGTTACTTCACTGAGACGCTCACCTGCCACTGCATTTCCACCATCAGGGATGCAAGACCCCCATGACTTCAACTGGGTTTCTATCTTAGGCTGCAGCACATCCAGCATCCTTTTCATGGAATTTAAAAGAATTCCCAGCTGAAAAATAAATGTAACCTCCTGACTCCACATATCAAAAAGAAAAAACAAAAAGAAAAGGAAGAGAGAGAAAGGACCATAAGAATAGGTGTGGGGTGGGTGTGGATTAGTTCAGGATGTTACCACAATCCGGCATGGATTTGAGGCATGGGAATTTTGGTATAGGCTGATCCCACACCTACCATCAACCAAGTATGTAGCAGAATCAGAAGCTTACCTCTCCAGGGACGATGTAGGTATTTACTGTTCGTTTTGCAAATTTCTGCACATATTTGAGTCCCAATATCCTAGTAGCCAGATTGTCCTTCAGCGGTGATAAAACATCAGCATATTGCTTCTCCAAAGCTTCCAAAACCGCCTTCTCAACATCTGCAACAGCCTTTTAGTACACAAAGCATAAACAATAATAAGTAACTGTAAAATAAGAAACTGCATTTCCTAAGTGATGAATAAACAAAAGAGAAAGTTGCCACAAAATCAGAGACTGAATTTCAAGTTTGGAGCCTTGATTTTTCCAGATGAAATTGACAATCATACAGGTCAAAAGCCAAATTCAGATCAGATCATGTAACTGAAAATAACACTTGTAGACCATTTCCCAAATTTCAATTTCTTTTTAAAACACTATTCATGTAACTACCTTCAAATGCTAGGGAAAAAATAATCCTAGGTTGGTCATCAGCTTCCATGGAAGGTGGTGGTTCTTGGATTCCTTGATGTATATCAGTTGATGAGTCAGACTCTTGATTAGTAAAGAGACAATAATATGTTTGGCTAAAGACATCTTAGGAAGGTCCCAAGCTTTGGAAAATAGAGGCTTTTGGGCTCTTGAAGCATTAGCAGACATGAAGGCCTAGATCAAGAATCAGGAAGCGCAAGGTCAGCTAAAATGGGAACTACCATCCCTGAAGAGATTACAAGGAATTTTTAGTACCTCGCATCCACATCACCATCCTTTGTTGAAGGATATTAATCCATCCTTCAGGTCATCAATCGGACACTGGTGATATGATAAATGCAGAAGGCAAAAGAACTTTGAGGTAAACCTTTTCACTCATTAAGACTTTTTGGGTACAGGTTTCTTTCGTTGCTCTGGTTGCTGTTTACTCCAATTTTCTGTAAGGATGTTTCGTTTTTTTATACCATCATTTCCCCTTTCATTCTTATACAGAGAGAGAGAGAGAGATGTACTGGACTGCTCTCCTCAAATATGTGCTATACATCTTTATTCCATTAATAAGCTCAACTTAAGCCAGTAAAAAAATAAATAAATAAATACAAAAATATAAAAAATATATATACATATATAGGGATAAGAAGTTAAGAACCATTTCTGGACATACATTCTCCAAAATATTTGTATATTCCGGCCAGTGATGAATGATGATCTCATATTCATTCAATGTCTGCTTCAGCTGTTCATACATTTCATCTACAAAGGGAGTAGTAGAGTGTTGTGTTCTGATTCCACACCACTTTACCTGAAAGTAAGTTTCATCCAGTTAATTTCCATAAAATTCGAACAATCATGGTGAATAACATGAATACATTTTTTTTTTATGGGTAAAAAACAGCATGTATTAATCACAAAAAAATATGGCAAAGCAGCCCAAAAGTACACTAGGGGTATACTAAAGGGACACACTTCGCAGAAAGAGCCAAGTTCTGAAAACCCACCAACCCCAAAAAATCATCTATACCCCATCCATGTTAGAAAATCCAATAGACTCTTGTCTCTGCCCCCACTAAACATGTTGACCAAGACCAAAAATTATAAATGAAAAACTCTTTAATCTGTATGCAGAGAATGCCTCATTATCAAAGGTCACTCTATTTCTTTCACGCCACACTGTCCAAAAGAGTAAAGGGGAGTCAGCCCCTTCACATAATTTCTTCTTACGTTCTTTTCCACTCAGTTCCTTGCCAAGCATGAGAACTCATCGAACCTGAAAGGAAAGACCCACCCAATACCAATGATAGCCAATATAAGCTCCCAAAGTATTCTACTTACCTGCACAAGAAGATGGTTTAGGCTTCCTCCTCCTCACCTGAGGAAGCATCTCAATGGTTTAAAGGGTCTTCCTTGATTTGATCCAGTGTCAACACCTTTCCCCAAGATGCCTCCCAAGCAAAAAAACCAACCTTTAGAGGAGCCAAAGGGTTCCAGACTGAAAGAGCAGGAAAAGGCATTGACTCAGAGGCAGAGCGGTCCATCGCCTCATACATTAGCTTCACTGAATAAATACCCGAGTTACTCCCTTTTAAGAACAACTTGTCTTCCCTATTTGAGACAACTCTCCAAGGTTGAATCGTATGCAAAAAATTCTCCACCTCTGTCACTTCCTAGACATTAAAAGGGCTACTAAAACAAGGGGTCCATCCGCCTTCATTCATGATGTCCCAAACCTCCCTGATCAAAGCCTCTTTTCGTACAACCAAGCTAAACAAGGTCAGATACGCCATGCACAAAGCCATCTCTTCACACCACAAATCCTTCCAAAACCTGATTCTGCTACCATCACCAATCGCCACCTGCATTCAAGGGATAACTCCCATTCTTTTCCCGATTTTTACACAAGCCTGTCCCAAAATTAATCCTACTCTCCCCCGAACACCATCCCCCCTGCATCTCTCCAAGCTTTCTTCTGATAGTCTCCCTCCACAGAGAGTTCCTATCATTAGTGAACCGCCAATTCCACTTTCCTAATAAGGCTTTGTTTAGCTTGTAAATCCTCAACACCCGGCCGGCGACCTTTTTATACGTAAAGAAGAATTTGCCCGTTTCACTAAGTGAAACTATTTACTCAGTTACCCCCACCCCGAAAAGAAAGTCCCTGCGAATTTTCGGCCTTTTACACATGACTCGAGATGCGGAAAAGGAGCATGAAGTAGATAGGAAGGTTTGTGGCGAGTTAGCGGATAAATGTAACTCACCCCCTTTAGAAATATTGGCGCTTCTAATAGCCAATCTCCTCCTAGCTCAACTCTCAATGGGATCTACATCCCAGGCCCGACTTGTCAGTAGGAAGATTTCCGGATTTGAAACCTAGCTCCGCCATCAAAGCCTCAACATTCTCCCTCCCTCCTATATGGAAAATCTCGCTTTTGCCCAAATTGAATTTCAACCCCGAGAGGGGCTCAAACCACATTAGAATCCACCCCAAATGAGCCAAATGATTAGGATTATCCTTGTAGGATCATCGGCATAAAGCAGGCAACTCCTCCTCCTCCTCCTCCTCCCCTCTACCTCCGATCTTGAAACCAGCCAAGAAATTCCCTTCCACAGCTTTTTTATCAAATGGCTTAAAATATCAATTCCCAAGACAAAGTGATACGGGGATAGGGGGTCCCCCTGTCGAAGACCCCTCGTGCTTCGGAAAAAACCCGCGGAAGTCCCATTGATTAAGATTGAGAATGAAGTAGTAGACATGCACGGAAATCCCGATTCAATATCTTTGGCGGCTCCCTTTCTCCTCATAACCTCGAGCACAAACTCGATTTAAATGGTCGTAGCCTTTTCAATGTCGACACAAACCACCCCACCCATCATTCCTTCTCGACATAGGTCCACGGCCTCATTCGCGATTAAAGGCTGACATCCCAAATTTGTCTTTCCTTCTAGATGTGCATTTTGGGAGGGGAAACCACTTTATCAGTACCGCTACTCGGCTATTAGCCAGGACTTTGGCTAGGATCTTATATAGTCCTCCTAGTAGACTAATGGGCCTATAATCTTTGATATCCTCTACGTTTCCTTTTTTGGGGATCATCACCAAGAAAGTAGCATTCAAGCTTCTCACCAAGAAATCCTTCACTTCTTCCTTAACAAACTCCCAACTAAAAGACCAGAACACGATAGGAAAGTCGTCTGGCCCCGGGGCCTTCTCACCATTAAGGCCTAAAATGGCTGCAAAGACTTCTTCCTCAAAAAACCTATCTTCCAATGCTGGCATCCTCGCCCACAAAACCTGCAACGGTGATATTGGGGAAAGCGGTCTTATCCCGACAGAACGATAGCTTCACTTTGGCGTGTGATCCCTTTAAACATTATCTTATAGCCAGGCGAATATCGTTTAACTTTAATTTTGTTTATTGCATTTCTCCTTCTATCTCGAGTTGGCCATTTTATGCAAAAGCAGGTGTTTCTATCCCCTCTTTCTGAGCCCTGACTCTGTGACTTTTGCCTCGAAACCTCTACAAGAGACCATCTTTTGTAGTCATCCCTAGCTTTACCTCTCTCCTCAGACTCCTCTAAGGAAAGCTCCCTCTCCTTCTCCAGATTATCCCAACAGCCCACGCTGCGTAAGGCCTCAGCCTTTTTTGTTCCCACGTTGCCAAAAACCTCCTTATTCCACGCCTTCAATTTGCCTTTTAGACCTTTCAACTTTTCAACCAAGATAAAACTCGCAGAACCTTTAAAGCTTAACTATTGCCACCACCCTTTTAGGAGATCTTTAAAACCTTTGGATTTCAGCCACATAGATTCAAACCCCCGAGAAGGGAGGGGCCCTGTCCCGACCTCCTCCGTCTAAGAATAGAGTGATTGAAGATCCCAGGAAGAGTACACTAGATCACCCTTGAGTAACTTTCCCAATCCCCCGAACCTATCAATCCTAGACATTACCCGGCCATTATTGCCTCCACTCTAGGTAAAAGGACCTCCCTACGGTGCGCCCTCATCACGGGTCATCATGACTTATGGCAGCGCATATCAGGGTAACTCACGCCACCTTATTGCTTTCACTAGGGGAGATGGTAACATTAAAGTCACTCCCAATACACCACGGTCCTGACCATAAGCCTCTCACAAACCCCAGTTCCTCCCACGGGGTTTCCTTTAAATTTGTCACCACTGGGCCATAAACCCCAATGAAAATCCAATGAAAACCATCTTCCACATTTCTAAATAAACAAAGAATGGAAGGCCCCTTTCGCTATCTCGATAGCCTACAAGATTCTCTTATCTAGCTCTTGAATGCCTCACCATGATCCTGTGCATAGACTATACCCGTCGAAAATCTCCCAGCCCCTAGGGTTCGAGCCATTTTAAGGGTCATTTCTTGAATTTTTGTTTCCTGCAAACAAACCAAATCCACTTGTGAACTGTTTAATCACTTTTCTCTTCTCTAGATTATTCACCCCTCTTGCATTCCAAGATAAAATTTTAATCTTTATCCTAACTTTAATAGAAGGTTCCCCCTGTCTTTGTTTGCGCCTTTCCATTTGCCGTAGTTTGCTCGTACCTCGACTTCTTCAACTCCACGTTCACGCCAGACAACGGCGTTTGTCCCTTCGACCCTTTGTTCACATTATCCACCATCTGTTTATGAGATCAATGATCCTAAATTTCAAGCAAGTCGAAAATCCAATTCACCCGAATTTTACCAACATCTTTATCTCCCACCTTTCGTACCCTTCCTTTGCTAGTAGGTCACCTCTTATTCTCTCCCACACTTGAAATCACCATCAAAACCTTCATGGCCAGGTTCCCCCTGTACTTAGTTTCTCGCCACAATCGCGAAAGCTGATAAGCCCTCCTCACTCATCTCCCACCGAACATGTAAACCCCGAGCGAAAAGAGCCACTTTGAAAAGAGATTGGCCAGAAAACAAAGATAGTGGAAGGATTGACTTCTCAAACCTGTTTAAAAAATCCGGGTCTACATTAGAATCCTCATGTCTCATAGTCTCCAAAATTGATTAGGGGGACTCAGTCTCTGCAACCATCTCCCGCTTTACCTTCTGAGACGGTCGCTCCTCCTCCAGCGGCGCCTTCTCTAAGCTCTTCGAGAAAGTGGATTCCTGTACGACCCTTGAAATTTAGAAAGGGATGGCGAAAACCTACCTTTGAAATTTCGTCGAGCCGCTTCGCCAGAGATGGGTGTTTGGGCTTAGAGAATCAAGGCCGCCGTCCACTTTTTAAAAATGGCACGAAAGGCCCGATTCATGTTTGGCCCGCGAGGCTGATCTATACGCCCCAAACACCCACCCACAGCCCGGCCGAAAGAGGTTTGAGTGAGTCCGCCCTGCGCCTTTTGACGGCTGGTTGATGACTGAGCGACACAGAGGCGACCTTTGGTGCGGTTTGACATGACTAGAGCTTTGTCATACACGTCTCCTACTGCATTTGCAGTCGACTGCGTCACACTTCCCCCTAGGCACACTCTCTCCCCAGTGCGTGCTCCTCCATCGTCGTCCCGAGGTGCAGGCTCTCTCCTTTGCTCACAAGCTCAAATTAACCTTCGGGGAAAACTCACATGGCCAGATCGAAAACCTTAATTCGCGACCATCATAAGCGGCTTTGGGGTTCGGATCCCCCGGCCTTGCAAGAACCCTGCTTGAAACACGGTGAGCGAGCATGTCTGTCTTCGTCTATTTATTTAAAAAGCCTGCAGATATCTCAATTTTTTAAAATTTTCTAACTCCCACGGTCTGCTTTATAAGTCTACTATTCTCACCCATTCTTTCTCCTCTGAATTATCATAGCTACCCCATCGAGGTCTTGTCCCATTTCTTATTGAACCCGAGGTTTGCCCCGAATCGTCTTCTTACCAAACATAAACAAAGCGGTCCACACACTTTGCTCGAACTCAAAAGCCGGGAGGCCCCTTTCAGTACACCACAACGAAAGGTTTGTTGGTGCTCCACTGCGAGATAACCCATCTTCTCACAGAGTCGACCTCCAGGATCTGAGAAGATCCTTTACCCCACCACCCTACCAGACATCTATCCAACTAGTCAAGCCTTTCCCGAACTTCCTCTTCCCCAACCTTGACACAGACACTACCTCCTATGGGTATCTTCTCAATCATAAGGATCTTCAAAGGAGCGGCGTCGATCTTCAACGGTCTGGGCAGAACTTAGTAAAAGCGACTTCTCTCTCCTCCCTTTGCAAATTTCCCTTTCATTGCTTCTCCTCAGATTCTTCTTCATTAAATGACGAAATTTCCTTGAGGATCTTTCTACCCAGGCTAAGCCTTTTCCTTTTGGAAACATCAAATTATAGCTTTTCCCTCCAAGATCCCTCACCGAACAACGGATGATTTGAGCCTCCAAGATCCCTCCAAGCCTTTTCCCTCCCCGCCTGGTTTGAGCCTCTTTCCATCCTGTAACACCTTCCCAGAAGTTTACCCAAACTGATAATCGAGATGCCCTAGCACGGGCTTCTAAACCCACCAATAAACGAGATAAGCTACGCCCCCCGAATTTAATCCATGAAGTAACGCCTTTTCTTCTTTCCCAGATGCATCCTTTTAAGCCTTTTGACGTCTCTTCTACCTCAATATCAAAGGATTAGGCCTCGAAGGCAAACCAAGCCTTACCTCCCCCTTTGTCAAGGGAGGAGCATGGTCCCCTTCTTTTGATCCAACTCCCACGAGATTCTTACATCCATAATAACATGAATACATAAGGTAGACACTACATGATTAACCAAAATTAAACCTCTTATCATCTAGCTTGTAAAAAGTTCAGAAAAAATCAGAAAACAATAGGAAATATGTCGTAACATCTAATAGCATTGTAATCACTTCCTTAACTTGTTTCCATCAAAGCAAACGGGAAAGAGGCATCAGTGCCCAAGTAGATATTCTAGACCATAAAAGGAACCAGTAAATTCCATTAAACTTGAGTGCTCCATTCATATAAAATCATACTTGTTAGACTTATTACCTTATCTAGTTTGCATGACTCAAGCAAAGCAAGACGCTTGTCTTCGATCCAGACAACTATATACAGGTGAAATAATTCTTTTGCATCCACTCCACCTTTGATGGGACTGAGAAAAAGCATTAATGAATGAAGATCACAAACAAAAAAGTCTCAATATGGAGTAAATATAAAGAAAAATAATAACCTAATGTTCCAGCAAGTAACATTCTTTTGGAAGTCTGCTGTTGCAACAAGAAGTTCAGTCACAGGAGGAGAGGGGCCAGAAGGAAGATATGAAACAAGGAAGGCTTGCAATCTGTTGCTGAGGTCCACACTATATATGGCTGAAGAAAGATTTGGAAGATCAATGAAACTGCAAAAGAAATCAAATTAGAAACTAATCAAAGTATTAAAGATTCGAGGAAATTTTCTTAATAAACTCAAAGGAATACAATCAGTGAGCGGTACTGCTAATATTTAAATTACAAACACACTCGCACAAAAGAGTGGATCTCACATATAAAAAGCCAGTAACAATCTCCAAAAGGGAATTTCAAAATATCATCTGGCAAAAGTCACTATTTACATCAATAAACTGTAATAATTACCAAATGCTGTTCTCTGGATCAGTAGTAAATGTGCCAAATGATTTAAAAAAAACCATGCAATAATAAAGGAGGTGCTTATTATTTTACCTGGGCAGAACATGCTGATTGTGGATCTCAATGTCAGCAAAAATTTCATTTCTAATATTTATACACAATGATTTCATCTTCTGGTAAGCTGTACAAAAAGTCACAGAATCCATAAATGTGCTCTCATTATTACTGGAAATAAATTCATCTGTTTCAGCCAAGTGCCTTCTTGATCTCTTCTTTGCAGCAGCCTACAGCAATTTGTAACTTAGAAAATAGAAGGGGGGCGATTGAGGAAGCATGAACATGAATAAGTCAGCTAACTATACCTGAAAATATTTGCAAAGCTTTAACTGAGCCTCAGAAGTCAAGATGTCATGGAATAGAGTGTAAAGCTTTACAGCAGGTTCCAAAACAGGAGCTGCACTTCCAATTGCAGGCACAAAAACATCTGATATTCCTGATGGTGATGACTCATCAAGGGATTTGTAGTTCTCAAAAACCAAAGCAAGAATCTGCTCAACTTGATCCTCAATCTCCCCAAGGATGCGATTCTGCTTAGTGATTAACATGAAAACAGTAACTCTTATGACTTTTACTAAGAACAGCGAACCTTATGAAAATAATGAGGACATGGGTTGTTTCTTGTCTGACACTACAACAAGCATCAGTGTCATATTGAAAGTTAAAAGCCTGAGATAAAACATAAAATAGTTGCAAGTTTTTTATGGAGCATAAAGGAGTCATTGGGTGATGAATGTATTTGCAACGTAGGAGCAATCAGATAGATCCAAGCTACAATGCATGATCCTTTTAAGAATCAATGGGGCAAAAACACTTTCTCTTTCAATCATCCTCTATTTCGTTTAACACGTAAGATTTAAGATGAAACTGTTAGATCATCAGAACCAAATAAAGAGGCCTACTGACCTGACCTGTCATTCATCCTTAAACAAAGAACTCTCCAAAAAATAAACATACAAACTCACAGGGCAAATTTTCACAAAAATTCAAATCCTACCTCTTGATGGCTTAAAACACTCCTACTGGAGCCTTTCATTAACACAGGTAGCAGCAAGTCATGGACCAAGCCTAGGCAGTCTGCAGTGGGAGTTGCTACTTCCATAACATATGATAGGTATCTGCAAGCAACATGAGAGAGTACCTGATCAAACAGCAATTTAGAATTCTTATTAATGTATGGAAAAAATTTTCCAGATACAAAAAAATCATCCTATCTGCTACATCTCAATACCTTAACTTGGTGTATGCATCTGAAACCCCATAATAGGAGGCAAATTCAGTCACCAACCACTTCCACGGACCATGTAGCAACAAATTTCTTTGCTGAAAATGTTGAACTTTCATTGCAACTTCTAATACCAAGTCAAATGCCACAGTTTCTGCAACAGAACCACACTAGGACGAAAAAGAGAGTGAGTTCTATATAATGATGCTGTTGCTCTTATTCCACATAATTACTGATGGTCTTTTTAAATAGATCTGCTACAAGCATACATCCATTCAGTTAGTGAAATACCCATTTCAGAAAATCATTTTGGCTTGTGGATAATTTTATCTTATCGAGACACCCAAGCAATTGAACTAGGAAAATTGATGTCCAGGCTTTGTCACCAATATAAACAACATAAAGTTCCAACACATCATCTTGATGTGTAGGACCCCTTTTTACTATGTGTTTGTACAGCATTTTACTTTTGCCATCCATATATGTGAACTATTACTTGATTCTTATAGTTATAGGAGGAGACGGAAGATTATATATTCAGATAAAAAAATGTAACCAACCTATCACATCTTATCTACTATAAAAATGCAGTGAATAGTATGTGATTTGTAAAGAAGTAGTTACATTTTACCACATTGGCATGTTAGATAATAGGTATCAAGAGTTATATTCCAATACTTTTTTTCTTCTTCTTTTGAGAGGCAAATAAGAGTGAGTATAATTAAAAAAGAGTCAAGCTAGAGTAGAAGTATACATAAGAAAAACAAAAACTTCAATTATGTGTACTATATCCTCTTAAGAGAAAGAAATTCACAACCAAATGCTGGCGACCTAATGCAGCCCGGGGCAAATGCCCCGAAATTTAGGAAAAAACTGATGGGAATTGAACTCCGACCTCGAGGTTACAAAAACAAATGGTGCCTGAATCCATTGCACTACCTTGAAAATAGATGACAGCTCGACTTTATTTTTAGGGTCTACCACTGCCAACCATTCTATAAAAGAAGACAAACAAGTTAGGCCTTCCTAGAAGGAACCCTTGAGACCACAAAAAAATAGATTAGTTATGAGGGAATCCTTAAGATCTTTTACAGTGTGTTGTTTCCTTTAAAATTTCTTTGATTTCACTCCTACATCGTCGATGAAAGGTAAAGAGTAACTGTTCTCCACACCTTCCTCATGTTCCTACCCACAAAGCTACCATGGCACCCCAAAAGGAGAACCCATGAAATGCCAAAGGAGGAGAAGAGAATGTGCTACAACTCTCTAGCTGTTCCACTATGAATGAGAAGATGCTGTGCCGATTCATCTACACACCTTTACACAAACAACAAAAACCTGCAAAAATCCATCTTCTCCTCTTGAGTTGGTTCATCGTGAGGATTCAGCCCCAGGTTGCTTCCTAAGCAATTTCGTCCCCTTCTTCCACTAGATCATAGAAAGGCATCACAGAGAACACCCCATTCTTGCTAGCTTTCCAAACTATTTTATCATCCTCTCCTCTAAATCTACCAAACTCGTTAAGTTTTAGAAAAAAATTATGCACATCATCCAACTCCCAATCATAAAAGTTTCTTGAGAAGTGAGGATTCTAGCTGATCATCCTTCCTAGCCCCTAAACATCATCCACCAGAGCCTCCTTACCTATAGAAAAAGTGAAAGGAGAAAAAGAAACCTTCAAAGGTTTATTGTCATATACCACATGTCATAAAATTCTGTACATCATCCAACTCCCAATCATAAAAATTTCTTGAGAAGTAAGGATTCCAAATGACCATCCCTCCTACCTCTCAATTCCCAAACATCATACACTTGAGCCTCCTTAGTAATAGAAACAGTGAAAGAAGAAAAAGAATCCTTCAAAGGTTTATTGTCATAAACCGTACGTCATGCCAAAATTTGACTCCTCTTCGGTTACCCACCACCTCAAATATTATTCTGGCTTTAAACTTTCCCAAACTTTTCTAATTGACTTCCACAAACCAACTTCATGGCCTTCTCTCCCTTTCCGAGACCATCAACCTCTCTATTCTTCACCAAACCTTCCCACTACTAGTTTTCTCCACAGCATATCCCTTTCTAGTGAATCTCCAACACCATTTGCCCAAAAGAGCTGTATTGAAAGTGGTCAGATCCTTAAAACCAAGACCCCTGTTTTTAGTTTTGCAAATGTCCAAACAACTCACAAGATAGGGGTTTTTTTTCCCCAAAAGCCCTCTCTTTAGATTTTTTCTAGTCTCTTAGCCCCGAGAAAGAAGAGTTGGAGGAAAGAATTCCTAGTGTTTTTTCATTGATTCATTGTGAATATATAAACACAAAAGACAATCTAACCTTCTTAATAGATTACAACTCTATAAGGCAAGTTTCCTAATAGATTACAAGTTACAACTCTATATGTAAAGTAGATATATGCTATAACACTGCCCCTCAAGTTGGAGTATAGATATTAATTATGCCCAACTTGTTACATGGATAACTAACCCCATTCCCACTTAGGCCTCAGAAGATATCACCCAATTGTTCTTCAATCTTCACATATCCTATAAAAATCAAGCTGAGTTGTATTTTCTCACGAAAGAAATGACAATCTATTTCAATATGCTTAGTCAGTTCATGGAATACTGGATTAGAAACAATATGAAGGGCAGCCTAGTTGTCACACCAGATTTTTGTTGGGACTGGTGTCTTAATGCCGATCTCCATCAAGAGTTTATGAGGCCACATGATCTCACATACGGACTGTGTCATCTCTCTATATTCAAACTCTGCACTAGATCGGGAAACAACACTCTGTTTCTTACTCTTCCATGAAACTAGATTCCCTCCAACAAATACATATGATAAGATTCCTGGCACCTCCCTGGCCCCCAGATCCCGCCCAATCGCATCCAGCTAAACACTCAAATCTATTATGCACATGATTACTATATAAAATACCACGTCCCGAGCTCCTTTCAAGTAACATAGAACTCGGTTTCATAACCGACCAATGATCAAATCGGTTTAAGACACGCACGGGCTTTACAACACCGACCGGGAGCGTGCATATTGCGACAAGTGACTATAAAGGTAATTCTTACCTTCCAACTGGGCTTATATCTCTCAGATCCTCAAATGTTTCGTCTTCTCTAGTAAGGTGTACACTGAACCATGGGGAGAACCGCATGGTTTTGCCCCCTCAACTCTTATAGCTCGCAAACAATATCGCCACATATTTCCTAGATAAGAAAATGTCAGCGTTCGTTGCGATAACTCAACGCCAAGAAGATCTTAAAGATCCCTAAACCTTCAGATGAAATCGCTCAAGAAGGACTTAAGAGATGAGATACTTTTAAAGTCACTCTCAATGATAACAACATCATCCACATACACTACCAATGCACTATACCTCGAACTAGAGTTCCTTAAGACTGAGCGGTCGATTTACTCTTCCTCGCATGCCAAATCTCAACTGGCCGACCGAATTTACCAAACCATGCACGTGAACTCTATTTCAAAACATATAAAGACTTCCGAAGACGACAATCCCTCCCTATCTCCCCGTGAGCAACAAACTCTGGAAGTTGCTCCATATACACCTCCTCCTGAAGATCACCATGAAGAAAGACATTTTTAATATCAAGTTGGTGAAGATCTCAATTATAAGTGGCAGATAGGGAAATAAAAAGCCAAACATATGTCATCTTTGGGCATCAGGAGTAAATGCGTCAATACCCACGCCATAGTCCCAAGATACCCTTTAAGAATAAAGGCTAAGCTTCAATTGCCAACTGAACTATCGAGATTAACCTTTTACTGTGAAATTCAACAAGAACCAATGGTTGTCTTCCCAACAGGTAAACGAACAAAGTCTCAAGTACCATTGTTAGTCAAAGCATCCATCTTCTCTATCATAGTACTATGCCAACTAGGGTGAGCGAGGGCTTTAGAAACCTTGTTAGGCAACAAAATAGAGTCCAAGGATGCAACAAAATAACAAGAATGTGATGACAAGTGGTCATAAGAGAAAAATGAGGAAATTGGATGAGCACACTGACATTTACCTTTTCGGAGAGCAATAGGAAGATCATCACTGAGAACTGGATACAGCTGCCTGAAGCAAACAGAGGGAAGCTCAGACTCCTGGGTGGGCTTGTGTCGAGCGACCCGCGTGTAGAGGTCTTCACAAAGCGTGGACAGAGCAAGTCTCAGAGAGATAATGAGTGAGACAAAGGAGTATAAACAAGCAAGGTCGCCTTCTCCTCCCCAACTCCGTGGGTCTGAGGGTGAGGAGAAAGGTACATTCTCAAGAGCGTGGATATCAACCGAAAACCATATACCTACGCACCAGGCAGAGCATCGACAAATTTTCCGAGCTCGGAGAGAATAACTACAAGGGAAGACACTTCAATGACTTAGATCGAAGCTTGCACACATGCGGACGAACATTTCGAACCATGTACACTCAAATATCCAAGGCTCAATAGGAAATAAAGGTTTATTTGGAAAAATGGTATGATACGGAGTGTCCTAATTCAAGATCGGTGAAGGCATCCCAAGAATCAAATAACAAGTGGAAACAAAGATCGACTGTAGAAATGCCAGGCACATGCATTTGAAATAATAGAGTCTGGGTAGTTTCAAGGAGGTGTCTATTCTTTCTCTCGTACCCACTCTTCTGTGAAGGGAGTATCAACGTTAAGGTTTGATTTAAGGATGCCATTTCGAAGCATGAATGACTGAAATTGTTCTGAAACATATACTTTAGCATTATCACTTTTTAGACTTTGAACATAAACATGAAATTGAGTGTGTATCTCAGCATAAAAGACACGAAAATGAGAAAATAACTCGGAAAGGTTTTTCATTAGATATAACCAAGTGGTTCGTGAATAATCATCAACAAAAGTGACAAAGTATCGAAACCCAGTTAGGGATACAACTAGACACGAACCCCACACATCAACGGGATCAATTCAAATGAGCACTAGCATGTTATTGACCATGGACTAGAAATGGTTATCGATGATGCTTCGCAAATTGACAAGACTCACAATCTAATGACCACAAACTTGAAAACCATGGACACAACTATTTTAATGAGGGAAAAGAGGGTGGCCTAATCGACAATGCGTCTCAAATGGTGTAGTAACTCCAAAACAAGCAACAAGTCTCGGTACTGCATGATCAAGAATGTAGAGACCCCGAGACTCACGTCCTCTACCAATAATCTGCTTCGTCATTGGCAAGATCCCGAAAGCATGTAACCGCTTAAGAACGAGATATAACATTTAAGTGCTCAAGTTAATTTCACAGAAATCAAATTAAAAGATAAATTAGGTAAACTCAAGACGGATGACAAAGGAAAAGATGGAGTTGGAAAAATTATGTCTGACCATGACTATGACCCATCTACCAGCGGCAATAGGCGGAAATGTCGTGGATCGGAAGGTAGAGAATTCAATTAGAATTCATTCGTCATTTGATTCGTGGCTCAGATCCACGACTTCCTTCAGAGGATGAAGAATAGACACGACGACCAGACATTTGACTCAAGAATAGCACTGGCATGAGACTTCAATGATTCGGGTACGCCGAACCTCGACTAATTCTTCTTCACTGTGAACTCGAACCGACCGATCCGATGTCTCACTGGAAGCTACGAGCAGATTGAAGTACATTGAAATCTCTCGACCCCGACTTCACTCGTTTTTGCGTCCCTCAGATCACACTGTGGCCAGCTACAGAGTAATAACAAACAACTCCTCTAGAGTCATTCCTACAGAAGTTACCATTGCACCACTATTTTATGTATTGTTGCTTTTCTGACTCACCATTTTTCCTACCAACAAGGGTAATCGCTTCATCCGTAGCAAGAGTATGAGGAGGTTCCTCGGTGGTGCATTTTGTCAATGTTTTTTGAAGAACGATCTTTAGGGCTGGAGCCAGACCGCCCCTTAACAAAACTACACCAAGGAGCGACTTAGGAAACCCATCATTGCCATCTTTCCCATCGAAGCCACGTGGTAACCTAACACGACTAAATTATAGTAGTAAGGCAGTATTCGCCTATATGTCCTTTTATACCCATAAAGAGTTCTATTAGGGACCGATCTTGTTTCTCAGTGAAGGCTCTACATACATCAAACATGCGAGAAATATTCCCTTTGCCAGAATACACAAACTCCAAATATTCCATTAGTTCCTTAACAAACTCACAATGATTAATGAGGTGTACTTACCATCAATGGAATTACGAATTTGTAGGAAGAGATAGCATCATCCTCTAGCCATCGGTCTTTCGAATCATCAGTAAGAGGGTCCTAATCAAGATGACTGGCCATACAAACACGGGTCAGGGATAGATACGGACGTGTTTTACCCAATCCGAGACTGCATCGGGCCGCGCTTATCCTTCGTGATTTTAGACATTATCTGGACCACTTCAAGTGCCGAAACAGGCTTCTTATATTCTAAAGAATCTGAACTACTCAATATGAAGTCAAAGACAAGACATTGGGGTGGCGTACACACCTCTGTAAACCAACCCGATAGGGACTTAAAAAACCCGATCCCGCAACAAAAAGTCTCATAAATCCCCTAAATAGTTGGAATCTAGCACCACAAACCACATTAATCGATCCTCAGAGAAATGCACCACCCAAAGAGGGGTCGGGCTCTAGCAGGATCGAGGCCCCGCTGGGTCCGTCACCATGCGCCCACTGCTGCGAACTGGTCAGATACGCGCAGCGCCACGCTGCAAAGTTTCACTTACCGACTTCAGACCGACGGCCGCGGGTAAGCGCTTCTTCTCCCGCGATGTGTCGATTCACGTCTGAACCGGTGTGTGTTTAAAAAAACACCTCACCTCTTCTACTGTATTCCTTAAAAGCTCTTCTCAATTCAAGCCCTATAGCTCTGATACCATGAAAAGAACGATAAGGAAGAATAGGAGGAAAGAATTCCTTGTGTTTCTTCATTGATTCATTGTGAACATATATATACAAAAGACAATATAACCTTCCTAATAGATTACAACTCTATAAGACAAATTTCCTAATAGGTTACAACTCTAAATATAAAGTAGATATATGCTTTAACAAGATGGAACAAAATATAAATTAGACGGCTGCTAAAAGTACATTTAATTCATGTGCTACTATGCTATATGTAATATTGTAGATCTAAGGATGCCATGCTTAGAACAAGTTTGAAGGAGAGATTCTCATTTTGGTTAGTCCTTCGTGTATAATTTATATCCCTCACAGACCATCATGAAGCAGGCACACATGAAACAGTAAATGGAGCAGTATTTCTGAAACTTAAAAGAGGATAAGATTTGAGAAGTACCTTAAGATGACTGTTCTCGTCCACAATAGTTGAATAATTTATGTATAGTTGTATTCTGCCCACGAGTTCATGCTCTGGTTCATGATATACAGACCACCAGCGCAGCTTGTCACTCTGCATTCAACAAATATCGAATCCTCCAGCATCACTACCTTCTATACTAATCCTTATAGATAATAAGTAGGTTTGACAAATCTTACTGGTTCATCTGTGATAGTGGCCAATTGAGCTACCACACGACCATAATGTTGTCCCTTAGAATCTTGGACTTCAATTATCAGATCATCGCCAATGCTATCTGGGAAGCTATTTGGTTTCGCAATAGACATAAAAGTGACTATCACATCTAACGAGACCAAGGAGTAATAAGGAGTGCATAAAATAGAAATTAATTAATTAAAATTAAAACACATACAAAATATGAGTTTCACCAGATCCAGCTTGCATGCGAACTGCATCCTCATCAGATGAACTTTTCAATCTCAACAAACAAGAATAGGTTTCTGGAAACAAAACAGCACCTTAACTCAGATCATGTAAACCGAGTAACTAGCAGTTCCTCATTCCAGCAGTATATATTTATTTAATATAGATCAACATCACGAGCACTTGCATGGACCTAAATGACCTGGCAGTGTAATGTAATAACATTAAATAATTGAATCTAATGATATTTTATAACCCAGAACTTTTTCAGAGTTTTTCCCAATTAATTGTTACCATCTTATGCACGAGGCATATTATGTTTCATTTTTATTTTTCTTTCTAATATATTTACTTTGTTAACAAAGTTTCAACTTTCTATTAGAAAGGTAAAGGAGACCTTGGAAAGTTTTGTCAGGAGGAACTCTCTGTTGATTATATTATGGTATTAGGATCCACAAACATTTTCTGTTTTTATTAGACCACCTCAAACTCTTCACATGGACAGAGTTATGGGTTTAAGTTTTTCATACCTGCCATCTTGCTTGTTCAGAAAGAGAATTAGGAGATGGATGCCAAGCTTTATAACTTTTATGTCCACTTTTTTTACGAAAAAGATTGTCTGCATTCGAGCTCCTAGATCTGCCAACAAAACCCAATCCAAGCCTACCAATCCTCAATTTAAGGCCCCAACCCTTGGTTAAACTAAGTACCTAAAGAACCAAATATGCTTCCTCTCATTCAACCACTTAGCTTTTCAGATCCAGTCAATTCCTCAAAACAATGCAGCAAACAACAAAGATTAATAAATATACCACATACTACTTATAACAGCCAAAACAATTATAGTACACAAAGATAGGCTTGATTTTCTAAAAAAAAAAAATCAAAACTACATAAAACTTTCATGAAGCACAAGAAACATGCTTCCATGGAGTAGAATGAAATAATTGACACATATAGCAAGAAAAGCAATTGCTTTGGTTTTTCTTTTTCATTTTCTTATAAAAAGTATTGCTGTTTATTCTATTCCAAACAATTACCAAATGACAACAATTATCCATACCTATTTCAAAGAAGCACCGGTTTTCTGCCTTTCAAAAAATTTCTCAAACATTCCCAAAATTAATCTTGAAATAGTTAGCAAATTTTCACTGTTCCTACACCTGACAATTGCTAGAATAAACCCCTCGAGATAATCATATTTGAAAGTTTTTCATGCTTTTCCAAGTTTTCTATTTGGAAATGTCCAGGCACTAACAAAGGATAAGAGAAAGCCCGATTGAGTTTGTTATCACAAGAGAGGAAAAGAAAGAAGAGTCAGTTGATCACATTCTCTTACATTGAGGCAAAATTCAGGTTGTAGGGCATCTTCTTCTCTCCTTATTTTAAGTGTCTAGGGTTTTGCCCTCCTCAGTAAGGGGTTTGTTAGCTAGTTGGCATGGGACCTTAGTGAGAAAGAAGACGAGAAAGGTTTGGCATGCTGCTCTATTTTTCCTTTTTTTGGATAATTTAGAAGGAAAGAAGTAGTAGGGTTTTTGTGAAGAGAGAAAAGAGAGAATCCCTAATTTTATTATTTTCACAGAAAAAGAAGTCTCTACACTACATTACATATTAGACTTATATATATACACACTCATAAGACCCACAATACAGTAAGACAATAAAGGAAAAGACTGTACAATATCTAACAGTTTTGATGATAAAGGGCAATCTGTCCGAGGGCTTAAGCAGACTTGTCTTTGTAATTTTTGGGCATGGTCAAATTTGTTTATAGTTTTTGAGAGTTCATACTATTCTAGATTTTGTGGACTGGATTAGAGCACAAAGGGGGTTTGTTTGTGTAGTTCCTTTTTTTGGTTTGTGCTATTGGCACTCTTTGTATACTCCCTGTATACTGCTACTGCGGTCTCTTTAATACATAATCTCTTTCTACCATTAAAAATAATAATAAATCAAGAGAGAGAGCATCAGTTAAATAGAAAGCAACATTACACAGGAGATAGCGCTTATGGCAAAATAATTCATGTCACCAAGTGTTCATTGTATGGATAATCAGGTTCAATAGTCTAGTAGTCATTAACATTGACTTCCCAACTTTGTTATGATATTTTGCAAATTAAATACTTAAATCTGAACTAATCTCAATGCCTAAGTCTGAATTAAATACCTCATTAGCTACCAAATTCAAATTTTTGCTCCGTATGGCTCTATATTTGTTCCATCCAAAAGGTGAACCATTGAAAAGTTCAAATGAATACGTTAATGTTAGAAATAGCTCATCATAGGAACACTAACTTTTTAGATTCTAAATTGAGAAATTTTTGCACCTTGCACTACTTATTAGGATGGTGATCGTTGCTGCAAATGGTAGTCACTGCTATTTTAAAGCCCAGAGACCTCAAGTTTTATATATTGACTACTTGCACATTATATAAACCCGATTTGGAAAAGAAACCATTTGCACTTATAATGGAAAGCAAGGTTAACTTTCCTCACAGCAGCCCATCCAGAATGAAGGGTTGATTTTAATTCTGGTGCCAACGTAACTCGAATGATTCCAGCGATTATCTTTGGCTGCTTTAAAGATGTGGAACCATCCAGTAGGAGGGTCTTGAGCCATTTCAATTTTTCGCGCTGCCAAATGATCAAAATTTCAGAGAGGTGATAGAGGTCTTAACATACAAACTTCTTGCAAGTACGATGAAATGCACAAAAATGAAAAATAAGAAAACATAAAAATACCTTGAACTTTCATTTTGCCAATGATTTTCTTCGGTTTTGGTGCAACTCCCTCACTGACTAAATCTGAAGATCGTCTTGCCAACAGTTCTTCCTCAGACTGTAGTAGTACTTGTTCAAGACTGTTTTTTACCCGCAGAAAATCAGCATTAAAAGCATAAATTGAAAATTTAAACTCAATATTAGATGTTATTAATGATAAGAACCCAATAGAAAAATATGGATATCCGCTATTGAAATGAAGCTAAGGGAAAAAAAAATAAAAGGTAAATATGAGTTTCCATAACCCTGTTTCAGTTATCTTAATTTGCTGATTTAAAACTGCATTCTTTTCATTTCAAAGGTTTTGACAGCCAAACATGGTGTTTCAAATCATATGGTTTAATGGAGCAGCCAAAATATGTAGCTCATAATTAAATGGCCTAAAGAGTGCTTTGGGTGAGAGATCAATAATCAGTGATGACTTTTTGAACCAACTGATTTGAGCCCATACTTACCTTGATGTGAATTATGTCAATCTCTACCTACTAATTAAATTTCCATTTTCAGTTCCCTAACAGTGGTTCTTTCTCATGTGGCAGTTCTTCCCTCTGTACCACAAACAATAAATCATTTCTTAATCTAAGTTTGTAGGCTGTGAAAGGAGAAAAGAAAGATAAAGAAATTTGGGTTGAGATGCAAGTAAACACATATGATAGTGAGTATCCAAACTATTCTTTTCTTTTTTTTTTTTGATAACAAAGTCCAAATATATTAACCAGAAGCAGAGTATACAGGAAGGGTTCAGGAAGGGCAAAGAAGCCAGCGTCACCAGAATCGAAATATGCACTGTTTTACTTTCAAGATTCTCTAAACAGAAAAGAGTCTAAACTATTAGAACCTTAATTCCTATCACTTATACTCCATGATCTCGTAGCATTTTTCATTTGAAAGCCAAAATAAAATCCTAAATGTTGAAACAGTGATGTATTAGAAGAAATAAAGAATAGGAACCATGAACTCACCTAAATGCATTTCGCAACAGTGCACATTCATTATCCAAGAAGAGGGGAGCTTCCATGCAACCCCTAGCCCACGAATAAAGACACAGCGTCTAACACATGCATCATAGGAAATCACAGCACACCACCGACCTTGCCCACTGAATCAAATATAAAGAATACATAAGAAAACAGCTACTAGAAACAGCAAATGGATTGACCAAATTTGTATGTCTTACATCTAGAGATAATTATTCTTCTTCTGCTTTTTGATTTGATGAACAACATTATTATTTCATAATAATGGTAATTACACACTACATACCATGTGTAAGGATTGAGTTTATCATAAACACTGTAGAATATATTTTAGAACCCAACATTAACCTCTATAGCTGGATCAGCTAACCAATCTACTCCATGAAATGTGGGAAGACGGCTGGCAAAGAACCTTGAAGATGCAGCTGCTTCAGCAGTTTTCGTAAATCATAATGAATGAGTCGATTTGTTCACAATACCAAAAGCTTCTTCCTAGATTTAAAGAAGCACACACCCATATACACACCTTGCAGAGGGGTCAGCAATTCTGTGGCCCCTATTTTCCTGTCCAGTAGTGCCTGAGGGAATGTATTTTGTTGTGTTTCGCTCATTTATGGTTGCAGCACTATTTGAAATTGCAGAGCAAGGCATATCATGAGCTCTAAGAGTTGAAATTTGATCTCTGTCTTGGTTAATTTCCAGACTAGAACCAATAAATGGGGGAGCACTGGGGATATCATCATCACCAGAAAGCTTCTGCATTCCTCTGGCATAGGAATTCCTGCAAACACTCTTCCAGCCAAGGCACCAAGAGGGGGCATGGTGGGGCCAATTTAAAAATCATATTTGTCTTTATCTCAAGGAAAATGCTACTATATAATAAGCAGTTTGGGCAAATGAAGATTTGTCTGGCAGCACGTTACTATGCAAAACTAAGAAGAAGAAAACTGTTTCAAGGTCTAACAGGACAGAAAAGTAGACCGAATAAGAGCGGTACGCAGCCCAGTATTTCACAAGTGAAGTCTAGCTAACTCAAAAATCCTGAATGTTAATAGCTTCTGGCCATTCTAAAGATTAAGAAGGTAGCTGTTTTGGCTGTGAACAACCAAACATCCCACCCTCTCACCCAACTTTGCGGTTGAGTTCACCTAAAAAGCATAAAAAAACAGGCTCAGAAGTATGTAATGCCATCCGAATCTTACTCATGTAGCTGCCTCAGGGCATTATAATTCCGTTTCAAAGAAATCCTTAAACCATTTAAACTTTCAGTCTAAATATGGTACTCAATTTTCATAAACTTAACTTAGTACAGCAAGTAGTAGAAAACAATACATTGAGCTGGTGCTGTTTTGCAGTTTAAGCCCCTATTTGTAGTACTTAAAACAGTCAAACAGCAGTTTCTTCACCTGTCACTGTCAGACGTCAAGCAAAAATTTAAAAGTAGGTTTTGAAAGAAAAGCTGTAATAGTTCAAACTCAATAAATTATTTTAGGTGATTTGATTAAAAACCCTTTAAAAAATTCAAATTTCGAAATCTAACTTGATCCCCTATGTATTCATTTATTTCTAAATAGTTATAAGAACTCAAAATTGTATTAATCAATATAATTTTGATGAAGTAAATTCTCAGTGAGTACCACAATTTTTGAAGCATGACCCATCTAAGCACAAAATTATCACAAAGTCATCAACATTTTATAACAAAAAACCTAACATTTGATAATGACACCTGTTCTGTCTGCAAAGAAATGCTTGATTCTGAAGCATCCATATGCGCAACACCGACGTGGCTTCTAAATCGCATCGAAGAAACTTTAGAGCCAGCAGCTAAATCTGATGTTCCATCTTCTTCTGTACACACATGTCTCCCGCTCAATTGTGAACTGAAATCAGAATTAACCTTATCACTAGCATAACTCTTATATTTTCGCAATGGAGTAGGATGTTTGGGAACCGCAGAAATGGGAATTCCATCATCTTTGGCTTTGGGTGATGAATTAAGATGGGAGCCCTCCCCAATTTGTCTGTCATCATCCTCTGAGTCAGTGCCTATGTCCATGTCTGATCCAGAAGCGCTTTCATCACCACTCCTGGGTATAGCATGTGATACTGGAATTACTCTTGATGGCATATGCCCACTACGGAACTTGTCGGGCAGCAACTTAAGCTCATACCATTCTAGACTGATGGATCATAGAGTCCACAATTGAAAGTCAAGCGAAATATCTTTCTTCTTCTCCTAATTCAATTTTCAAAAAAAAAACAAATAACAAATAAAACCATTAAGAAACTGATATTACTAGAAAACTAATATCAATTAATCTAAAATCCAGCAGTTTACACTCTTCTAACCATTTTAGAGGCATTACTATCAAGACCTTGTGTAAACATGTTGCAAGAGTTTAATCTTCGCCCAACCCACGATTCAGAAACAGATTCTCAAGACCGAGTAGCAACGCTAGCACAAAAAAGAAAAACAATAAATACCATGTATATAAAATGATCTTGAATTTTTATAATGGGTTTGGCGCATTTGGTTTGAACTTTGAAGTGGGCATTTTAACATTGCAAATTTTGTTTTCTTTTTTCAAATTTTATCAACTGCCAAACAAAGTGTAGGGTTTAAATAATTAAACTCGCTTGCCAAAAACTTCAGAGAACCGACTCCAATCCTCCATCAAAACAACTTCCCCCAGGAATATAAAGAAAAGATATATGAGGAATCATCGCACAGCTACTTCCACCAAAAGTAGTCACAACTGATGAACGATAAGAGAGAAAACGAAATTTCAGTGAAAAGCTGGAAAAATGTGAAGCGTCTACTCTGACTCCAAAAAATCATTTGTTCCTCGATCTTCGTGCTTCAACTAGGGAGAAAAGAAGGAAATCAGAGAATATTATTAATGGCAAAAGGGAAAAAAAAAAAGAAGTAAGATTTGAGTATCAAACGTCTGATTAATGTTCAAACATTCGATTATGAAAAGGGATACGACATACGAGAATCAGAGAAATAAGCGGACGTGAAGCTGACGTGGCAGAGAGGGAAACGCGCCCTTTGTAACGGTCAAATGTTTAATTGTGACGTGGCAGACCTGACGAGTGGCACATAAGATGAGAGCGTGGTGGTGGTGTAACTGGTGTGGGCCCCAACTTTCAAGAATCCACTTTCAAACCTTGACTCCTCACTATAGTCACAGTTGTCGAAACCGGAAATGTCATTTCTACCCTCGAGCGTCAATGCCTTAGTGCCTAAGTAAGAATGCGATTTTTGGCAGTAAAAACTAAAAATTTAATTTTGTTTTCTAACTTTTAAACTAAGAGCAGCTTAGGGAGTTCTTTATCAGAATAATTCATGTATCGTTTCCGTGGTACGCCCAAAATCGAAAATCGAGTTCCGATGAAGGTGATATCGCGGGTGTGAATGTAAACAGGGATTTTGGAGTGGCATGTTGTATTTGAAGAAAAATTTAGAGATTCTGAAATAGCGGTTTATTATTTCTGATTCATACCAGCGGTTATATTTGTGTATTTATGATTTAATTATATTTTTATATATTGAATTAATAAAATATTGTACAGATTTTAGCCTTTCATTTGAACCAATATTATTTATAATATTTGTTAGGATCTGTAATCGACATTTGCCTTCATTTTGACAACTCCAGTTGGGATTATCTATGAAAAAATGAGTCGATCGAGCGTCACAAGATTTAGGTGGGGTTTGTGTTTTTTTACTTAATGTTGTATTTAATTTTTTTTTGAGCTTAATGCTGAATAATATTTAATAATATTAATTATTAAGTTTTTTTTTTTAACTATAATTGGGTTTTTAACAGATTTAAGTTATTTTCTTAAATTCGAGATGGGTTAAGGGCGAGTTCGGGTATTGTTATTTCCGTTAGATTATATTTTAAAAATATTTTTTATTATTTATTTATAGTTAGTATATTAATAATATCTAGTTAAATATCTTAATAAATAATTTATAAAAATTCATAATATTTTTTATTTTTGTAAATATATTAATTTAATATAATAAAAACGTACAAATTTAAAAAATTTAAAACTTAAAAAATAAAACCATAAACAAAAATCAAATGTTAACGGGATGGATTTGAAAATTTTATCATCCTGTCAATCTGTCCCATTTAATTTTTTATATATGAAAAGTTTGAGAATTGAAAAAAATAAACGGGACGAAATTGAGATGAAGCAGCTCCATCCTAAAGCCCTCGTTATCATTTATAGTAGTAGGTGTTAAACCCAGTCTCCGGTATTTCGGCCCAGCCAAGAGCAGCGTTTTGATCTTCGCGGAAAAATGGTCGCTCGCGTGATCAGGCAAAAGCGGGGAGGTAAATTTGGTACATTGAGCGATTATCGACAAAAATTGGCCCAGTATGGTGATCCGCTGTTCATCCCGGTAAATAAACGCGATTCTGCGCCGATATTATAGTGGTTAGACGAAATGCAGTGAACGGCCGGGCAAAATTACGGTTCAACAAAACCAAAATGGCATTCTCCAAAACAGAGATTCAAACAACAAAATTGATGCACACCCGTGAACCAAGAAACTGAACCCCAGGACAAAATCGATGCACACCCGTGAACTAACAACTGAAACAAAAATTTCAATAAATAGCAAAAAAATCCAAAACGATTTTCATACAACCATTTCGAAGATTTGAGGGAAATCGCAACAAACGATTCGTGGAAGGGAAGAAATCGGAAGAAAGCGAAACTCGGTCCTTCGCCCTCGCCGCCAGCCATTCGTCGCCCGCCGTCAAATGCGTCGTCGCAGCTAGCGCCAGCCCGCGGAGATGAAATGCGTGAGCTCCTCGGAGCGGCATTGTTCCCTATAGCAGCGCGCAAGAGAGTGATATTTATTAACCCAAAAAAATATATTTATATTAATTAATGCTTTATTTGAATTAAGTATGTGTAACCCTATTTGAATTAATTAATATTTGTATACGAAAAGTGTGTGGAAATTATTAATTCAAATATTTATATTTATATTTATTGATTTAATTAAATATTTGTAGTCAATTTTATTTTTAATTGAATCTTTATATTTATTTTAAATTTAATTAAATATTTTATTTGTATTTTAAATCGATTTTATAGTGTATGGAGTGATATAAATGAATGAAGGAATACTGATCATAATTATTAAGGGAAAGAAAAAAAGGTAAAATTAAAGTATCATTGGATAGTGACTTTTCAGATCTTTATTCTTGAAGATGATTTAGCCAAGAAAGCTTTTAAATGCAAAATCTTAAAGTAACTTTGGCAAAAAAATAGGCTTTGAATCTTTTCTTGCTTCTTAGAGATGTTAGCACTAACCCTCTTCCTTATTTATTAAGTAATTATAGATTTTGTTTATGTGAAAATTTATTTATTTTTAATAGAAAAAACTATTTTTTTTTTTTTAAACTTTTTAAAAAAAATTCAATAATAAGTTATAAAAAATTTTAAAAACAAATAACTGAATACCGAAAGTTATTTAATTTTCAACAAAAAAAAAAAAATAAACAACCCATCTAACATTGACTTGGTAACAAAGCAATGATGGAAACATTTATTTAATTTAAATGTTATCCCAACGAAGAGTAAGTGATGACAAATAATTAAACATTCTATTCTGTTATAACTTACGTAGCGGTGGTAAACAGAAAATGAAACATTTCATTTTATTTTCTCAAGAGGTGGGATCAAATGTCCCAAACTTTTTTTTGAAATCAAATGTTACTAACATTATTTAGGCACCTTTCCATTTTCATTTTTCTAGGTTTTTTTGGGAGAAATGTTCTCAAATCCCAATATGGAAACTGGAAAGAAGAGAAAAAGGAAAAGTAGGAAACCATGCACTTTCAGCTGCCGCCAGAAACAATTCTAGTGTCATGGAAGGAAGAGTTTCTGGTTTCTGTTAGCTGGCATCCATAACAGTTCTTTCCTTTTTTTTTATCTTATTTGACTGAAGAACACGTCGAGGGAAGAGATTTGGTGCCGGAATGGAGCTTGGATTGATTTCAATTTTTTTATAAATTCTGTACAAACTAATTTCCCGCAAAGGATGTTCAGTTGATGAACACCGAACACAGTTTATGTCAGTAATTTGAGAGTTTGCTTTTCATATTTTCTCGTTTCTTTGGAAATCGAATTACTAAAAAAATATATAATAAAGGAAAATAGTGAAATTAAATAAAATTTGAAGAAACACTAAATATAAATTAATATTGTAAAATTATTATAAAGCATAAATATAAAAAAGTATATTATTCCCTTTATGTACATAATAAAGAAAAATATAGAAAAAAATAAGGAACTTAAAAATGAACAAGAAAGAGAGATAAACGAAGGGAGAGAACTTTGCTGCTGCTTTGTTATTCTTTTCTTAAAGGGATACGAATTTGTATAGAAAAATGAGAGTCTTTTGAAACACCCAATCACCGCCATGAACCATATAAATGAGGTTCGTAAAAGGAATCGTAAGCGCCGTGAATTGGCTTTCTTCGATTTAATTAAATTCGATTCGTATTCAATGGGTTATTAGGTTCATGTATCTCAGGTGATTAACGCGTAATAATTCTTTTATTCTGGCATTCACTTTGAATGACCCGTCATTAAGAATATGCTTTATTAAAAGCGCATTGAAGTAAAGCTGATGAGATAATATAAGAAGGAAAAATAGTCTGATATTAAATATGATGTTATTAATTCTTTCTTTGAATGCATTGGATCTGTATAATTAAAAAGCTTTGTCCCGTGGCCGATGGAAAAAGCGCGACGAAGGGAAAAAAAGTCACGATCTATTTGCGTCTTTAATAAGCTAAGCACGCTCCCCCTTATGTCGATATCTTTAAGTTGGCACATTCTAATCTTATGGTAAGCTTCTTTAATATTGAGGTTCAGTGATGATTTCAGTGAATAGACCACGTTAGATTATCCACTTGATGTATTTGTTGAACATCGAATTTCACCACTCTTACGAAGTTCATGTATAAACTTTGGATATATGTGTTTAATTATCTCTTTTGATATAACGCTCACGTACACGGTTGTGCGGTATGACGTATGTGGCTTGATATTTGTCGGGTTGTCTTTGATAAAGAAGTGGCATGATTCTTGGATATGTTGAATCATCAAATCACCAACCATGCATTCTGAATTTAGCCGTGGTGCTATATTTTCTTTAATGATTCGATGATGTGGCCACCATTGTTTATTTAAGGATCTGTGAAATAGTAGTTAATTCTGATTAAACCTTGTCTCATGTTTATGATTTGGCTTTATGTGGGTTTGAAAGGTATCATGCATCAGCATATCGAGACAATTGTTACTTTGATTTCTTTGAGTAAAATAGACTTATATCAGTTGTTCCTTTGAGGTAAGCCATGAAATATCTTGATTCCATTCTAATATCTTTAGGTTGGAGCGGAAGCTATCACGTAATTTAATAAATTGACAAGAAAAACAATATTTGAATAGTCTGATGTGAATCGTAGAATGCAATCATTGGCAGCTAAGATATGGTACTTGAACCAAGTAATTGTTACCACTTTCGCATGTGAGAGAATGAGTCATTTTAAATAAAGTGAGCGAGCGATCATTAGCGAACTTAAAAGGGTATGCTTTATCCATATAAAAATGTTTTAAAATTTTCTTAGTATATGTCGATTGATGGTAAAACTCAAGAGGAAATGCTCGATATCATAGTCGAGACAAAATTTTGCTTTCCTAAAATCTTTTATCTCAATTCCTTTTTCAAATATTTTGTTGTTCTTGTAGGCTCTTGAGTCTGATAAGATTTAGATCATCGACATACGTGATAATTGCAAATCCAGGTTTCACAATTTTCTTAATAAAAATCATGGGCATATAGGTTGTTTGTATACCCTTCTTTGATAAATACTTCGTGGCGATTGTACCATATGTGTCAGGATTGCTTGATCCATATAGAGATCGTTGTATTGATTGAACACATATTACGAGGTTTGTATTATTTGCTTGAAATTTTAATCATTTGGGATTTATATATATATATATATATATATATATATATATATATATATATATATATATATATATATATATATATATATATATATCATTATCTATGAATCCGTATAAATAAAGCGTGATGACATGTGAAGTGCCCTTTATATCAGTCCTTGGTATCGAGCTTATTAGAAAGCGGAAAGTTATAGCGTCCATAACAGGAGAATATTTTTTCGTATTAGTGATACGAGGTCCTGCGAGAAACCTTGTACTCTTGTCGCACTTTATATCTGTTGCCAGTCTCATTATGTTAATTGCGCTTTCATTATGAATACTCATTGTACCCGATAGGCTTTACATCTTTAGGTGTTTGAATTTCTGGGTCAAAACATCTCGTTTCATTACTTGAGGTTTAATTACGCCATAAGCTTGCTTTTTATTTTGTTGATCATTTCTATTTTAAACATTCTTCCACATTTTGTGTTTTGGGATCCTCATCATTTCTTATGATGTCTAAGGCCATTTGGGAAGCAAAAATATTATTGATAATAACTTTATTTCGATCTCATTTTTTTCGATTATGCACATAATTTATTGAGATCTCATAATTTTCAAGTACATGTGCCTCTTTAAGGGCTAATTCTTTGTTTGCTCAACCTCTTCAAGAGTTTTTGTTCAATATGCACTCTATAGGGCCTCTTATTCACCAAATACCTTCTGAGGGCCTTTTGTTTATCGAATCTTATAAAGCCTTTGTTTACCATGTATCTGTTTAGGGGTATCAATTTTTGTTTATCGTGTATCTCTTTAGGGGTATCAATTCTCATTTGTGTTCTCCTCTTTCGGGGAGTTATATCTTTTGAGCAAATAGGTCTCCCACCCTTCAGGCTTATTTTAGACGCATTTGTTAATTATCCTTCAGGGACATTAATCTGTGTTGGAGCATTCTGATGAGGATATATTACTTTGTATTTATTTGTATCTGATAAGCATCACGGTAATTGATTTTGCAATATTTTGCAAATGAATGATCCTTTGAACTTCCGATTCACATTAATTTGCATGCGATGATCAAAGGAATGAGACATTGTAGATGAATTACAAGTAATTTCGTCATTCTTATATTTGAGTTTTCTCTCACAATGGAGGAAAAACATTCTCGATGAATGACAATGCAAAAGCAATTTTGTAAAAATATCTTCCATTAAGGGTTCAGATATCTTATGATAGACGGAGAATCAGAAAACTACATAAATGCCGAAGTCCCCGTTTGGGGACCTATTTTAGTCGTTATTAGTAGGTGCGGTGTATAAAGCGCCGCGGCCCAGGAGATTCGTAAGTTGATAAATATTTGGTTGTTTTTGATCTGAGTTGTGAAGGGAGTACTCCGCTGCTAAGATGTTGGTCTAATTCTTATTGAGACTTGCGTGAATAATGCATCATCACTAGGAAGATGTTAGGTAAATTTGGCCTTCATCAGTGATAGATGCAGTATTAATTGAAGGCGTTTGATTAAATACTCCCTAAACCATTTTGGGTACAGATATAAGCAATAAGATGCTCAATGACTTTAAAACTGACATCTGATAGTCATTTGAGAGTTTGTAAATAAATTCACGGCATTATCAAGTCTTATTGTCTTGAGTTGGATGTCGAGATTATGTTCTTAATTTGATCATTTGTACGAAGAAGCCTATGAGGTAAAATATCTTGTGGAAAGAAAGCATGCGATGACCATCTAGTTGAGACATATATTAAGAGCATAAAGAGAGCGAAAAGGTCTACATGGTGGATGAATAGGTCCGCATATACATGTATTATTTCTATAAAAAAACTAGTGATTCATACGTGATTTTTATTAAATGATGAGTGCATTATTAAAATTACCTTATGACAGAAAGATTCAATTTGACAGAAAGATCTTAGTTCTTTAATGGATGCCCACGTGTGATTGTTTTATGATTCGAAGATCCAAGGTGACTTAACTGTTATGCAGAGTAAAAAAAATTTGGGTCATTAAACTTGCTATCTTATTGACTCAATTAGCTTTATGGTCTTATGATATACGAGGAGAATGCGAGGCTTTAAGTAACAATCTTTCACATAAATTATGAGTAATATGGCTTTCTTTATTACCTTCATGCATAATTCAATATATGATATCCATTTACACAGAATATCATACATTTAAAAATGCGCGTTCTTGTTTATCTACGCCATTATTAAGCTTCTGTGGGGAAATGGGTATTTCCTTTTGAAGGGGTTAAAATGATGATTATTATAGTGTCGGAATTATGCCCCATGACCATGACTACCACCACGTCCACATCCACACCCCGAGTGGAGTTTCGAACGATATTCTGATCACGCACTTCAAGAATGGTTCGGATCCGGTTGGCTGAATTTGGTGATTTTCATTAAAAACTCATTATTTTATTTAAAATCTTGAAGGCGTGATATTAACTACGAGATATAGCATGAAAATACCTAGGACACTAACATGTTCAAGTGTAAAATAGAGATTAAGGTATATTTTTTTTGAAGTTTAAATAGCTAAAAGCAAAAAAAATGATAAAAACACTGAAAATTTATAGAGCCAAATAAATTTGGTAAAAATGTCGAATGAGGACCTAAGAGTCATAAATGAGTAAATGTAGTGTCAAAGTATAAATGAAATAAATTAAGTGAAAATGAAGTGAAATGAAGCTTTAAAGTGAGAAAAATGAAAAATGAGGGAATTAGTGTGTGGCAGATAAGGCTTAGTGCGAGTTTTGATTAAAGATCAAATATTGGTCTTTGAGACATTTGCACATTTGCAAAGAAGGAGAGAAAGTACTAGGGCTTTTTGGTTGTGAGAGGGAGGAAGATTGAGTGGTCTTTGCTCCATGAAATCAAGGATTGAGGTGATGTCAGAGGAATAAGGAATATTGGTGTTGAAGAATCGAAGAATTTAAAGGTAAGGGAATCAAACCTAACTTTCCTTAATGTGTGTTTAGGTTTGAAAGAACACTGGATTGGTATAAAATGATGTTTATTGCTTTATTTCAATTTTGGGGTTGCTATAAGTTGTTATATGATTGTTTGGATTGGTGTTGAGAATTTTGTATAAAGGAAATGTTGGGTTTTTAGGGAGATCTTTGTTAAAATTTTTAAAGCAGTTTTTGTTTTAGCCTTAACCTTAATGCTCATCTCAAATTGAATGATTAATTCTAGTCAGTCATTGAGAGAAATGTCTCCTGAAATAAAATTATGAATTTGGACTCCATTTGACCCGGAATTCATCAAAGTGAGGCTACATTTTGAGTCAATAATGTAGTTTAGCTACATCTGATTATAATTGTTTCGAACTGATTTTGGTATTTAGGCCATAAGTTGAGTTTCACTCATCAAAATTGAGTGATTAATTTTGGGTAAAGTTAGACTTCTAGGATAACAAATTTTCACGAAATAAGTGTATCGAGTTGGACCACTATTAGACCAAAAATTAGAGTAAAGGGAGCCTTGTTTAAAGGTAAGTGCGGTTTTGCTGTGAAAATATAATAGTCAGGATGTTTTAGAACACATCTGGAGCTTCGATTGCTCAGATTAGATGATTCAATTTATGAATAAAATATATTTATAGAGGAATAATGGACTTGAAGAAAGTTGGGTAAAAATATGACTCATTTGTTCTCGAGAAGAAAAATTTTACAGTAGATGTGTTAGATAGAAAACAACCATAACTAGAAACCTAAATGATCGGCGATGATTGTTAATTTATGCTGGAATAGGGTGACGAAAAGGAAAGCTCGAATTGATGGGTAGAGAGTTGAATCGGGTTGCAACAAACTTTTGGTTTGTTCTTAGGCTCTCTTTTGTTTCCATTTTGGGTTTGTTCTCATTGATATCTTCTTATTTAGTTTTACGATCTTGTTTATTGAAATGATTTTCAATATTTGCATATTAAAGATGTTTTAATTGATTTGGGCAATTAATTGTGATATGATTTGCATATGAAAAATTGCGCCCAGTATTGAAAAATGAATTATTTGTAGATAGATGTATATCTTATATTGTATTTTCTTATGAATGATTTGAGCGCCTTAATAGAATGTTAATAAATGATTCGAGTTAAGGATATATTGGTATACGATAAGAGATTAGTGCTTGATGTGCGACGAAACGTAGTAATGATGTGTCACTCGGTCAGTAGCTGACGGAGACCCGATGTCGGTAGTGTTAGCGAATTGATTTTAATAACGATCGAGCGACTAGCGGGATCGTATTGTGGTTATAAAACAAAATGTTTTTATCTGATTTGTGGCTGGCGGAGACCGTCTTTGCGGTGATTTTCGTTATCACATCTGCTGAAAGCATAGGATGGTCGTTCAATGGCAAATTGATAGGAAATTTGTAAAGTCACGTGATTTGTATTTTTGAATGATTTATTTACATATGAGGGAATGCATGTTGGAAGATCGATAAATTGTAAATGAATGTATATGAAATGAATATATGTATTGTATTGCATTGATCATTGAAAATATTAAAAACGCATTGTTTAGAAAAATTGCATGATTTGTAAATAAGCGAAAATTTAAGAGAAAACTATAGAACCATGGCGTAGAAAATCTTGTGGCGTTGTTTATCGTACCATGGTCACCAGAGAGAACATGTACAAAGCGAGGTCGTTGAGATTCAGTCATCGTCAGCCCAGCACGGAGGATAAGTAAAATTTCTGTCATGCATATATGAATTTGGTTGTTATTTTTGTAGTGGAAACTATAATTCGAAAAGTGAACTCTGATTTTGTTTTGTAAATGTTTTTTATATTAAAAATGGCTAATAATGTCGTATTGTATCAATGTGGGAAATGGACCAAATGAGCATATAATGTCATATTGAATGAAAAAAACAATGCATTTGTGAACATATGATGGGCCCCCTTTAAGTTAAAATGATGTTTACGTATATATGTTCATAAGGTTAATTATTACACAAAATGAGCATTTAAAAGTATGTGCTTAAATGAAATTACAATTGGATTTGAATGGTATCAAAACACAAGTAGCATAGAGCTACGGTATTGAAAACATATTTGTATTTGTATTGGTATTTGAATATATCGTAAAAATAAAAGTATTGGTAGCTCATTAGACATTACATTGAATATTTAGTAAATCTATGCTCTCTATTTTGCTACTGCAAGAGCACATTAGAGGCATGAAACGTTGTGAAAGTTTTTTCTAGCATGTCTTCATTCCTGATTTTTTTTCTCCGCATAGCTTCAATCTAAAACTTATTTTAAATAGAGCGGAGTTATACTCATTGACTATTTTAAAATCTTGCAACCTCAGGTGTATTCAATCATAGCGAGCTTTTGGTAAAATCTTTGTTTTTGTAGTGAATCATCGTTCAAGTTATTTCATAGAGTGAAATGATCTTTTATAGTGAAATGATCTTTTATAGTGAGATACTTATTTTTCAAATCCTCGTGCAGATGATGCCTAAGGAAAATTGGTGCATTTGCACAGTCCTGTTGGGACTTTTCATTTCTTTCTTTTATTGTTTCTCCAAGATAATTAATTTCCTAGATATTAAGTAATATAAGCCCAAGTTTTTGATGTATTGACAAACTTTTGATGTATGACAAAATGTAAGAATCAAATATATTATAAATTGCTAACAATAATACGACTTTTGTTTTTAATCAAAATCAAAATATTGATATTTATGAAAACTTAAAGTAACTAAGTTTAAGATTTGATAACAACAGATCAGAAATCGTCTTTGATAACGTCTTTGTAAAATTATTATAAAGTCACATTAAGAAGTATATTATTTCACTACGTACACCAACAAGAAAAATAGAGGAAAATAAAGAAAACAGAAATGAGCGAGAAGAAGGAATAAGCGATGAGATAAACCTTTCTTGAATTTATTTATTTCTTAAAAAGGGGATGTTGTTGAAGAAGGAGAGCGCACATAGGCTTACTTAATCTATTATCATGAACATAAAAACAGGGTTCATAAAGGG
The DNA here is from genome assembly GCA_016808115.1 of Tetrastigma voinierianum. Lineage (NCBI taxonomy): Eukaryota > Viridiplantae > Streptophyta > Magnoliopsida > Vitales > Vitaceae > Tetrastigma > Tetrastigma voinierianum. The sequence goes on along the minus strand of JAEQBH010003336.1, from coordinate 162,756 downwards.
AATTCATGGCTTCATGAATTAACTTTACTCATTTGATCATTCATTCATATTCAATAGTTATTAAGTTAATGTATGAATCGTTTCATTACATAGATAATTCATTTATTTACAAAAGTTAAAACATTTTTTGAAAGCTAATATATGGTAGCGGAGCTCCAACCCTCAGCCCCATCCCCCTTTAAATTTAATAAATTAATGTTTGTATATTTGTTGTTAACTCAATTTATCTATTTCTCTTTATTCTATAATTGACTACAAAATTTTTATAAATATGTGCAAATATGTTTTTTATTAAGATTAACACTTTTATAAAAAATTAGAATTAATTTTACCTTCCTGAATTAATAATGATTTGAAACATTTTCAAAAGTTTAAAAAGTCATATAATCATTAATTTCATAAAAAAAAAATAATATTTACAATTTGTTCATGAATTATAAATCTAATTTATTTTTATATTCAATTAACATGTCTAGATCCCTTTAGCATAAATATATATTCAGATTCATCTGAATCACCATAAGTTATTAAAATTAACAGAATATAACTATCTTAAACATTGGATCATCTATACATTTTCATTAATCAAAACTATTTCAATGTATCAGATCAGTTATAATACTTATTAAAAAAATCATGTTCAAATAAATTAAACAAGGAGTAAAAAAAAATCAAAATAAAGCATAATGAAATAACTAATGGCATTTATTAATCCGAACATAAAAAAATTGACTACACAATTTATAAATATGTACAAAAATATTTTTTATTAGATTAACACTTTTACAAAAATTATATTGTTTTACCTTCCTGAATTAATAATAATTTAAAACATTTTCAACGTTTAAAAAGTCATATAATCATTAATTTCATAAAATAATATTTACAATTTCATTCCTTGAATTATAAATCTAATTTATTTTTATATTCAATTAACATGTGTAGATCCCTTTAGCATAAATATATATATTCAGATTCATCTAAATCACCATAAGCTATTAAAATTAACAGAATATAACTGATGATGCTTTTTTTCAATAGAGGCTGAGGCTGGGCGTATTGTTAGGTCGTTGGGTCGGACTTGGGTGCGAAATTTGGTGCGAGGCTCTGGATTCGTCAGACTTTGTAGGATTCTTCTTGTCTTCGATCTCATTACTTAGCGGGTTTGCTCTCTAAAAACAAGAAAAGAGTGACAGGGCCTTGTGCTGTGGCATGCTATCACTAAGTCGGTTTCTTTACGAAAGAAAAGAGGAAGCGCAGAGGCGAATATATTCACTTCCTTTCATATGGGTGCTTTGGTATTTATAGTATATATTTTCCCAGTGGATGGTGGTAAGGATTACTCTCTTATTGGATGAAGGATTTTCTTTCCTTCTGTCGGATTAATAAGGGATAATTGGAAGCGGTTATTGAGAATTATCTTTATACACTTATTGGTGAGATTTGGGTTTGATTCTGGGATCTTGATTTAAGGTGATAAAGCAGCTATTAAATATCCTACTTTCTCATCAAGTAGATTTGGTTTGATTTACGGTGATGTGTTGAAGCCATTTTAAAATATCCTACTTTCTTATTGGTGAGATTTGATGTGATTTAAGGTGATAAGGCTATCGAGAATTATCCTACTCCCTTATCAAGTAGATTTAGTCCGATTTGCGAAATGTGGGCCTTCCCACTACCTATGTTATCGGCCTCGTTGAGCTGACTGGCTGCTTTGGACTCGTGCCAGGGCTTGCACATCATTTACTTCTTCTCAGCCTCATGCCTTTTTTTTCAACTCCATCGGGTCATTTCCCCAAATTCTTGTGTAATGTGCACGCGGGGCAAGGGCTATAACATATCGCGTGTGATTTGGCGTGTCAACTCTGGCCGATCGCTAGGGCTGTCAGCCATATGTCTCAGGATAATGATGACTTTCGGTTCACGCCATTTCTAATTTCTTTATGTTTCTTCTATAAATATCCTCCTCGACCGCTCGTCTGCTCCCTCGGGTCCTGCTTTTTCGCTTTTGCAGTTCGACTTCTTCCTTAGTATTCCTGTCAACCTCTATAAGTCCTTTTTCGGCAAGCTGCTGAGATAGCTCTTTTTTTTTTTTTTGGCTTGGGATCTGTGACATATGTAGCCTTTTCTTAATTATTCATTTTTCACCACTTTCGCCATTGCATTTTCATACGTTTCGCATGAACCGAATTGCCCGACTGAAAGGCCTGAGTTGAATAGTTTAGCTCTTTCAAAATTGTGGCCGCTTAAGGTTCCAGGGTCAATGCCCGAGCCGAATCGACTCGGGCCGCATGGCCTGCTAGGATCGAAGCACCGGGCTCTTGAGCTACTTGGCTCCGCGGGCGCATGGTCTGCTTCGACTCAAATGGCATTAGGCTCCCCGGTTACTTCGCTCCCGCGGGCTTCTGCGGCCTCGTTTCTGACCGAGCTACGGTCTGCGGGCTAAGGCGGACCGCTTGGACTAAGCTATCGGGCTCGGTTACTTGGCTCCGGTTACATGGCCTCGCTTTGACCGGGCGCCGCTAGGCTCCCCGAGCTACTGCCCGTGGCCGCATGGCTTGTTTGACCGAGCCGCAGCTCCCGAGCCACGAGGCCATGGGCGCGAGGCCTTCCCGGTTGAATGTTCTGCCGATCCGACTTTAGGCCGCATGGTTTGAGTAGAGTAGTCGAGTTGTCAACGAGCCGCCGGTTTCGGGCGCCGAGGCCCATGGGCTGAATAAACCGAGCCGACCGACTCGTGGTCCGAGCAGAGAAGCCAAGCTCGCCAACCAGCCGCCGGGCTCGGGGCGCCTCGAGGCCTTACTGGCTTAATAGCCGAACCGACCGACTCTTAGGTCAGCGTGGTCTGAAAGCAGAGTAGTCGAGCTTGTCAAACTGAGTCGCTAGGTCCGCGCCGGGAGGCCTTGTAGCCGAATAGCCCGAGATAATCCGACTCCCAGCCCGCGTGGGCTTCGAGCAGAGGAATGAGCTTCTCAAACTGAGCTGCTAGGCTCCAGGCGCTGAGGCCTTGTGGGCCGAATAGCCTGAGCTGATCTGACTCTTAGGCTACGGCCCGGAAAGCAAGTATAGTCGAGCTCTTCAAACCGAGCTGGTCGGGCTCCGGGCGCCGAGGCCTTATGGGCCGACAGCCTGCAGCTCGGGATCCGACTCTCTAGTCAGGGCCCGAGAGTAGTCGAAGCCATTAAACCGAAATATTGGCTCCACCGCTAAGGCCTTATGCGGGTCATTAACCTCAGTCGATCTGACTTTAGGCCGCATGACCCGAGTAGAGAAGTCGAACTCACAAAGTGAGTTACTCGGGCTCCGGCACTGTGACCTACGGGCGTATATAGCATGAGCCGATCCGACTCCTAAAGTCGCACGGCTTGAGTAGAGTAGTCGAGCTTGTCAACCGAGTTGTTTGGCCCTGGCGCCGAGGCCTCAGGCGATATACCGGAGCCGATCCGACTGGGCCGCATGGTCTGAGTAGAGAATGAGCCCCGCTCAAAGGAAGCATCAGCCTCGCGCCGGCCTCGCCGACACTCGAGCCGACCGAATTGGCCGCACGTGGGCCCGTGCGCAGGTCAACTCGTCAAAGTGAGCCGGCCCGGCGCCGAGGTCTTGTGGGCGAGAGAAGCCTCGAGTTGATCCGACTTTAGGTCAGTGATGACCGAGCGCAGTAGTCGAGCTCGCCAAAGTGAGATACCGGGCTTCGTGAGTCGCGGCCTTGTGGGCAATATACCGAAATGGGATCCGACTCCCAGGTCGCATGACCGAGCAGAGTAGTCGAGCTCATCAACCGAGCCGGCTGGGCTCCAGCGCCGAGGCCTTGTGGGCGACATAGCCCGAGCCGACCGAACTCCCGGGCCGCATGGCCCGAGCAGAGTAATCGACCGGGTCAAAGTGAGCTACACGGGCCCGGCGCGGCCTCAGGCGATATACCGAGCCGATCCGACTCTAGGCCTACGGCCCGAGCAGCAAATGAACTCGCTGCCGAAGCATCACCCGGCGCCGTGGGCCTTTGTGGACTATATACCGAAATGATCCGACTTCAGGTTGCATAGCCCGAGGAGAGTAGTCGCAGCCTGGCCAAACTAAGCCGGGCTCCGGCAGAGGCCTTGTGGGCGAGAAGCCTGAGCTAATCCGACTCCCTCGGGGTTGCATGGCCTCAGTAGAGTAGTCGAGCTCACAACCAGCCATTGCCTCACACAGGCCTGTGGGCGATATAGCCTGAGTTGATCTGACTCTTGGGCTGCATGACCTGAGTAGAGTAGTCGAGGTCGCCGACTGAGTCGGTTCCGGCGCCGAGGCCTTGTGGGTCAAAAGCCCAGTCGATTCGACTTTAGGCCGCGGCCCGTGCGTAGTAGTCGAACTCACAACCAGCTACCGGGCTGACACCGTGGGGTCTTATGGGCGTATATAGCCCGAGCTGATCCGAATCTTAGGCCGTATGGCCCGAGTAGAGAATGAGCTCACAAACCGAGCCGGCAGCTCCGGCGCCGAGGCCTCAGGGCGATATACCGAGCCGATCCGACTCGGGCCGCATGGACATGAAAGCAGCAGTCGAGCTCGTCAAAGTGAGCTACTAGGCTCCGGGCACTGAGGCCTTGTGGGCGATATAGCCTGAGTTGATCTGACTCTTAGGTTGCATGGCCTGTGCAGAGTAGTCGAACTCATCAAAGTGAGCTACTAGGCTCCGGGCGCTGTGGCCTTGTATGAGTATACCAGCCGATTCACTTGTGCCGTACGGTTCATAAGAGTAGTCGAGTCTGGCCAAACCGAAAGGTTGGACTGGCGCGGGCCTTAGGGCGATATAGCTTGAGCCGATCTGACTCTTAGGCTGCGTGGCCCGTGCAGTAGTTAAACTCAAGGTGCCGGAAGCACGGGGCTCCGGCGCCGGCCTTGTGGGCGATATAGCCCGAGCTAATCCGACTCCCAGTTGTACGGCCCGTGCAGAGTAGTCGAACTCGTCAAAGTGAGCTACTGGCTCCGGGCGCTGTGGCCTTATGGGCGATATAGCCTGAGCTGATCTGACTCTTAGGCTGCATGGCCTGAGCAGAGTAGTCGAGCGCTCGCCAAACTCCAGCCGGGCTTCGCCGAGGCCTCGGGCGATATACCGAACATATGACTCTTAGCCGTTACGGCCCGAGCGCAGTAGTTCAGCCTGCCAAAGTGAGCTACCGGGCTCGGGGGCTGTGGCCTTAGGGCTATATAGCCTGAAATGATTCGACTTAGGCCGCATGGCCCAGCAGAGAAGTCGAAGCCATTAAAGCGAAGCATCGGGCTCGCGCCGTGGCCTTGTGGTAGCCTCGCCGTATTCAACACGACACGATTAACCTCACACGATTGAACCGCCGACAAACGGGTTTGGGGGTGAGACCTAAACGGTTCGTGAGACCTAAACGGTTCGGTGATAAACGTCAACCCGCGACGTTAATAAACGGTCGGTCGGCATACGCCAACCCGCTTACAACCCGCTACCCGCTTAACACCGCTTCCTATCGCCGCTTTACCAATGGTCGCGACTAGGCCTGTCAAAATTCAACGCGACACGATTAACCGACAATGCATTAACCGATTAAACGGTTTGGGTGAGACCTGTGCGGTTCGGGTGATAAACGGGTCAACTTTGCTTAACACGCGACAAACGTCGTGGTTCGGCTTATGTTTTTTACCCGTCACCCGTTTAACCCGTAACCGTTTAACCCAACCCAACACGTTTGACACCCCTACTTGTGGGCGATATAGCTTGAGCTGATCTGACTCTTAGGCTGCATGGCCTGAACAGAGTAGTCGAGCTCACAACCGAAGTCATTGGCTCGGCGCCGAGGCTTTGTGGGCGAGAGAAGCCCGAGCCGACCGACTTTAGGTCGCGCGGCTCGTGCGTGAGTAGTCAATCGTGAAACCGAGCTGCCGGGCTCCGCCGAGGCCTTGTTAGCCGAATAACCCGAGCCGATCTCGACTTTTAGGCCGCGGGCCTGCGGCAGAGTAGTCAAACTCGCCAAAGTGAGCTACCGGGCTCGCGCCGAGGCCTCAGGGGTCGGTATTAGCTCAGCCGATTTGACTCTTAGGTCAGCGTACTGTGCGCAGTAGTCGAGCCTGGCCAAACTGTCGCTATGCAACATTCGACTTCGGGATTTTCTTGGAAAGATGTGAGTGTCTTTAATGCTGCTTTATGGAGAATTTGAAACAATTGCGTGAATTTCCGAGTGCTTTGGTCTTCTTATAAATGGCGGCTTCATTGCTATGGAGTTTATACTTTGATACTCGCCTCTTCCGGGTGCGTAATCGAGATCCGCGCGAGATGAAGCTTTAGCTTGATCGCCTTTCGCCGGGATCCGCCCGAAGATTCCGGTTCAATTTTGTCGACTCGCTTGTGGAGCCAGAGCCTCAGTCTCCCTTGGTGGGAATATGTTATTCCTAGCTTCGCGTTAGGAATGTGTCCCGGAGAGGGTGGTACATTTTGTGCCGCTTCTATATTCTATTCTCACATGTGATGAATATCCAATATGATTGGAACATAAATGCAATGAATTTAAAATTTTATCCCTTAACCTAATTAAAGATCATGCTTTTATAAAAAACGGCGAAGGGTAAACGAAACTTACCTCTTGTAGATCGATTGTGGATCCCACATTTGTACAAATGTGCCGGGACTCAAAAGGAGTAGACAACTGAAGAAGGGTGAAGTTGATCTACGAGTAGGCAATGGAGAAAAAGTTGCTACTTCGTCAGAGGGAAGTTATGAACTTACTTTGCCCAAAGGGGCTTTTGTTAGTTTTGGACAATTGCTGGGCTATGTTCCTACAATGTAGGAATGTTATTTCGCTTTGTTTGGATAATGATGGTTTTTCTTTTATTATTAAGAATAATAATTGCTCCATTTTTCATAAAGATACGTTTATGCAAATGCCTATTTACTAGTGATGGTCTTTATGTTAAGTGAACTCCTCAAAATTCCAACAATTCTCATGTCTATAACATAACTACTAAGAAATTTAAGTCCAATGATTCAACCTATCTTTTGGCATTGTCGCTTCTGGCCATAAATGAGAACGATCTCAAAACTCCATCAAGTCAGACTTTGAATTCATTTGATTTTGGAATCGCTAAGGATACATGTGAATCTTGTCTATCAGGGTAAGATGACAAAGGATCCCTTTATCGACACAAAGGAAGGGCCAATGAATTATTGGATCTCATACATACAGATGTATGTGGACCATTAAGTTCAGACGCTAGAGGAGGTTACAAGTACTTCATTACATTTACTGATGACTTCAGCAGATATGGTTATGTCTACTTGATGAGACATAAATTTGAATCATTTGAAATGTTCAAATCTTTTCAAAAATGAAGTACAAAACTCAACTTGGCAAGACAATCAAGGCACTTCGATCTGATCGAGGTGGCTAATATTTGGCAAGAATTTACGACCACGAACTTAGGAATCATTTCATACTAACTCCCTAACACCACAAAGGGAATGGTGTGTCCGAGAGGAGGAATCGAACTTTATTAGATATGGTTCGACCTATGATGAGTCCAATGCATCTTCCATTTACCTTAGTTTATGCACTGAAACAATTGCATTCACACTAACCCAGTTCCATCCAAAGCTGGTTGAAAAGACACCATATCGATGTGGAATGGTAAAGGCCCGGCCTGTCTTTTCATAAGATTCGGGGCTGTGAGGCTTTGCGTAAAACGTCAAGTTTCAAATAAGCCGGGCGCCTGTGTCCGATAAATGTCTTTTTGTGGGGTATCCTAAAGAGACTAAGGGATATTACTTTTACAATCCCATAGAGAACAAAGTGTTTGTTGCTCGGAATGGTGTCTTTCTAGAAAGGGAATTTATTTCTAAAGGAACCAGTGGGAGTAAGATACAACTCGAAGAAGTTCGAGAACCACAAGATAACATTGAACTCGTTTATGGATACCATAAATAACAAACTACGTCGACACACCTCCTATAGCACAAAATTTACGTGACTTAATAGGATACGTCATGAGCCCGAGAGATATGGGATTTTCGCATCGATAACTATGATGGATTGTTAGTGGATCAAAATGAACCCAATTACTCATCAAGAGGCGTGTTGGATACGTACTGAGAAATGGTTAGAGGTCATAGTCTCGAATTACCATGTATGATAACTAAGTATGGACCTTTGGATTGACCCAATCTGAAGGTACACAACCATCGGGTGCAAAATGGGTTTTTAAAAAGAAACTCGATATGGATGGCAAAGTGCATACTTACAAAGCAAGGCTAGTTGCAAAAGGTTTCAAACAAACTCATGGTATGTACTATGATGAAACTTTTTTTCAATTGTGGCTATGCTTAAGTCTATTAGAATTTTATTGCCAATACGCATATCATGATTATGAGATTTGCAAATGGATGCTAAAAACCGCTTCTTTAATGGAAACTACTTGAGGATGTACATGACACAACCCGAGGGTTTTGTACAACCTAAGAATTCTCGTAAAGTATGCAAGCTTCAAAGATCCATTTATGGTTTTAAGCAGCCTCTCGGAGTTTGAATCTTCGCTTACGAATCGGGCCAAAGGGTTTGATTTGTCAAAAATGAAGACGAGAGCCTCAGGTTTATAAGAAAATTAGTGGGAGCGCACTGTATTTTTGGTCTTATATGTTGATGACATTTTACTCATCGGGAATGATATCCCCTACCTCAAGCAGAATGTCAAGTCTTGGTTAGGGAAGTGTTTCAATGAAAGACTGAGGCGGCCGCCTATATCCTAGTGGGAGAAGATTCACAAAGATAGACTCCAAGAGGCTGATTGGTCTAAGTCAAAGTGCTTACATAGACAAAGTACTGAAACGGTTCAGTATGCAAGATTCCAAAAGAGGATACTTGCCCATGTCTCATGGTATTACTCTTAGCAAATCTCAGTGTCCTAACACTACAGATGAGCGAGAGCGGATGAGTAAAATTCCTTATGCATCGCATATAGGTTCTACTATGCCATGTTGTGCACTAGGACCGTATGTATCTTATGCTTTAAGCATAACTAGTAGATACCACGATCCGCGAGTCATCGGACAAACACAAGAAATATTCTTAAGTATCTCGAGAAGGTCTAAGGATATGTTCGTGTATGGCTTTGATTGAAGATGATCCGTTGTAAATGGTTACACAGATGCAAGTCAATCACAAAGATGATTTCCGATCGCAGCCAGGATATGTATTTTGTTTAAATGGGCGCGCTAGGTCGAAAAAGTTCAAAGGTTAATCACTAATTCTATAATGTCACTGATCCATTGACAAGCTCTACCACTAGCAAAGCATGATTGTCATGTCGTGCCCATGTGCATGTATACATTGATGAAATTCATGCCTAGCGCAAGTGGGAGATTGTTGTATTGAGAGCTTATGTTGTATGATTATTTATGAGAATTATTTATTATGATGATTTGCATGTTTGTTATATACTTCTGAATAATATTATTAATTATTTCTAAATACCTTCATCATATGTCGTGGGAATAACAATGAATTAGTATGTTTGATTGAGAGACATGGGATAATATGATACAAATCAATTCTATCTATTTGTTAAGAACAATACATGTACTCGCCTCGGCATTAATACATGGGATCGTCATAAGCTTGGTGTTGTGTTTACAGTTCTTGATCTCTAGAATGTTAGTGTTTCAACATGCGAATATTGCTTGATATAACAAACGTTGTCGCACCTGATGAATATAGCAGCTGCACTTGAACATAATAAGAATTATGTAGTGAGATATATTAAGATGGAATTTGTCCTCTTATTATAAGAGAGATCGGCAGGGGCCGGGAGCCAAATGAATTGATGAGATCAATGTCATTGTCTAGTCAGCCTACTGTTCGAAACAAGATGTGAACGATATAAGGTTGACTTGTCCATGCCTTAGCTCTCGGTCGCATGATCAAAGTGATTATGTCATTACAGAAATAAGACGCTTTTCATTTAATTCAGAACACACACTCTGTAGTCAAAAAGGATTCGGGGCCTGTCGGTCACACTGAACCCATAGGCCTATTACTAAGAACAAATAATAACGGTTATGGTTTTTCACTCTCTATAATAAATTCATTTATTACAATGCTTATGGTTTTCTCAGACAATTCCGTTTATTACATAACTGCTATGGTCTTCACAAATTCGCTTATTACATAACGGTTAGAGTTTTCAGAATAAATTCATTTATTACATAATCTGCTATGATTTTCCTGCATAAACTGCCATTACATAACTACAGGACATATTATGGTTAAACATTTAACAGTTCCTTGTCGCATATTCTGAATTTTAAATTGATTATTATTTAAAAGCTGCTAAATATATAATAAATTAAGTTTCTGATCAAATCTAGAAATATTCTATATAACATATAGTGAGACATACAGGAGCTTGATGTAGTTGCCTGTGTGAAATTGGCCTGTAAACAGAAAGAAAACCTCTACTGCTTGAGAGACTGTGTGCTCCACATTATTTGTTCAGGTGTGAATACTAGGAGATTGTTAGAAAGGCAAGATTTTGAAGATCCGGTCAAACCAAGACGCAAACTCAAGGTTTGACTAATCGATCTACAAGAGGTAAGTTGGCTACCCTTCCAAGCTCAAGGCCTTGGTTTGTTCGGATCTTCAAAGGTGCTGCCTTTCTGAAAAACGACCACCCTCTACAAGTATCCACACACGAACAAATAATAAACGATTTTTGAATGCTAGTCTGTGTCTGCCTTCTCAAAACGAAATTAGGTTTTTTCTTTCCGCTTTTAGGTTGGTTCACTTTTTGAAAGACAACTACACATCCAAATATATATATGTCTCACATATATATTTATATAAGTCTTCTAGTAGTTTCACAACTTGAATTTATTATATATTTAAAACGCTTAAATAATAATAATTTAAATTCAAATCCTTATCTGATAAGAACAATAAATATTTAACTATAACTGTTATGTAATAAACGAATTTATTACAGAAAATCATAACCGTTATGTAATAAATGAATTTATTACAGAAAACCATAACCGTTATGTAATAAACGAATTTATTACAGAAGACCATAACCGTTATGTAATAAACGAATTTATTACAGAAAACCATAACTGTTATGTAATAAATGAATTTATTATAGAGAGTGAAAAACCATAACCGTTATTATTTGTTCTTAATGTGCGAATTTATAGTTCAATTAATATCAAGCAGAGGCCCGTGATCACATTTTCGATCCTACAAGTCATAAGTGGCCTCTAGCAAGACATTAAGTGACTACCCAAGTTAAATGAAAAGCTCACATCCCAGACAACCTTAATATAGCTTAATGACATAACTTTGTCTCATGATATCTTGACAGAATATATGCATGGACAAAGTCAACCTTATATCGCTTCCTATCTTTGATTATCAAAACCCAATTAGATCGACTAAAACAAATGACATTGATCTCCATCAATTCATTTGAGCACGCTACGCATTTCTCGCCTCCCAATTGTCGAGGGACCTGCAGATACTTCTTATAATAAGAGGGACAAATTCCATCTTAATCGCCATATCTCACTACATACCTTATTATGTTCAAGTATAACCTTTATACTATCCCATTAAAGATAACGCTTCGATTATATCAAAACACAATATTCTTACGCTGAGTAACTATAAAGAATCTCAGTCAAAGGATTTAATGACACAACTATTAGAGATTAACTTATGACTTTGATCCATATATTAATCTCAAGACGGGTCTGTCCAATATTTGTTCTCAACAAATAGATATAAATTTGATTTGTATCTCATACACATATTCATCCCATGAATATCAATCAAACTTTATGCTTATCTTAATTCATTGTTATCTCACAACAAATAACTGATTAGGGACATTTAGAATAATTAATAATATTATTCAAGGAAATTATATATACTAAACATGCAAATCATCATAATAAATAATTCTCATAAATAGTCAAAATACCATGTCCATACAATAGGCCTAGAGCACTATTACTAACATATTCTTCTTTCTCTTCCTCTCTTTTCTTCTCTTTCTCCCTCTCCTTCATTCTCTTTTCCTTCCTTTCTTCCTTTTCTTCTCTCTCTCTCTCTCTCTCTTCCTTCGCACAAACTCTTCCAGCCCTTCTTCTCCTTTTCCACCTTTCTCATTCTTCCACTTATTTTCATCTCAGTTTTCCCTTCCTTTTCTTTCTTGAGGGTTTTTTTTTTTTTGAGGGAATCATTGTATCATGTATTTCCAAGATGTGGGTCTGATGACACTACCGATTGTAATTGAATGTAATCTAATTGGAATAAAAAGAGACTTTTCCTTTTTTTGACTATGAGCTTTCTTTATTCAAGGTATGTAATTTTTCCTGCCAGCATTATATGTCTCGAGTCAAGCTTATTTGAACAAATAAATCCGCAAACGCCATATCGCTATCTGAAAATTGATAATGCTTCATTTAAGATTACGAACGAGGTCTACTGATAAAAACATTTAAGGTGTTCTGCATTCCAAGCATGATGTAGAATTTTTCCCTCCTCTGTCTGGAGCTCGTAATTGCCCGGTCTGATGACACGGGATATGATGCAGGGCCCTCCCGCTGGGCCTAGCTTTCCATGCGCACCGGATTCTTCCTTGGTCAAGTGTAAGAGCTTCAAGACTCAGTGACACCGGCATGTAGCTCCTAGGCTTTGACCTTTTGCTTGTACCACTCGTCTTCGTAATCCTCCGTGCGCCAGAATCGCCACGTTTCATCTAGGAGGTCCAAATTTAGACCTGAGAGCCTCACATTGTATTCCACCTGTCGCTAACTCGATCCTCGGGGACTTAACCCGACCTCGACTGTGGCCACGTCAAGGCCAAAGGCTAAGGCGAACGGGTTTCCTGCCGTTGACTTCTACGAGTCCCGCTGCCCATAGCACTCCTCGGGAGGAATTCTACCCATTTGCCTTTTAAGATCTTTCAATTTGGTCTCAATGCGGCCTTAAGGGTTCCGGGCGGTGACTTCGGCCCGACCATTAGACCCGCATGTGCTGACTAGTAATACCCTGATTCCGAGCTCCCAAGACAAAAATCCCCCTCGAACTCTGGCGTTTGTCAAATTGCTTTCCATTGTCTGATACCGTGGTTTCTGGATACTAAACTCGCATATGATGGCTCGCCAAAATCAAGCAGATTCGTTATGTGATTGTGGCCAAAGGTTCGGCCTCGGCCCACTTGGTGAAGTAATCTACCACAACGATGATGAATTTACATTGGCCCTTCTCAAGGGGCAGAGGTCCCAGTATGTCCAAACCCCACTGTTGGAAAGGCCAGAGGATTGTAATTGATGTCAAGGGCTCTGATGGGAGGCGTGAGATCTCGTATGCTCCCGGGCAGATCTTGCATCTCCCGACTAGGCCTGGCCGCTGGGCTCAGCATTGTGGGCCGCAGTATCCCTGCCTTAAGACCTTCCCTACTAACGCCCAAGCTCCGATATGATTTCCGCATATACCTTCGTGTACTTCCCTTAGCACGTATTCAATGCCTTTTCCCGTGATGCACTTAAGGATGGGTGTGAAGAAACCTCGCTTGTACAGGCTTCCCTTATGATTAGTGAATCGGTCACCTCGCCCGATTTTAGCCAGCTTCGGTCATCGGGTAGACGTCCACTGATTATGTAATCCCAATGGGGTCCATCCCACTCTACTGACCCGACTAGCAACTTCCACGCTACAGAGATCTACTAAGGCTCAGAAGGTATTTCGATTGTGTGTCGAATTGGCCGAGGTCTTCCCGTGAGGTTGTCGCTTAGTTTTGCCAAGGCACTCCGGGCCGGGAGTCTCTACTCGGGATACATTTGACTCCCGACCACACGAACTTTTTCAATAAATTTCGTGACCTTTCGGTGCATAGATCATTCCTTCCGCGCCTCGTGAGGTGTTCTATTCGCCTTACTACCAACCGAGTCGCAGCACTCAAGCAATAATTTCAAAGTGAACGGGCGAGGTCGAGGCCGCTATGACGGCCTCATTCGGCCCCGTTGTTGAGGCTTGAAATCAATCTAAGTGCATACTAATGTCTATTCCTTCTAGGAGGTCAGATTAAACCCATCGCTCTCAGGCGCTCAGGGCCCCGTATACGTAAAGTTTCTAGATGGGTAGGTCAATGGTGTCAGTGTTCTCGTAGGTCAAGGAGATGACCTATGACGAAATCTTCCAAGACCTGCCCTTTTATTGCGCTTTCTACTTATATCTGATGTCAAACCGCTTCAGCTCTACGGGCTCACTTCACGCCCTTCCTAAGGTCTTTTGGTTTTATGTAACACTTGCTCATCGGATATTATGTTGGAACTTCTATGGTATGATCCTCGTTAGTATGGCGAGCTCGCCATGGTTACTAGTGCCAAGATTAATTTTCCATCCTCGGTACCTTCTTCGCCCTCCTTGTTAACGACCGCACAGTAAACCGGGTGTCGTGACTGGTCTTGTCTCAACAGGACAACGCCGGTCGAGAAGTCTGAGCATCGCTTAAGAGTGAGTGCGAGGAGCCCTCAATGAGGCTTACTGTAACGGGGGGGAACTAAATATGTTTTAATGCCGAGAACGCTTCTTCGCACTTCAGATCCCATTGAAAGGCCTTCTTCAAAACTCGAAGAGCATTTCCACATTTATCACTAGTCCTCGATAATGCACCTGCTTAAAGCAAAGAATCCTCCCGTCAGACGTTGGACCTCCTTTATGCTCCTCGAGGCTACCAGATTATCGAGCATAGCCTTTATTTTGTCCGATTTTGCCCACCTCGGTGGTTGACTATGAAACCTAGGAATTTTCCTACTGATAATTCAAGGCACACTGGACCGGACTCAGCCATGTCAGACTCCGGGATCCGGAACGACTCACATGAGTCGGCCACCAAACCCACCCTAGGGGTACGATCACTAATTCACAACCTCGTGCCCTTCACCGCGCCAAGTGCGAAACGACACTAACCTTCTTTGTAATCGATTATTCAATTACCAATCACATATTCAGTAACACGCAACCTTCTAAATTCATAAATTCCTCCAAATTCAAATTATATGCCGATAAAAATTACTTAAATATTCAAATCTCAATTATGCATGTCAAGGAAGTTACCAATTACCAAGTACCTGTTCAAAGTAGCGGAACAAATCTAAAATCCTCAATATTAAATTCCAAAACTAAAACATCCACTATCCAAAATCCATTGTCCAAATATTTGTAAACTTAAACAATTCAAGTACTAGAAAAAGTTTAATCTCCAAAACTCAACTCGACCTAACATTAATTTGGAAGGATCAATATCCAACTTCTCAATACCAAAAGATCCAAATAAACTCAACTACCAATTAAACAAAAATCCAATATAAAATCCTAAGTCAAATTCTAATGACGACTATCTTCCGTTTCAGCCATCATTCTCGCGAAACTAAAAGTACTCGAAAATATGTCAACGAATGGAGTGAGCTAAAAGCTCAATAAGAAATACTAATACAACACATCAAAAAGTTTTCAATCATATAAAATAGGAGCGTTTTCATCAAAACTTTTGATTCAAAAAATGTCGTGAACATTAACAAATATACTTCAAATATTCACATCCATTTCAAATCAAGCCATATCAAATGTGATCAAAACATTTCATATCAAATTTCGATTCAAACACTTTCATATCAAATCCAAAATCAAATACATTTTAAATATATTTTTCTCTCGTCAACAACATCAAATAATGCCCAGCTTAAGTGGGACTTTCAAATGTGTGGTTAAATAAATTGTTCCTTTTATGGACTTAACCAAACACTACTAGTACTAGTAATCCTCTAACCAAACCCCTAGAGGTCAGATCAACCAATTACATTCCCCACCAAGAAAATGTGTAAAGGTCAACTATTATATCCCATCGACAAATACCGAACATTGGCCAACTATTATATCCCGTCGACAAAGTGGCCAAATGGTGTCAACTATTATTCCCGCTGACAGGCCGACCAACTGTGAGTCAAATATTTAATTCAAAAGTTCAAATTACAAAACATCATATCTTCACATTTTTTTCGTAAACAAAACAAATCTCAAAAGTACAATCATACAAAACTATTTTCTTGATCCATGGATAATCAAATAAATAAAAAGTAAAACTTTTCACAAACCAAGATTATATATACCCGCTTTAAACAATTTTCATCCTCAAATGAAGTAAAACAAACAATTTTCTTTTAAAGATCCGTGACATTATCCTTACATGTACATATATCTAAAATAATAATTTTTCGAAAAACTGTGATAGAATCCCTTACACGTACATACATAAAATAATAATTTTTTCGGGGGTGCCGTATTAGAATCCCCTTACACGTACATACATATAAAAGGCCAATTTTCAAAAGCTGTATTAGAATCCCTTACCTCAAAGGAGTACTCAAAAGCTTTGAAAGAGCTAATCCGAAGAATTTCACCTCAATGAAATATTTCTCCTAGAGAAATTTGTTCTTCGAACCCTAGATCTGGAAAAGCTCGCACGTCCGAATTTTCCAAATCATGTAGAGAAACTCAAAAGCAAGAATAAAAGCATTTCCTTCTTATTCCAATTTATACTAAGATCTATTGTGTGAAAATTCACTTTTTATCCTCTTCAAATTAATTAATTAATTACTAATTGAATTACCATTATTTTCATAACGCTCTTTTCATTAAAAGTACTAATTAATTACTATTTGAATTACCATTATTATTTTCATAACGTCTAATTGAATTATCATTATTTCCATAACGTCTAATTCAATTATCATTATTATTTTCATAACGTATGCCTATAAACATTCCTGCCATTATTATTTTCCGTAACTTATATCTATACAAATTCCTGTCATTATTATTTTCTCAGTAACTTATACCTATACAAATTCATGTTATTATTATTTTCCCTAACTTATACCTATACAAATTCCCAGCGTTATACGAGGCTATTGTGGAGCTCTAAGTAAAGGGTGGATTTTACCAAAGATGTCATCTATGTACACCTCCATGGTCGCCTTATCCGCTCTAGAACATCCTGCTCACCGTACCGTAGCTCGTTTTGAAGTCCAAAAGGCATCACACGATAACACAGTGCTCCCGCCCCGTGACGA
Organism: Tetrastigma voinierianum; assembly: GCA_016808115.1. Taxonomy (NCBI): domain Eukaryota; kingdom Viridiplantae; phylum Streptophyta; class Magnoliopsida; order Vitales; family Vitaceae; genus Tetrastigma; species Tetrastigma voinierianum. The sequence continues at coordinate 145,628 of JAEQBH010003336.1, read as the reverse complement.
ATGAGGTCTTTTCGGGTCATCCGGTCCATGTTGATCCGATTGTAGCCGGAGAAGGCATCCATAAATCGAGGAGTTCATGGCCGCCAGCGCATCTACGATGAGGTCGATTCGCAGTTGCAGGAAACTCGTCCTTCGGGCACGCCCGCTGATGTCAAGCAGTCGGCGTAATCGCCACTTGTCGCTTGCTTTTTGAAAGTACCACGCCGGGCCAAATCATTCGCGATATTCCACCTCTCGACAAGGTTCGCTAAAGAGTTTGCCGACTGATCGCTACCGCCGTCAGTTCCTTTGTTTTACTCGGCTTGAAAGACGGACCGACGCTCACTTATGGGTAATTTCATTCATAGGTCAATTCTCCTACGTCCGCCGCTTCCATGCGAAGACGCCTGCCTGGCTCAAAACGGCGGATGGGGCTTTGAGATCTTCCGCTAGCCGAGCCGATGTAGCGAAAGTAAAGTCTAAGGTCGCTATCCAACAAGACAGGTTCCAGCTCTTCCGAGGGCTCAGGTCGGGTGAATACTTCGTCGTGCATGTCGAGCTCATCCAGGGATATGTTATCGACCATTTTCTGCTTCATGGATGCTGAGTATCATTCCTTGGCCACTCGTTGGTCTCCTCGAACCATTCTTACTCCGCTTAAGGTAGGAAACTTGATCATCATGGTGTTCGAAATGAATTCGCTTTTATCAGGATGTTATATACCCGCCTAACAACATATTATAAGCAGATGGGGCGTCTACAACGGCGTAACTTGTTGTCGCATGTCGCCCGGCATGGGGATCTCCCAAGGTGAGCACGAAGGTATTTGCGCTCATGGGTAATACCTTTCTCCGGAGAACTATAGACGGGCGGTCGACGTTCCATTCTTCCCTTCCAATGCCCATCTTATCAAGGCCGAGGCGGCGATGTCACCAACTTCCTTGTCAAATCAGGACCTGGCGGACCGCTTTGTTGGCCAATTGCTCGAATTACTAAGGGTCGCCATGGGGTGCGGCACCTTCCGCTTGAGTCGAGAGTTATATATGTGTAGAGCTCCAGGTAGTTCGACAATCGGGGCTTTGTACTTCTCCGCTATCTCTCGTTGACCTGATGCCGCGCAGATGGGCCTTCCGTCGAGCCGACTTCCCTCGCAAATCCGAGATCACATGGATTTCCTAAAGGCCGCTGCGCCGAAGACACCGTCGAGGTGATGGTGGTGGGCCACAGCCGTAGTTTGCCATGAAGCCCGACTTAGGCCGATTTTCAGGCTATGAAGCGCTTTCTGGCATACCCGCCAGACAATAATTCTATTTCCTTCTTGTCAGATGCGGGCCATCCGTGCGGTGCCCCGTAATCCCCGTGGAACCTACAACATTCGGCGGCCAGCTTCGGCGGGTCCGACTTCATTCAGTCAAGCACCTTAGGAACTCGTTTTTCTGTGCATTTCACGCAGATTCGTGGATATCGAGGCTATATAAGAACCGCGAGGCGACACGTTGTCGTTTTCTTCGAAGCCACAAGGGTGGGCCCAGACGATTCCTCTGAGGTTCTGAACGCTTTTCTGGGGACCGTTTCATCTTTCTTTGGAGAACTTTCCTGCCATGAGCCAGCCCGCCTCTCGCTGGCCAGTTCGTCCCATTTTTTTCTTTTAAGGGTGGAGGAGCTCCTTCTTAGATATGAGGGCTTTTCACCGTTAATGTACTTTTTGTTCATGAGCACCTCAACCATGCTGGTTGGGATTTTCGAGATTAAACACGTGTTTCCTTCGATTTAACCCTTAATCTGAAGAATGAATGCAAAGGATCGCTAACTTCTTCTGGGTATATCTACCTTCGTGAGACTCAGATTGAATCTCTAGACATAAGACCTCGTGCTTACGAGCCTCCGCTTGATGGTCACACGATAACTCGCTTTCTATATGTCTCTGGGCCCTGGTGAAGTGAGAGACGAACGCAATGGATAGCTCAACGAGGAGATCACGACGGCTAAGCCTATTAAACCGTGCCAAGGCCAGCCTTTAACGCGATAATGGTGTCTCAGATCGCACGCGCCCAACACCCATGCAGCCTCCATTTGGTTTTTGTAAGTGTTGAGATGATCGACCGATCTTGGACACCATCGAATGCTTCCACTCAGTAAGATCCCGACCTTTACAAGAGTGGTTGAAGACCCTATCGCGAAGGGTGACTCGCTTTGTTGTACCAAGGTGTCCATAGTGTTGGGGATGTGGCCCCACTCACCTCCTTCACACTACGAGCTCGCCGAGGCCTCAACCTCCTCGCTCCCATGATTGCTCTCCCGCCCTTGGCCGAGGCGGCGTAGTTCTGCTCCCGACACGCTCTGAAAGGCCATTGGCCGCCTCCCTCCGCGCCAATCAAGGGCCCGTGCCCCAGCTCTGGGCTAGACTTTGCTTCGCTTTCAAGACCCTGGGAATGTCGAGATCGCTGTCTCCAGAGGAAAGCCAGACCTTCCCGTGCTTGTCGTGTCTCCCACGGGCCAGATCCGCCTCGCGAGCCGCTTCTAACTCTCCTATCGCGTCGTCGCGAGGCGAGCGGCTCCACCTCGCTCGCGGTTGGCTCAGACGCTTCTAACGCGCTCGTGTGAGCCTATCAGTCCCGCCACCCCATTGATCCTCGCAGATCCTTGGTGGATCGACGCCGCCTCCCGCTATGTTCTCGGTTGATACCATATAACTAAGAGATCGCCTTAAGGTTATCAAGGAACTGCTGCTCCCATGGGACGGCGCCAACCGACGATGCTTTTTCAACCGGACTGGGCCTGAGCACGGCATTGCCAGCCGGACTTCGACCGCCGGCGGGTCGGGCCCACGTGTGCCCCGGATCGGCCTGGTCAAGTAAGATTGCCGCAGCGGCTGCTCGCAGCCCGACGCGCACTCCTCCGCAAAAACAAGAAAGGCGGCCCATGGCGGCTTCGTCTGCACCGCCCACATGTCGCCTTTCCCGAGAGCAGCATGGACCGCCAGAGGGCGACGCGCTATGTGACTTTCACCGGGCGACTTTCGCGATTTATGCGATATATTTTTCCCAATCGCATTAGCGATACATTCTATCTATCGGATTATGATTTTTTCTTATCATTGCCGATTAATAGCGAATTAGAAAAGCCAGCTATTACAAGAATTATTTTACTTCCTTATCATGATATCGGCTTGATTTACGTGATAATCGCTATCGGGAAATATCCTACTTTCCTTATCACGAGATTTTGCGCGACGATGCGATAAAACAATATCGGTAATCATCCTACTTCCTTATCGCTAGATTAAGCCCATTTGCGAATATACCCTAATTACCCACGCATTCGGGCCGGCCACAGACGCTGCTTTCGACCGACGCCAAAGGCGCGTTTATCTTTACTTCTTCTTTGGGCCTGGAGAGTGGACCTGCACGCCTTTTTTTCAAACACCGTCAATAACTATCTTAAACATTGGATCATCTATACATTTTCATTAATCAAAACTATTTCAATGTATCAGATCAGTTATAATACTTATTAAAAAAATCATGTTCAAATAAATTAAACAAGTATTAAAAAAAAATCAAAATGAAGGATAATGAAATAACTAATAGCATTTATTAATCCGAACATAAAAGGTGTCTGTGTCTTGCCAAGTCATGGGGAAAACAATGATAACACACAGAAAGCAAGTGCTAATCGGTTAGCATTTCCATCCACAGGTTGCCGCCGCCGTCGCCGCCGCTGCTCCCTCCCTTAGGAAAATTGTCTAAAACAGAGCAAATGAAGGAAGTACAGAAAAAAGACATTAAAAAAGGCCACAATTTTGGAACATAAACAATATTTTATACACATATCCACCCAGAAAATCCTCTAGCTTAGATGTTTATTCGTAGAGATTCAGTACATTGAAATGAGACAGGGATTAAAAAAATTATCAATCACGCTTCACTGAAGCAAATTTTAAGTAAAAATAATTGTCTATTTTGTTCTTTTTTTCCTTCCAACTAAGGTATAATTTTGTTAGTTCAAAGAAAGTAAAAAACCGCAAAAAGAAAAGAAATGATGCCATGGTGCTAGTAGTGAAACCAGCCATACAAACTGTAGTGAGTAATTACACCATCCCATTTTACATTGATAAAGACGGAAAGATATCAACCGCAGAATTTATTTTCACACAAAAAAAAAGAAAGAATATATATCCATGATACTGCCCAAATGTCAGTACATTCTTCTCTCTACAGCTCTACCATTTCAAAACTATTCCAGGTGTGTATTGAGCTTCCACCTCAATCATCTTCTGAACCTAGAACCTGCTGCTTGAGGTCTTCAATTTTAGTAGCCAATTCATCCCTATTTTTCTGTAATCGAGCAGCTGCTTTAGAATTCCCTTGTATTAAGAAGACTGTCATAAAGCAAAATCAATCAATATAAAGATACCTTGAATATTAGATAGCGGAAGCTGAACCATAATGAGTAGCCAAGACCAACAACTTCCATCAACTTGGGAAACTGAGTTCACAAAATCAAACAGTATCAGATTCTCAATTGTAGGAATATAAACCATTTTCACAACTCCAACAATTCCAACTTCCAATAGAAAAATTAATAACACATACTATTGGAATAGAATCGATTGAACCAACAATAGCTGACGCAAACCACAAGGAAGCCAAGGCAGCAGTACCAAATAGGAGAATAGGGTACGGATCTTCAAGGTCAAACTGCAAGTAGTTCATGATTATGTCATAAAGATAGCATGTTCTTTAGCATCCCAAACCAAGTTGATAACCATAATGATTGTTATGGTCTAAACTTTATAAATAAAATAATTCAGAAAATAGTCTACGGGGTAAGAAACACACAAAATAAATTCAGAAAATAGCATACAGGGGTAAGGAATACACCTAAAAAATTACCCAGAAAACTTCAAATTTAAAACCAAAGCATAGGGTATCTAAAGACAAACTGAAGCATACACATTGAAGTCACAATACTAAGAAAAAACGAGCAAATTGTCTCCAAAAGAAACTACAAATAATTATTAACAAAATTTGAACCAGTAGAAATTGATGAACGTGGAAGAAGTCACAAACAATAACTAAAAATAATAATAGGAAATGGGGATTTTTAAGAAAATAAATAAATTTGCGTTGCTCAGGTAACCGCTCAGGATCAACTCTCATCAAGCAATTATGCCACTTTCCATAGGTTTCCTTCATTCATCATCATAGCAACCAATTTGACATCCAGACACAATCCCTTCCCATTAATATATGGAAAATTGACCGCTCAATGGACAAACTCTGATATGAAAATGAAGCAAAAATAAGAACCATGTTAAAATAAACGAAGAAACGGTACAGAGAGGGGAAAAAATAAGCATGAGGTCGACTCAGATTCTTAATCCTCGGCAAGGCAAAATAATGCCATTCCGACGAGCGAACCAAATTATGTAGAATCATCATTGCCCTTCAACACTACCCATAATTTTCAAGAAATGGAAGAAAAAATAAAAAGCACAAAGAAACACGACTAACAGAATATATTACTAAAGTTAAAGAAGTAAATGATCCAAAATTACATATTCTTCCAGACACATGTATATGCCTCATGATAAGAAACGCTCGCTGTTCTCCAACACAGAAACACAAAATATATCTATAAAAACATTTAAAACGAAATTGATAAGGAAGAAATTCAGCACAACAATCATGCTACTAAAACTCTAACAAGCAAATTTTGCCTCTAGACATGACTGAAAATGGTTGAGTTGCTCAGATAGTCGATCATCAATGAACTACATGTAGGCTTTCAATAATTTTCGAGCAATCCTCAAAGCAACCAGCAGGCATCCAAATGCATGCTCATCCACTAAGGTCATCCCGATAATCTATTTAAAAATATAAATAACTGTGAACCAAAAAGCTAAACAAGGACCACAGACAAGATAGAGAAAAGCATTTACACAGAAATAAACTAATGCATCATAAAAGGACTCAGACCATTACAACTTCGGCAAGGCTATAAGCCATTACAACGAGCGAACCTTATAATTTTAATCCTCATCGTCCTCTGGTGTTAAAGAAAAAATTTCAGAAAATAATGTAAAGAATAAACTAGTTGATAGAATAATTCAATCTCAGCTAAGTAGCACATCGGTATATGAGAAAACTTAAGAAAATAAACAAATTGAAGAAACTAGTGAAAGAGGGACAAAAAGGGAAGAAAAAACTTAAAAAGCAAAGAAAATTGAAGAAACTGGAGAAAGAAAGATGGATACTAGCTGCAGTAGATAATAAAAAGAGTAACAGGAGAAAAATGTGGGTTGCCTCAGGAACCGGCTTCTCAGGATCGACAAAGTGTCGACAATCTCATCAAGCAATGAAACACTTTCAATAAGTTCCTATACTCATCATTGCAACCAATCATTTTGACTACAACCCCTTTTTCTATTTGTAAGGAATCAAATTATAGAGACCAACTTGGAGTCATGGTATCACTACCAAACTGGCAGTATAAATTAAATGACTTATTGTGAGATAAACCTTTATATTGAAATTATCCAGAAACTCAAAAGCCTGTGTCTGAATCTGCTCATCCACTTGTGAATCCGTTCTTGTTGCTTCTGTTGGAATCATCTGGTTGTCTACATTTCCTTCGGTTTCTATAATACCTTCCATAACAAATACACCATCACGCTCTTCACTGATGTATTGATCTGCTCCAGTTGGTGTTCTTCGATATTGATGCCTCAACAACGATCTAGGTGAAATAAAGAGAACCTGAAAAGAAAAAAATATTGCAACTGTAAATGATGATCCACTTTTTATGTACTGGTCTCATAAAATTTTGTCAATTGCAATGGAATGTGGGTGACACTTTGGTGATCATATATTCATTACAAACAGATATCGCAGTGATGGCTTGACAAAATGCACAACAAATATACAAGAGGCTTGTGCCAATTGGTAGATATTTTATGGTTCACGCATCATATCCCTATTATTTATTTTAAATAATTTAAGAATGATGATTGTAGTTTATTAATAATTAAGTGTCAAAATACTAATGGTCATAAAGGAGATCTATTTTCTATTAACTACACACATTGATGGTATGTTTAACATAAAAGGAATCCAAATAAAAACCGGTCTTCTTTCCACCCTTTAACGCTGGCCAAATTTATCATCATCAAGAAAAATATTCAATCAAAAACAAAGAGGGGTTCAGAGGGAAAGATAATTTCTATTATATGATCTTGTGATTGATTGTTTTATCAAGTCTTCATCATGGAACAAGGTACGGTTTCTTCTCTTACTTTCACGGACCACAAATACATGTAAAAGACCTGTATATAAATAATCATAACATCGAGAACAATTAAAGAAACCAGATATACGAGTCAGAGGTTACACGACCAAATAACTATTTGAATTTCTGCTTTAGTTAAAATAGAAGGCGCGCCCAATCGATGTGTATTTCATTTGCAATCCTAATTGATCCCAATCCCAAGAGTTAGAAAGTCTCAATCAAAATCAATAATCGGCCAAAAATTATCATAGAATAACCCTAGCCGGTAGCCATTGATTTTAAATAACAAGACTATAACAGACTTTAGAAGATAAATGAAAATCAGACCATAGGCACAAATGCCCAGTCCATGGATAAGGATTGGTCCTTTGTCCTTCGTTCTGCAAAGAAATCAAACTACACAGACCGAACACATTTCGAGACTCGAAAACGAAATACTAAGCTACAAACCAGTGCGATTCTATAATCTGGACAAAAAAATTCTGAATCAACTGCATAACCATGGCAGTCACTTTATTCACGGTTCTGAAAAACCCACCAATGGCACAATATAAGCAGTGTGAAGTATAAAAAAAACCCTAATAGCTCCAATATAGTTCAAAACTTGCACACCAACTAAAAACCCTTCATGCTTGTGTGTAGTGCCGGGGCTTACAGAAACGAGGTTAACCAACTGAGCAACACATACCGTAACAGATGGAAACAAAATGTATAGAGACGAGTAGGGTACATATTAAATAAATCCAGAATGCAAAGCACAAACCTGGTTCAAGTTCGAAAGATTGGGATGGTTTGAACAGGTCAGATGTTGTCTTCCGGCAGTGACTTGAAAGGATTGAAGAGGGTGCGGTGGTGAAGATTAGAGAAGCGTGTGGTACAGAGCCCCATTGCAGGAGGCTGCGCAGTGTTCAGTACTCGCTAGCAGAGAGTAGTGAGCACCGTTGGATCGATAGAGATGGCAGACGAAGAGCGGAAGTTTTACATTATCGTGAGTATAGGCCCCGCTTTATAGAGAGCTTTGGCTAGGGTTCTACCTTCAAGTGTTCATAAGCTAGCCCAGATTTTCTATTTTTCATTCTTATTCACCCCTGGATTTTTGCAGAAGGCATACAAATGTGTGGCGTTTTTTTTTTGGTCCAATAGAAAAAACTAAAAAATTTTAGGTCGCTTTTGTTTTTCAGATTTGTGTTATAATTTTTTTTGATGATTTATTGTTGAATCTTTGAATTCTTTTGCTTTATAGTGCCTTTTTAATGTTTTTTTATTAAGAAAAAAATTATATATTAACATATTTTATAATTCAATTGGAACTCTATATTTAATTAAAACTCTCATGATTTATTTCATGCTAATTATATTAAAACAAATGTATTTTTAAATTTTTATTTAAAATATTTTTTCTCAAATTTTAGATAAAAATTAAAAGATTTATTTAAAAAAAAAACTAAATACTTAATCATGTTAAACTATATTCATAATAAAAAATTTAATTTAATATTAAGTAAAAAAACAAATTTTTAGTTTTTTGTATTCAGCAAAAAACATTGTATTTAAAGTAAAAACATGGTTAATAAAGTGAATTTAGCATCTATATGTTCATTTTAAAAATATATAAATAATTTTATTAATTCAAATTTTCAAACTAACAATACATTCAATAGAAGCAAATAATCAAATTCACTAAAAATTATAAAGGATAAAACAACATCCGGGTTAATAGCATAATGTATCGATTCAAAACATATATATTTGATAATCCTATAATAACTATAATACATACGACCAAAAGCCAGAATACGTTAACAACCATTATTTGACGAGCCGACTTTACTTCTCGATCGAATATACTTCTGCCTTCAATCACCTACGCACAAGTAAATGTCTAAACAAAACAACAAAACGACGATTAACAAATCGTCATACCAAGACGATACAAAATCATACGCCGTAACAAAACGACGAAAACACAAAAAAATAAAATAAAATAAAACTCTTATATATGTGGAAAAACCACTTTATTGGGAAATAACATGATAGAAATATATAGAGGATCACTACAAGCAAAAATGCCTATAGCCATGGCCTACGATCAGAATCGCCACGCCCGACCTCGCCTACGGACGAAGGTGCAAATCAGATCGGGACTCTTTACTTACTTTTTCGCATTGACTAGTGGGCCAAAGTCTATAATCAATAAAAATATCATATGCGTAGATACAAAATAAAACTACCACCGTAGTGGTGTTTAGGAGGTCAATACATACACCCAGTCTCATTTACATATTCATATACAAAAACTCGTACATTTATTTACATAATCAAAGCGCAAAAACCTACAAGTGATGAGCCCTCACAAGTGTGCGTCGGGCCCAAAGAAGATGCGGAAGATCGCTTGACGCCCCTCCTTCACCTACACCTGATTTAAACCCGTGCTAAGTTTTACGCTTAGTGGGAAACATATGACTTATACATATACACATGCATTAATACTCTTTTACAGTAGGCATATAATAGTAACAAATATACAATAGCAGATATCAGAATTTGCATGAATTCATATAGCAAACTAATACATTTTCTTGTACTTATAGTAGACTTATACTTATTCAGATATCTCGTAGGAGTTACGTGTAATTTATACTTATAATCGGCGCATCCGCAGTACACAGAGTTTACGCTTATACGTATACCCGTAGTACTACAAAGCTTATTCTTTAACCTTATTCATTATTCAGACTCTTATCATATAACTGTTGGAATACCTAGACCAGTAATAAGAGATGACTAAGACACAACACAATAAGCACCAAGGTACAAAGATAGTACCGAGGTCCAGAAGACAAAGTTATGAGTTGGCCAAGATTGATCAGACATGCCTCGCTCACGTAATGTAAGTGTCGTAGCACTAGCAGGAGTGCCGAAACATCAATCAAAGAGTACCGAAGTACTATACGTGTCTACCCACGTAACAGAGGTGTCATGTCATTCAATATATGGTCTTAGGCAGTCCTACAATGATATGTGTTCAGGAACCTATTATCTTATCATAAAGTATTGTTTGGGTTCAAGATCGAACTTGCCGTATACGAGGTACGGTATAATTTTTCCTTTGCCTTACAAACATGAATGGACCCTTTCATACACTTATAGGGTCCTCATTAGTCCAATAGACAAGTCCTCGAAGCAACGGAATAGCAAAACAAAACAAAATTCAGAAATCTCTATGCTATGAACAGTAGCTACGCGGCGTAGCATGCTACGCAGCCAGCATTCGAGGCTGGGGCCTAAGCTCTTTCTGCTCCATATTTTTCATTTGTCCAATTTTCCAAAAATCCAACTCAAAAACCCAAAATAAACCATAAACATCACCAAAAACAACTCCAAGTGGGTTCTAAACTCCAACCAAACCAAAACATGTAGATAATTGCGCTTCCAAACCCAAACTCAAGTACCTGTAAGTTAGGCTAACTTCCTAACACCCAAATATGTCTCCAAACCCCATAAACCAAGAATCCTTACTCAAAAGGAGGATTCCTACTCATCTTATACAAATTAGGGTTTTACCAACCCAACTTTCAAGACATCTAGGGTTATGATGAATTCTTAACTAAACCCTAGAAATTGGACAAACTTATATCCATACAAAAGTCCAAAAACCCATAGTATTCCATACAAAATCATCATAGCATCCATACAAACACATAGTATCCAAACCGTTCTTGGCTTTCCTTCTTCTTTCGCCTCTTCTTTTTCTCTCTACGTTTTTGCTCCAAAATGCCCAAAATGAGAGACCAACTTGGTCTTATCCTCATTTTGAAGTTAAGGCCATGTTTACGTTTAAATGCATTAATTTGACTTAAGTTTCCTTTATCAGACTCGTCCTCAAATTCCCTATATTTGCAATCCACAACTTCCCATACTCCATTTCGCATATAATCTTATTATCTTATGACTTTTATATCCCGTTTTTAACAAAATTCCAAATTTACCCTGCTTATTTTCTGTTTCGCTGCGCTTTTGAATTTAATTCACTCTAAAAATTCAAATTATACCTACAAAATACCCTAAACATGTCGAAACATCAGGGTATATTCAAATCACCTCGAATTGAAGAGCCGAGGGTATCACACCCCTCATTGTCAATTCCGTTCCTATGTCGCCTTTTCCATACTATGATGTTAAGTAAAGCACTTTTACCAAAGGGGCTTCTGCTTTGTTCCAGAATCGCCTTATTTCACGATCTATAATAGCTTTTTGCGCCTTTCATCAAAAGTGAAATCTTCTCAGACTTCAGATATCTTGAACTGGTAATATGTGCGATGTGTCAGAACGATATCTCTGAAGCATAAACACATGGAATACATCATGTAATTTGGCTAACTCCAGAGGGAGTACCAAACGATACGCTATTGGTCCAATTCTTTCTAAAATCTCGTAAGGGCCAATGAATCTTGGACTCAGTTTCCCTTTTATTCTAAAGCGGAGTATCTTTTTCCAAGGAGATACTTTTAAAAACACTTTGTTTCCAACTTCATACTCTATATCATTTCTCTTCAAATTAGCATAAGACCTTTGTCTATCACTGGCGGCTTTTAACCTTTGCTTAATAATCTGAACTTTTTCTTCTGTCTTTTACTAAATCAGGAATAATAATCTTATGGTCGTTCAACTCTATCCAACACATAGGAGTTCTACACCTTCTTCCATACAAAGCTTCCTATACTCAGGCCACCAATACTCGGACCGATAACTATTGTTATAGGAAATTCCATATGGAATATACCTATCCCAATCCGGAAAATATAAATACAAATTTCATCTAATACATATATCTTCCAACACTGAATCACTCTCGACCGTCCATCCGTTTTGTGGATGGAAAACAAAGGTTAAAATCTCGGGCCGAGTACCAAAAGCTGACTGTAATTCCTTCCAAAACCTTGACGTAAACCGTGGATCGCCGTCGGACACTATCGATAAGGGAATCCCATGCAACCTGACAATTTCACTTACATAAAGTTTCGCTAGACGATCCATGGAGGAGTCAAGTCGGACCGATAGGAAATGAGCAGACTTGGTCAATCTGTCCACAATTACCTAAACTACATCATGTTTCCTTTTCAGCGGGGGAAACCGATAATGTAAATCCATAGTAATGTTATCCCACTTCCATTGGGGAATTGGAAGGGGATTCAATAAACCGGATGGTACTTGGTGTTCAACCTTTATTTGCTGACACGTCAGACACTAATACACGTACTAAAAAATGTCCTTTTTCATCCCTCTCCACCAGTAGTACTATTTCATATCCTGGTACATTTTATTACTCCAGGCGCATTATGAAAATGCATTGTGGCTTATATAATATCTTATTTCAAACTATAACATTTGGTACACATAATCAGCTTCTTGTACAATAAACCTCCACTTTCATCTATGGTACAATCGGCCTTGTCTCAAGTACCGACTAATCGCACTATCTCTCAGAATCTCCCGCATCATCTTTCTCTGCATTTACTATCATTTGCTTCAACTCCGGTAGTAATCCCCTACTGGAGCCAACAAGGCTCCATCGGGTGCAAGTCTCCAATCATACCTTCAAAGTCAAAGCATAAATCATTTTCCTACTTAAGGCATCCGCCACTACATTTGCTTTCCCAGGGTGGTAGTCAATTATGCAGTCATAGTCTTTAACAATTCCAACCACCGACGTTGCCTCTAGTTCAAATCTTTTTGAGTTAGCAGATATTTCAGACTCTTATGATTAGTAAAAATTCTACATTTTTCGCCGTATAAATAGTGTCGCCACATTTTCATAGCGAATACTACAGCTGCTAACTCCAAATCATGTGTGGGATAGTTTTGCTCATGCAGTTTCAACTGTCTGGAAGCATAAGCCATCACTTTCCCATCCTGCATCAATACGCATCCCAAACCTCGGCTACGCATAGTATAATCCCTACCAAGTGTAGCGAATCAACACTAGTGCTTCAACCAATATTTCTTTAACCTCAAAGCCGGATTGGCACTTATCATTCCAATTTCAAACTTGCCCCCTTCCGAGTAATCTTGTAAGTGAGGATGTTATAACTGAAGATCCTTGTACAAATCTCCGATAATAACCAACCAAACCTAATAAACTTCTCACCTCAGTTACATTTTGAGGAGGTTTCCAATTCAAAACTGCTTCAATTTTCACTGGGTCCACTCTAATACCTTATGCGGATACAATATGACCTAGGAATGACACTTCCTTAAGCCAAAAATCACATTTACTTAACTTTGCAAATAGTTGATTCTCTCTTAAAGTTTGCAATACTATCCTCAAATGGTGTTCATGTTCCTATTCATCTTTAGAATACACCAAGATGTCATCAATAAATACCACAACAAATTGATCCAAATAGGGGTGGAAAACCCTATTCATTAAGTCCATTGGTCAACCTCAAATGGCATTACCAAAAATTCATAATGGCCATAACGGGTTCTAAAAGCTGTTTTCGGGACATCAACCTCTTTTGGAGTTAAGAATCAAAGCCAAAAAGGCTTTACAACCTTTCTCGTAAAACGTCGCACTTCCATAGTCGAAATAATCTCTGGTGATTGACACAAAGATCGATAATTCTCGTGGATCGTTACTTTTGATAGGTCAGAACATTTAAGCATGACTATTTTCTTATCACAATCAACTATGGCCCGATGTTTGGATAACCAATCCATTCCTAATATCAAATCAAACTCATGAAAAGGCGAAGCAATCAGATCAACCGAAAATTCCCTATCATGGACCATTAGGGGACAATTTATACAATAATTCCGGCCGAATTCTAACACTATCCCCGTGAGGACTCGAACAAGCAAGTCATAAGCTAAATGAACCCATCAAGGCACTTATCACTCATTCGTTCCATGCATATATATGAATGCGTAGCCCGAATCAATTAAAGTATACAAGTCAATATTAAAGAGAGGAAAGTACTTCAATAACCCCAAGATGTCCGATCTTCACGAGCCTTCATAGCATGCTTTCTATGTTGGGGTCAGAGTAGCGTGATCGATTCACCTGTCAAGCACTACTCCTTCCTTTTGTGAACCACTTTGTCCCTCTACTCCCTTACTCGAGTTTGTGGATGTACATTTGACCCTCCTCTACCACTTCCTGGAGGATTTCTAGAACTTCCATGGGACCCTCGCGACAGCTATTACTACATGCTTTATGCTCCCGCACCTAAACACCCCCGCCATCGATTAGTACCCAACAAGGCTATTGAGCCCTAGTTATTGCAGGTTTTAAGCACTTTTTGTGTACTAATCAACTTAAATAACCCAATTGATACATTGAGGTCCCGACTTTGCTATTGATCACATTTTGTAGCTATTTTTAGTAGTTTTGTAGGCTAAATACCTCATTATCTTCAATTTGATTCAAACACGATGAACCCGAGCCGAATTCGAAGATGCATGATCGAATCAGAGGAGATTTGGAGCAAAAATGCAAAAGAGAAAGAAGGCAGTGGAAATTTAGCAGCGAAATTTCGCAACACCGCCCCTACACTTCGTTGTTGACTGTCAATTCGCTTGTGGTTTTGTACAAATTTGCCCTTGATGTAATTTTGGTTCCTTTACACATTTTTGTAATTCCTTGATACTGAGCTCCTATATAAGCTTAGTCTTCCTTGTAACATCAATCACCTTCGGGCCCATCAATCAACAACAAAATGGAACTGCTTCCTCTCCCCCGACCGGGTTTGTGATTTTCTCTCCTTTCCTTCATTTTCTTGCATTTTTGGTAGCCAAACACCCCTTGATGATGACAATCAAGGGATGTCGCTTAAAACCCCTCATCCTCAAGGGCGCCACTGGTGCGCTGAGGTAGGTCACATTGCTCTCTTGCTTTTCATGTAAGCATTTATGGGCATTTGTGTTCCCGCTTCACCTTAGGTTAAAATCTCCTAGGCACATGCCCTCACTCAACAGTGTATTTGGCGTAGTTTTTGGGTTCAATGGATACTTATCACTAGATCCACTGATACCTAGTTAGTTGTCTCCTATTAGTTATTGAAGGGTAGGGTTAGGAAGTGTGTTCTTACCGTCTGGGAGCCCATATACCCTATAAATGCTGTCTTTCAAAAAGGAAAATTTTAGGGTTTAGGTTTTAAAGCTAAATGAAGATCCAGTTCGGGAAATTACTATAGGTCATCCTCCCCAACGCGAGGAAAAAGACTCGAGGACATGTCGATGCCCGGGAACCCTAACCTAGGTCCAGACCCGCGAGCTCCTTTCCGGTCTTTTTTTCTGATTATTTCCCAGCTCTCAACCATTCTCACACACCGCTTTTACACAAATCCTAAAATCCAAAGAGTAAACACCATTTTCTAATCCACTCAGAATCCTTCTCTCACGAAGAAACCCATCCTCGTGTTCGACCTTGACCACTATACTCAAGTAAGAGTTTTCTGCTACGGCAGTAGGAACCTAGGATACAAATTTTGTTGATTCCGGTACACCCACTTGGCCCAAACGAGTCAGTTACCCGTCTGTAAATACCAAGATGATATTTATGGCAGTGCGGGCATGCATATCTTTCCTTTTGTTCGGTTGAGGTGCCTCGACCGGAACCTTGTGTCATGGTAGGTCCTTGTCTCCTACCCCTTATAGCTAAACCCTGTACTGAATCAACTTGTGGCTCTTTAGGTCTTTTTCCCGAAGAAGAACCCCCTCAGGTCTTTTTTTCTCTTTCTTTCTTTCTTGACTCTTCATTTTAATTTCAATTTTTTATAGCCGCTTGAACTAGTTGATAAAAATTGACATCTTGTAGTGAAGTAACAGCTGTTAGGTACCTTTTGATGGACTCATGTAAGCCCTCCTCAAACTGTCTACATCTGAATTTTTCCGTAAGAACGGATTCCAGTGCATATTTACTAAGATGATTGAATTCTTTCTCATATTCGCCCACCGGCGCTCTCGTCTTGTAGAGTCAAGAATCAAGCTCCATTTCGACCCTGTAATCACCCGACATACTGTATTAAACTCCGTGGATCTAAGTAGTCCCATGTAACTGGATCTAGAAGCAATGGATTTCAAACCAAACACCAATCACATAAGATGCACCTTGGAAAGAATGACACTCGCACATGTGGCCTTTGGTCCACAGGCATCTCACTCCATCTGCAGCATTTTCCGCCGTCAAACTCACTTTATCCGACTCTTCCATACTTGTACCATGGAATTCTTCCACTCCATGCTTTCTTACTAAATCACTCGGAGCTCGAGGGGCCGTGAGTCGATCTAAGACCCTTGCATATCCTGAGAGATTTTTACCATTGCTTCAGTTGAAGCATATTCATTTGTCGTTAAATCAGATAGACCAGAAGCAGATTGATCCAAAGGATTGACGCTTTCAGCTGTTTCATCTACAACTTCTTGAGGTGGATATATTCAGGACAATACACAAAACAAGGACATCCGCATTAGGCCAACACATTACTATGTAGGTACATCCTTAATCTAAGACTCATACAGAAACTCCTAAACCTAGGCTCGATATTATCTGTCACGCCCCGACCCCCTTCGTCCAATTAAGGGGGTCGTGGGCGTGGACAAGAACACCCCCTAAATTATACCCTAATAGTTTTCTAGCATGTTTGTGTAAAGTAAAATGGAAGTCAAATTGTGTTTTTCGAAAATTTCCAGGTTAAGTGTAAAAAATGATATAATAAAATTTTTTAAAGAAGTACAAAGGATAAGTGGTAAATTTGACAATTTAAGAACACAAAGGACATTAAGTAAGATGATTATATGTTATTGAATAATTATGATAAGTTGATGTGCAATTAGAATTAAATAGAAGGACCCGATAACAAAAATTAAAAGTGGAAGCCAAATGAAGAGACAAACTTGTCTCACAATTGGGGAAAAATCCAATTTGGGTATGAGAGAGCTTAGGGCACCGGTTTTTTTGTGGAGAAAGATATCAAGTAGCTTGTGCTCTAAATTGTTTGGCTTAGTTTTCATTCAAGCAAAGAGAAAGCAAGGTTCTTACCTTTTTTTGTACAATTTAGGTAAAGAGAGCAAAAACAAGGAAGAGAAAAAAAAGCAAGTTGGAAGAGAAAGAATCAAGGTATGAGACTCCCTTGAAGATCACCTTACTTGTGTTGTTGGTAAATTGTTATTTGTCTAGGATCTCAATTGAGGAGTTTTGTATAAAGGAAATGTTGAGGTTTTAGGAGGAAATAAGCATCAAATTTCCCTCAAAACCCTGGGTGACTTATTCACATAACTTGGCCTAGAGTGCTCCGATTTTAAATCTAATTGGAGAGGAAACCTAAGACCTGTGACTACATTTACCAAGAAGAGCCTAAAGTATTAATTTGACTTTAAGACTCTCGAGTTTGGGTCTAAAGACTAGTTACGGGTTTTGTTTTTAAAAATAGAGCAGTTCCGATTATTTAGGACACATCTTAAGTTTTGGTTCTCTAAATTAGATGATTCCAATTGGAGAAGAACCCTTAACACCATAGCTTCAAATAAGTAAAAGGAATTAGTGTCAAATTATGGAGTTAAGATATCTGAAATTGGGTCTCACAAATGGCACCAATAAATCTAGCAACAGACCAAGTTAGCATTAAAATGCAAGTCATAAACTCGAGTTTGATGATCCAAATGAAGTGGACTCCACTTATGAGTAAATATATTCATGAAGAAAGAAGTTCATGAAAGAAACATGTTGGAGATTTCAAACTCATTGTACCTTAAATTAAGGGAAGCCTGACCCTATTTTTGAAAATATTTCCATATCCTTCCATAGGATTTGAGACATCTAAATGTCTCTTATATACTCTCAAAGTATTATTGGAAATGGTTTTGTATGAAAATAAGTCAGTATAATTTAGCTAAGTGAGATAAAGAAATTAACCTAAAAGTTATATGATTTAATGCTAAATAATATGGAATAAATAGAATGGAATAATAAATCGATACTTAATTTAAATTAATGCCAATGTAGAATACATGTATAGTTGGTATATAAAGTAGCATAGAATACATTCCTATGATGATAAGAGATATGTGAAAGTTCTATTTATGAATATGAAAATAATGGATGGTGAATATCTCATTTGCATACATAATAACAATAGTTATTCACGTATGTGGGATATGTATAGAAAACGTAATAAAACTGATTGTTTGCTTATGACCAAGTAGATGGATAGATGGGCATGCCTATTAAGGATACAGTTGTTGCAGTATACAGATATAGTTGGCCCATTTGGGTCATTATCGCTACCCCGTTTGGGTCATACAGTACAATACAGATATAGATCACTATCGTGGTACAAAGATAAGACTGAAGATATACAAATATTTCCCCTATATCAACTTTTGATAAATGCAAGCATGACACATGTAAAAAGAGATGAAGAGATATGGATAAATGAGACATAAATCATAAACATAGGAAGTAATTTGTAATATAGAATGGAAAAACAAAATACATGAATAGTCATTAATACTATGACTAAAATGATATGGAATTCGATAGACAAACCACATGAAGTTAGCATAACACATGAGATTAACATAATGAATTAAATTATCTAATTGTGGTAGTTCATGGATTATTGTAACTTACACGTTTATATGGATATATATATATATATATATATATATATGCATAGCAAGTTGCATGAGTATTATAATGTGATGAGCATGGTTAGTGGTCATCTATGCGTAAAAATCATCACTAAGCTTTATGCTTAGCACGGGTGTTTATCCGTGTAAGTACCAAGGAGGTAGCTAGAGAACATGACATTTCACATCAACATCAAAGACCATCTTAATGATAGGTGCTCACTTGTGTTTCTTTTTAATGTTTTATTTTGAACCGTATAATGTATATGAACTTTTGGGTACAATGAAAAAGATTTGTAAATAATATATAAGTGATGCTTTGAACGCTTCACATAGTGGGGTATGATAGTATGGTTCTATAATATATGTTAAATTATATGATTATATTCAAGGAATATTATAACTGCTCAATTAATCAGCTTTAAAGTCTATAGTTTCGTGTCACCGTTTCCTAACACAGAGGTGCCAAGTCAGTGTCACAACGTGTATACTTGCCTAGGTTTTAGGCAACTCTGGATAGGGTAGATGATAAATAAGTATGTGTATAGTAATGTGTTGGCTTGATGTGGATGTCTTTGTTTGGTCAGGATGATTACCTTCCCAATCCAAATAAGAAACCGAGAGTATTAACTCGTGAGCATCATGGCTATCGGGCTTTGATCCTTTTGAATCTTTCAAAAGTGAAAGCAATGCTCTAGCCGAGCCAATGGAAGCTTTGTTGAGAATATCTCAAGACATGGCTCGGGTATTGGACAGAGTGACTGCTCCTAAGGCTCCAATAGACATGGTAAGAAGACATGGAGCAGAGGAATTTCATGGGATAAGCATGGAAGAGTCTAAAAAAGCCGAATAATGGTTAGAAAAGCTACAAAGAGTATTAGAGGAGGAAGTTAGATGCCCTCCCGATTAGAGAGTATCATGTGCAGTCTCAGTATTGCAGAATGAGGCATATGACTGGTGGAAATTGGTGTTGAAAAGTCCGAGGATTCCAGATCCTATGCCTTGGGATTTCTTTGTCAAAGAGTTCAGGCAAAGTATCGCTACGATATGTATGGGGAGACTGGCTGAAGCACCCCAATTTGTCAAAGGGCAAAGACAAAAAGAATTTAGCCATCTTAGTAAGTATGCACTTAAGTCATTCCTCACCGAAACATTTCGGTGTAGGCAATTTGAAGATAGACTGAATGAACCCATAAAGAGGTATTTAGCGCCTATTACTTCCCTCAAACAAAAAGTGAATTTTTATCGGGCCATGCAGCCGTGAACGAGCTTCGAGAAATCCGAGGCAAGCTAAGAGAAAGATTTAAGAGGGAGCTTGTGAGGAGCTTCTTCCTCATCTGTGAAAAGAGCCTCGAGAGCTCCCAAACTCCAGTCGAAGACATAGTTCTACTCACGCGGGAAGAAGACAAGGAAATAAAGTAGTACTTAGTACTAGTAGAGGTGCTTCAGCAGGACCAAGAGAAACTCTAGAGCAAGGATCAAAATATCGATAAACACGGATATATCGATAATTGGATTTTACGAATATATTGGAAATATCGGTGGATATTTTTACAAAAATATCGGGGAAAGAGAAAATTATATAAAATTTATGAAAATACTTCAAAAAAATTTAAAAATGAAAAAAATAAGTAAAACACATATCTTAGAGTTATATGATATTATTAAATTAAATTTATAATTACTAAATTAAATATGTAATTTGATATTATTTGAGTAATTATTTTAATTCATACATTTATAATTATTGATACAAATATTATTTATATAGATGATGAAAAATAATTCATATCTTAATTAAGGTTATTACAATAAAATGGATTTGGATAATTATTAAATTATTAAATTGAATATGTTATTATTTTATATTATTTGGATATTATAATATTAAATAAGATATTATTTTATTTATTTCCCTTTATTATTAAGGATAATACATGTATAATGAAAAATTTTAAAATATTAGATATTTTAATAATAAATGAGATATATCAATGATATGATAAGATCACTAACTATTAAAAATATTTGAATTTTTTTAATCATATTTATATTTTATTTATTAACAAATAAAATTATTTTTATTTTTTTTTACTTTAATTATTTTTGTTAAAACATATTTAATCACATTTAAAATAAGAAATAAATTATTTTTATGATTTATACAAAATAGTTTATATAAGTGTTAATTTCTAAAATTTAATAGTTGTGATGAGAATATTTTGATATCGAATATTAATTTATAATTAAAAATTATTTGACCTCAAATTAATTTTTAATTTTAAAATGTTAAAATTTTAATTTTTAAATTATTTAAATTTTTAAATGATTAATATGAAAAAATAAAATGAAGTGATAATGTTAAATTTATAATGTAAAAATAACTTGAAATGGAAAATATTCATAAATATTAAAGAGAATATTTATAACACTTGCAACATATATAATAAGGGGTCAATTGGCCTGGTGGTGATGGGAGCTTTTCACCTCATTTTTTGCCACGGTTCGAAACCTGCTAAACGCATGTTTGAATTATTTTAAGGTTTCAAAGGAATCAGGTTCACCAATATTTCAACGAAATATAGGTAAAAAACCGATATTTCGGGAAATTTAATGATAAATTCCCGAAATTTCTTCTAACCAACTACTCCGCTGAGGATATCGTCTAATTATCTTCGATAAATCGAGATATTTCGGTGAAATATCGGTTGATATTGTCGATATTGGATATTTTTGTCTCATCGACGACATTTGGGAGTTTGCAGATCGTTGACACGAGGGTGCTTTAGATGTGGAAGCATTGAACATTTTATAGCAAATCGTTCCAAAGAGTCAAAGGACAATATGAATCCTCAAAGTCATAGTAGAGGGAGGTCTGCGACACTACTGTCGACTCGAGATAGATGTAGAGGTCAAGGGGGCCAGAGCCATCATAGAGGATGAGGAGGCATAGTGTCAGAGATAGTAGATCGTCCTATGCCTTTAGCGTCAGCACGAGCATATGCTATGAAGGCTCATGGGGACCAGGATGCACCAGAAGTTATTGCTGGTATAATTTCTCTTTATGCTATTGAAATGCATGCATTAATAGACCCTGGATATACTCATTCATATGTATGCATTGAGCATATGTTCGATAAGGTAACAACAGTGGAACAACTATCATATGAAATGCATGTAATCAATCCTTTGGGGCACAGTGCCGATGTGAATAGGGTGCACAGAAATTGCACCATAGTTATCTAGGATAGAGAATTTTCAACTGATTTGATTGATTTGCCTTTCCGAGAATTTGATTTGATTTTGGGTATGGACTGGCTATCTAAGCATAAAACTATACTAGATTGTGAAAATAAGACAGGAAAGTTGAGGTGCGACCACGAGGTGATAGTACAGGCATTAGGATCTACGCGATTGCTCAATGTGATTTCGCCTATGTGTGCTAGGAGATTTAAGGAAAGGATGTGAGACATTTTGGCTCCTGATACTGACCTAAGAGAGGTGTGACTGCTCGCGCCCAAGACCCAACCCGACCTGAGGTTGAACTGACCGGGACACCTGGCCCCTTTTCGAATCCACCTCCTTTTATTGTCAAGAAACACATTTCCAATGCTCATTTTGTAAATAATATTTATCTTTATGAAAATATATTTGTATATACTAATTCAACTTAAAGGCGGCCCATCATTTTGTTTTCAATACACATTTTCCATTAAATATGGCATTACATGCCCATTTGGTCCATTTACCATCTTTATACATTACGACATTATAAACCGTTTTCAATACCAAAATATTTACAAAACAAAATTAGAGTTTGTACAAAAAGTGTCAAATATATTTCATGAATGCAGAGTCGGAGCTTTACTTCAACTCCGTGAGGCCTTGACGTTGACTTGAATCACTGCGGTCTTTTCTTTCGTACTTGTTCACTTGGAACCTACGCGATAATAAAACAACGCACTAAGCATTTTCATGCCTAGTGGTTCTACACAGTTATCTCTTCATTTCGGTTTAAGTAAATCATGCATTTTTCTAAATTGATGCCTTTGTATAATTTTTTTCAATGAACAATGTGGTACAATACATATATGTATGTTTTCATTTCGTATACATTCAAATTACAATTCATTGGCCATTTCAATCATGCAGTTTCATATGCAATAAATCATTCAAACACAAATAATTCATTTCACAATTTTCTTTTCATTTTTCCCTTAAGAGAATTTAACCTATGCTTTCGGTGCACAGGATAGCGAATCATCGGCATGGTCCCGCTGGGTTGCAGGCCGATATAAAAAAAGTTTTATAACATAATACGGTCCCACTGGGCTGCTGACTTGTGACGCCCCAAATCTCGGGGGTCATTTTTGTACTTTTTTTTTAACAATGCCTATGAATAGTGTTCATAAATAGTGCTCATGAACAATGTAGAAGCATTGTAGTTCAAACAGTTGCCCACCACGCTATTAACGTGCCAAGGTTGCTGCCTTGTCGAATGCGATAGACGGCAGCGGCACCATGTCAGCAGGCGCAGGCGAGCGCTCGATCGCGACAACGCCCAAATAACCTGGCTTTATCGCGACACTAAAAAACTGTGTTACAACGTTGAACGAGCCAACCCTGTAGCGACAGACTTCAGCTTCGCACTGAAGCGCTGTTGTTGAGACACAAAATGTCATGTCACGACAGCAAAAGCCCCAGCTGCCCAACGCCTTGTCACGACACTAAAAACCCATGTCTCAACACAGGGTGAGCCAACTCTGTCGCGACAGAGAACTCAATCACGATTGTGAGGGACCCAAGGAGGTCCGGTCGTGACAGCCCCGAGCGCGGTCCTCGACCGTGCATGCAAGCGCCGCCCGCCGTAAGTGAAAGCCGCACCCTCTGCTGTGGACACCACTCAGCGGTTGTGACACAAAACCGAAATGCGAGCCCTCCACCCCATTTGATCCCCTGCACTTTTTTTTTTTTTGTTTCCAACAAACTATAGAATCAACATAAATTTGCCTTATTACTACAACGACCACTAAAATCTGGAAAACTTGCCCAAATGTATATATTATACAAAAACAAGTTTAATTACAATTTGTTTTTAATTACAAATTACAGAAAACTGGGTCTTCTACCCAGGATTTATAGAATACAATAATAAGACCATATCTGGCCTTTTCTTTGCCACTAGGTCCTCGAATGCGTCCCATCCCCAAGTGTACCTTAAGTACCTTAAATTATTTCCCAAGACGGGGTGAGCAATGCCTAGTAGTTGAATTTTCCTACATGGGTTACTCCCCACCTAAGTGCTCATGCAATGACAACCACACAAACATTCAAGTAAAATCATGCATATCCCTACTTGAATGTCTACATGCCCCGTCCCATGTACTTGAATGTCTACATGCCCCGTCCCATGCCTCGAGTCCTCACCAATTCCTTCACACATGCATTTGCCATGTATGAAAAAAAAACAGTTTTCAAAACAAAAAATGTTTGTTTTATTTGTGGACAACCCTCCGATATATATATTAGTGGACATACTCCGATAAATAATTGTTGGTCAACCCTCCGAAACCATGTCATGCACTTACACCTATTGTTCTATGGTGCCCCCGTGCATATCATGTCATGCACTTACACCTATTGTTCTATGGTGCCCCCGTGCATATGAAATGCAATATGCTATTTTCATGCCAATTCATGTTAATATATCATGCTTGCATATACTAACATACTTTACAAACAAATGGCAACTATCTTGAATTCCCAAAGCACACAAGAGCTCAGCCCTGACAAATTCAAGATAGTCCACAATCCATCCCCGATCACCGTAAAACAAATCTAAAATTCCAAGACTCGCCCCAATCTGGGACTGAAATACATGGCCATTTCGGCCCCAAACATCACATTCATTTAGATGGCTTTAGCTGGGTGACTAAAACAAGTAGGAGAAAACCTCACTTGGATTTTGTGAAAACTCCCCACCCTCGGCCTCCGATGCAAAGTTTTCTAAGCCGCGATGATAAGCTTTCCCCTTATCCGTTTGGAACCGCATCCGATCGCCAGAGTTCAGAGAGAAGGTAGAACTTCTCTCTCTAAAGTTCTCTCCTTCTTTCTCTCTCTTTCTCCCTTCTCTCCTCTCCCAACCGGTTTGGTCAAGCTTGTGTCAAGTGAGATGTCCTCTCACTTGCCACTTGTCACTCTCTTAGTGGCTCTCTTTGGATTGCCCTTATCCATTTATCCCTTTACCTTGGATTTCCATCCAATCATGTGGTGACACATGTCCCACATGGGCCTCTACTTTATCTCTTGTTTGACTTGTTGTCTACTTGACACGTGGCTCAATGTGAGCCACTCAACACGTGCCAAGTGTCTTGTACCACCCTCAGTGTCTCGAAAAACGTGAAATTCCGACTATCTCGGAATTCGACGAAATTCAACATGGTAGCTAGATTTCGCGAGACGATTTCAACTAAGTCTGCTTTGTCATCAGATCAGAAAAAATTTCGGATTCGACTAAATTACCGTTTTTACCATTTCTTAGAGAATTTGGATTTTCTCGGGCTTTACATAACTAGTTATTTAAAATCATTTCGTGACCACTCACCGAGCATTGTCTACCGGGCTACTTGACGGGAGTGACACATATTGCAGATTCTGCCGAAGATCGCTTCTACACCCTTATTGGTATACCAATCTATCCTTAACTCGAATTTAACGGTTAGCATTCTATTAAGAGCACTCAACCTCATTCATAGCAATTTTTACAATAGTGTATGGCACTATATCCAAATACTTGGTTTCCAATACTCATGCAATTTTTCATGTGCAATTTATTTCACAATCAGTTGTATCAAATCAATTTAAAACAAATTAATATACAATTTATCTCAATTCATTTCAATAAATCTACTTATTTCATAATCCTTCAAATATTTTAGAAATAGAGAAAGAGAAGTGGAGAACAAACCAATTCATTAATGGCTCAAACTCGAGCACACATGATATTCTATATAAAACCTTTAGATTTAGCTGTCAACAAAACACAAACCTAAACAAGGAAATAATGTGGAAGAACAAAACCCAAAAGGTTGTCGCTTCAATTCCTATTCTCGTAATCCCGCTCTCGGTCAGTTTTCCTCGTCACCAACCATTAATCCATCACAAATATGTCACTATCAAAGATAAACCCAAGAAAAAATCATTTGTGCATTCTAGGATTTTTGGTTAGGGTTGATGTCTACCCAATACACCTTCACTTGAAAAAAATTTGGGGACACATGAGCCATATTTTGCTCATGCTTCCTTCAATAAAAGGATAGCTCTATGAGTCTATTTTCAGTAGTAATTGGAATCATCTCATTTGGATAACCCAAACTCAAGTTACGGTATATTAATGCCAAACTAGTTGGTATGCCCAACTCACTCGGTTACCTACTGTTATTCTCGATTTCATGGGTCTTAAATCCATAAATTGATAATGGTTCCTTCCACTCATTTTAAGCTATGGTTATAAGGTTTCTTCTCCAATTGGAATAATCCAATTTGGATCACCAAAACTCAAGTTATTGCATTTTAGATCCAGACTACTCTAATTTGCAAAGCAGAATCATGTTGTTCTTGCATATAGCTCAACTTTGACGGATTTCTGGGCACTTTGGGGTTACAAATTGCACACAATTCCTTCAAGTAAATTATTCCCCTAGAATTATAGTTTACCCATAATTTTGAATCACTCGATTTGGATGAGTGAAACTCAACTTACGGCCAAAACACCACAACTACACACAAAACACAAGATAATTCACAACTAATCTCGAACTCACCTTTAAGCCCATATTCGAGCCTAGCTACAATTTTCTCCTAGGCCCTTCTTATGGTTATTTACCAATTAGAATCACTCAATTTAATGATTATAAATTAACTTATAGCAAAAAAATGTAAGGTTTTGAAAATTTTTTGACAACAACTCCTTTGAAACTTCATCATTTCCTTTTTACAAAAATTCCTCAAAACCAATCCTAACCCAAAAGAACTTTGAAACTTAACCCAAAACAACTCCAAAATTGATTTACAACCAATCAAAATCACCTTTACATAAGGTTAGGGTTTTTCCCCGAATCCAAAATCATTAAAGAGGGAGTTATGGTTAGTTTTCTTACCTTAGCTTGCTTCAAATCTTTTCCTCCTTCTTGCTTAAACAAAGATAGACCAAGAATGGAGAGAAAAACACCAAAAATACCTTATTCTCCCAAGCCCTAGCTCCTTCCCGTTCCCTCTCTAAAACGTGAATGCCTAAATGGGCATTCCATAGACCACTTGGTCTTTATTCTCATGTCATGTGTAATGGCATGCTCGCTAGCACATTAATTGGTTTTTTCTCACTTTTCTATTTAAAAGTTTCATTAATTTTCATTTCCACTTCATTTGCATTTATTTATACTTTTGACACTTACATTACTCATTTATGATCCTTAGGTCCTCATTTGACATTTTTACCAAACTTATTTGGCTCTTGTAAAATTTTTGGGTTTTTATCATTTTTTGTTTTTAGCCATTTAAATGTCGGAAAAAATATTATTTAATTTATTTTGCACCCTGAACATGTTATAAAATTGTTAGGGTATTTTCAGGGCATTACAAGAGGTCAAGTAGATGTGAAAAAGATTCCAATAGTAAGGGAATTTCCAGATGTATTCCTCGAAGAGTACCTGGTGATTCCACCGATTTAGAGGGCGGATTCTGTCCATGTAGATTTGTACTAGGAACAACTCCCGATTTCTAGGCACCTATAGAATGGTCTTTCCAAGTAAAAGAGCTGAGGTTAAAAGATACAGGAGTTGTTGACAAAGGCTTATTAGACTTAGTGTTTCTCCTTGGGGTGCACCTGTTTTATTTGTGAAGAAAAAGGATGGCACATTGCGAATGTGCATTGATTATAGATAGATCAATAAAGCAACAGTGAAGAATAAGTACCTGTTGCCTAGAATAGAAGATTTATTTGATTAGTTGAAAGGAGCAGGTATCTTTTCTAAGATGGATCTGCGATCTGGGTGCTACCAGTTGAGAGTAAAGATGCCATAATCGAAGACAAATATTCAGACCCGATATGGTCATTACGAGTTTTAGTAATACTTTTGGGTTCAAAACGCACCAGCGACATTTATGGAGTTGATGTATCAGGGTGTTTCTAATCTCTACTTAGACTGGGTTTATGGTGATGTTTATTGATGATATATTGTGTATTCCAAGAATGAGGAAGAGCATGACAATAACATGAGGATGTCACAAACTCTAAAGAGGATAAAGCAATTATAGATGCCAGCTGAAAGAAATGTGATTTTCAAGTTAAATGAAGTTTTCTTCCTAGCCACATTGTCTCCAAGTGGAAGGAATTAAAGTTGATCCAGCTTAAGATTGATGCTATTAGAACTGAAGCTACCCCGAAATGATAGCGAGAGTTTTGTGGGGTTAGCCGGATATTATAAAAGATTTATAGGAACGGATTTTCATTATGGACTCCACTCACCAAACCCATGAAAAGATGTGAAGTTCGAGTGGAATGACAAGTGCCGTTAGCTTGAGAAGTGAAGCAATTGCTAATATCTAATGTCGATGACAACCAACCCCAGTATATACCTGTACCTGATGGTTTAAGGATAAGTCTAGGATGTGTGTGTAATCTTAAAAGCAAGCTTTATTTATTTATTTATTTATTTTATTGTTTATTATTTTGGTTATTTTATTATATTATATTATTTTATTATTTTTATTATTTTACTGAAATATAAAAACGTAAAAATAAAAATAAAAATAAAGAAAAGAAAAAAAAATGAGAAAAGTCAAAAGGAGTGAGATTTTTTTTTAAAGAGGAGCCGAGGAGTAAAGGAAAGTGGTGTGACATCCCAAACCCGGGGTGTCCGTTGACTACCCGTCAACTGCTGGATACAAGTGGATGTCAAGTTACCCGACACCACTCAGAAAATCAGTCTCCGAGCCGGAGAGCTTCCTACCTAAGTACAATACCTGCATATACCGTCCCAAAACAAATGCAATATAAGTAATCCCAACATGAGTAAAAATGTACCCACTCGCTCCATAAACAATACTCATCATACATACCCACTATGAATCCAACTATATCCAATAGTTACAAGAGTTCAATATTTTTACTCTTATACAATACATCTACTAAAATTAGAAGTTTCAATACATGTATCCATCATAAACCAAGCCACAACCCGGCTTTCTTCTCTAATCAATCTCTAAAGATTTAGCCGTCCCGCACGCTCCCGTGACTCAAAATAACATATCCCCCGACGTGGTGAGCCATCGTCGCAGGAACTCCGCCCTGCGGGCTACTCCACCTGGGCCTAAGCCGCAACGTTCCAAAATAAATACACATCCAAGCAAACGCACGATCCTACTCAATGTCTAACCCACCTCTCGTAATCTCGAGTCCTCACCGACTCCCTCACACCGCTTAAGCCTCGCGATCGGAATTATTATTTTGTTCGTTAGCTGGACAACTCGATGTGTGTATATATCAATCAAGGCCTCCGACGATTGATATTGCTTGTGGACTACTCCGATGTATATCAATCTGGGCCGCCTCCCACGCATTGATATTTTTAGTTTTAGACAACCCTCGTATAATTCACATTTGTGACAACCAACCATTTTCTGAGACTCACTCTAAAGTCGTAGGGTGTTCCAAAGGCATATGGAATGGCGCGCTCCAATACAATTTAATTCACATGTGTAACATATAAACATGCATATATTTACAAAACATCCACCCACACAATCATCACGTGACTTCATTTGATACATCAAAATTAGCTCACTCGCTGGTCGATCAAACACTAGCAATTCAACTTTAAATCACTGACTAACACATATTTTCACAAAAATTTATTTGTGATCACTGCCGGGAACAAGAAACCCTAGGCAAGGTTAATGTCTTTCAAAGTTACAATTTATCGGTTCACTTGGTGAACCCTGCTTTCGGCCACCTTGCCTCATAAACCAATACATGATTTATCGAATACCATCACATTTAACCCAAACAGTCAGAAGATCGATACAGATCGCTCGTGGGTCTCAAATCTAAGTATTTCGATTCCAAGGTTTAATCGAATAAACGGCCGCTCGCGCTCAACCAACCGAAACATTAACATGGTACTTAAACGAGATTTAATAAAACCCAAGTAGGGAGAACCCCTACCAGCGGAGTTTGTCAAAACTTTCAAATCGTGTCCAAGCGTATCATTCGCGTAGAAAGTAGCTTCTTCTTGTCCCGAAGATCGCCGATGGTCGGATCGCTTCGATATTCTCTCTATAGAAGTCTCGATCTTCTCTCACTAGAACTCCATTTTTCGATCTAACGGAAGTGTTTCCCTTTTCACGCTTTTGTTTTGCTTTAAGTAGGGAAGACAAGACTATCGCTTATTTTGTCTTTGCTGACTTAATTCAAATCTATACCACTCGCATGTCTTCTTTTCTCGCTTTTGATATTCGCCTATCTCGACCGTCCATTTTCATCATTTCTACTCATACCACTTATGGCACATGAGTAAGTGTTATGATTTTTCTGTCAGATCGAAAATCTTTACGACACTCGAACAAAGGATGCCTCGGCAAATGCGCCGATCTAACTGTTTCGAAATTCGACGAATTTTACGTGTTAGCTAGATTCAGCGAGACGTATTCCAACGGTGAAACTGTTTCATCATCCGAGATTTAGAGAATTAATTACGGATTTTTAACCAAAATTACAATTTTGTAACCGAAATTACGATTTCTCTGTCTTTATTTAAATTGAATTTCGTCTTACATTCTCCTCCTTAAAGGAATTTCATTCCTAAATTCGGGACAATTATAATCACTCACATGCATATGCTAATGCACTCTACCACGTACGTAAACAATACTAAATCTTAAACGACTAAAATCCACGCACTCATCCCTAAACAAGAAGGATGGGCCCGCACGTGTCCTCGCCCCACGTGGACTCTCCACCCACAAGGTTCCATAAGCACTTCACTAGCCTCATGGTGGTCTCGCGTCGCAACCCATCACGCCATTACCACGCACACCGGTCCCTCGAAGGTCCCATTCAGGTCAACTCAACTGGTCCCCCAATCCACCAGCATGACGGACCGAGTATGGCTCGAGCATGAGACGTGAACACCTCGTGGACACTGACATGCCACGTGTAACGCTTAACCGGTACAAGAATCTGCCTACTTTAGAGTATACCAAAGGCCCAATAAATCTTAGCGATAAATTTCCGCGTCACGAACCTCGACCAATTCCTCTTAGGCATCACCTTCAAGAAGACATGATCCACAACCCGAACTCTAAGGGTCGACGCCGCATTAATTCGCATAACTCTTCGCCGCTCAGCCGCGAGAAGACGCCGCCGCATCGCTCATCTTCTCGCAGGTGTTCTAATCATATCAGACCAATACGAGCCTCCCACCTCTGGCCCAACATAAAGGTGGGATCTACATGGCCTCCCTGCATACAACGCCTCATACTAAGATCCGTATACCGGGCCAACTCGTTGTTGCAGCGACCCATTATAGCAATGCCCTCCCACCGCCTCATGATCCAGACGCATGCCGTGAGTATGTACTCTAATACCAGATAATCTCTAAGACCTGACCATCCTGGCTCATGGTAAACGTGATCATCGCCGCCAGTTCACAGCCTTTGGAACCCTTCCAAAGCGTGCCATAAACCTCGGTCCCTATCCGACACCTTTGATACCGGTAATTCATAGCCTGACCATCGAATGTATAACCTAAGTAATCTCTCCCAAGGCGAAGGTCATCCCATCGCCAGAAAATGTGCCGACTGCGGAGCCGGTCCACTATCACCCATACCGTCATGCTTTTTTTTTTTCTCATCAAGGCCCTGTGGGCAGGTCACAAAGTCCATCGTGATGTGTTCCCACTTCCACTCAACCACCTCCAATGGCCGCGAGCTCGGGCTTCCGCAGCACTTAACCTCGCCGACACGTGAGACAATGCTCAACAAAGTCTCACGGTTCTTCATCCCACCAATAGTAACGAGATCAAGATCCTCGTACATCTTCGTACACCGGATGTACGGCAACTGATGTTGAACTCCCCGAGAATTCTCAAATCGATCAATCAGAACCACTACCCGTCCCTATATCAAGACTCAACATCTGAACGGGTCCAAATTCCTCGCCACCAGACCGAATCAATCCATCCCTGACACACGCACTGGCCCCGCCACTGACTCAATCACTCGCCAACAGACAGCCACTAAACTCCCATACTCGAGTCCCGCCACAGATCAGAACAAACTCCGTCTCACGCTCGAGCATCCGTCACTCCCGAAGCCATACTAGCCAACACTCCTCGTGACTTCCGACCAGTGTATCACCACATTTACCTTACCAAGATGACAATGCAAAGTGAAGTCATAACTCTAGGAACTCCAGACCCATCTCACAAGGCTCCTCATATTGGAGGTCCCGTCGCTGAATATACTTCACTTTTATGGTCCGAGCACACCTCGAACTCTCGCCATAAGTAGTACGCCAAATCTTCGCATGGCGACCACGGCCGCCAACCCATGTCAGCGCGGGGTAATTCCCGCTCGTGGATTCTTCAACCGACAAGAACCATGTTACCACCTCCCTGACCGCATCAAAACACATCCTAATTCGGCCTCGAGAGGCAACACAATACACCGCGGTACCTCGTCCCGTCCGAACCATCAAGATGGGAGCCGGCAGTCCTCTTCAACTCTCACGCCTCTCGCATCGGCCATCCTAATCAAACTTGACTCTTCCGGTCAACCTGGGTCATAGGTGTCGCATCCCAGAGAAATCCCCTGGGCTCCGGTATCCCGGGCCAATCCCAAGAAATCCACGATCTCGAAGACCGACCGGGCCTCTCCCACCTCATCACCGCCGACTCCCAGCGGGTCGACCGACACTCCCGATGCCGACACCACGTGTCCCAAAATCACCTCAAGAAGCCGTAACCGCGACCTCATCGAACTTAGCGCATACCGATGGTCTCTCAACAACCGTAGAAACGATCCTCAAGTGATACTCATGCTCCCACTCGGGATCGGGAGTAGATCAAGATGTCAATCCACGAAGACCACGGAAATCATCTTAAATAAATGAATATCCTATGCATGAGATCCATGAATGCCGCCGGTGCATTCACAATCCGGCGCGCATCACCAGAACTCAGTGCCCATAACGCGTCCTAAACGCTGTCTTAGGTATATCCCATAAAACTTGTTGATAGACCAAAATGCATATGCTAATATATCACATCAGTGTCCAAGGACTATTAACTAATCCCTGACGACGATGCCATAAAGCTTGTTGCGTGAGACCAAATGACATATACACAAGTTTATAACAAAATTACCGAAGAACTATTATCTAATTCCCGGCAACCTTGCCACAAAACTTGTTGATATTATACTATATAAACCAAAATCTCAGAGTAAATCATTTTCAAAGTTTGGTTTCGTCCGATATTCGTGAAGTGCACAGGTCGACAAGTAATAAACGGATGAAAGTCCGTATATCGATCCCACGTGTGAGATCTCAAGAATTTTAAATCAACTACCTCGACTACCAATTTCCATACTATTTGGACCACAAAATGATAGTAGGATCCAGCATTAAGGTGCTGGAAAATTAAAAGAACAATAGGAAAATAAATGAATGAACAATAAACTGGAATACAAATAATAAAGAATAATTAATAGTTAGGAAAATGAATGGAAATTATTAATTATCGCTCGAGTATCCATCAAGAATACTGTTATAGGAAATATCACTCAGAAGTTAATACCGATAAAATTTTCTTGATCATTTGTGCTCTTAGAACTGGCCCAAGGCAATTAGCAAGGCAGCCGATCTCCATACTCCACATTTCATCATCTAATTTTGACCCGACTCTTCAATACAGGAATGAGATAACTACTTAAAAGGGGTTTCTTTGCACCGGGTATTTTTCTTTGCAATACTTCACTCCATTTTTACTTCTGACCGTGAACCCACCCTAAGTTATCTACAAGGCGATATACAACTTCCGGCGTTACTTTTCATCAAAATTAGAATAGATCACCCTCCTTTGATTAGATCTCAGCTAACACGGATTGGCCTCTACTATCCTAATTGAGGTGAACTTTGCTTGTTTAAATTGATAACTGCTCAACTCATTCTGATTTCAAGCGAAGAGGATTTATCTAAGTAAATCCAACAAAGCTCACAGATTCTCAACAAGAAAGTTAATATACCTTCAAAGAAATGTTTATAACTCCCAGAATGTCTTCTCTCGTGTCACTTTAGGACCTCCTTGAAATCGTAGAGCAAATAAACCGAATCTAAACGTATAAGAGACCGATATTCGGGATCAAAACATTAAACCCACAACCGTAAGTAGATTCACAAACTGAAATTACAAAGGTCGGAAACGACTACAGAAAGATAATTTCGACTGAAAACATTTACTAGATGGAAGTCAAGTTCCTCAATTACCAAATTACACACTACAGATTCTCCGACCACAAGAATAACCCATTTCAAACCGAATTAGCCGAATTCCAAATTTGTCCAACTTCAACATTCTGTAGTAATTTGAAAAGAATTGAATTTCAGATTCGCCTTGGCTCAAACGATAACATCCAATTCCAAAATAAAAGAAAACTAGAACGAAATCTAATCTAATTCCTAACTATCAACATGAAAAAAAAAAAATAAAAGAAAAGAAAAGAAAAGAAAACTACAGCAAAGAAAATGAGCTCAGCCTATCCGCATCTTCGCCTCGTGGCCGCCAAGCCGTCTTCCTTCCGAATAGCCGCGATGATAGAGTTTTCAATCGGGCCCCACTCCAATGCAAATTTTGTGGATTCCAGTTATTGGCCCATGTTAGTCATGCTCGTCGCGACCTCAATTCCTTTGTCGCGACATCCTCCATGTCGAGACCTCGATCTCACGTCAGCGACCTCAACTTCTTTGTCTATGCGCCTTTGAATCATCATCGATGATGTCGCGACGCCATTTTCTCTCTTGTCACGATCGCCTTACTCTTCCGAAGGCTTCACATGTTGCTCCCGATGTCGCCACGTCATTCTCTTTGTCGTGACATCAACTAAATGAAAGGCATCTTCAACTGATATCTTCGATGTCGCCGATCTCTACTTCTTGTCGCCACATCTCTTTACGGCTCAGATTTGATCTCAAACAGTTCTAATGTCGCGACATCGATATCTTGTCGCTGCATATCACTTTATGGAGCTTCAACCTTCAATCGAGCAGTCTCGTGTCGCTACTTCGATCTCTTTGTCGTGACATCAATTCCTATGGGGCTGCGCTCACTTGATGGCTGGTGTCGCGGACTTCACCTTCTTATCGCACATCAACTAAATAAAAATTCAGCTTCCAACTAATCTTCGATGTCGCTAATTCTCTCGCCCTCGTCAGGACAGCTAGCTTCATTTCTTTTCGTACTTCATCTGATGGTTCCTTACGTCGCGACATCGATCTCTGTCGCGACATCGACTTAGTTGCCCTCCGGGGCCTTCAACCGGTTGTTTTATGTCGCTGACAACAATCTCGTCGCGCGACATCGCCACGCCTTCTCGCAAAGATTCAATCCGTTCTCTGATGTCACACACGCTCGGTCGAATTCCCGCCTTAAGGACCGCTGTGCTCACTGGGTTTCATGATGTGTCTCGGTTATCAATATGCTGTCGCGGACATCAACGGATTATTGCATGCTTCCAATCTTGTCGCCAATTTTGTTTCTTTCCTTTGATTGCTCTTGGTCGCGACATCAACTCTCATCGCGACATCAATTTCATGCCTCCTACGTCTCAACTCGCTCGCTCCGGTGTCACGACATCATTATCTTGTCGCGACTTCACTTCATGACTCTGCCGCTTTGGAACTGTGGTTCCTGATGTCACGAATTCAATCTCACTTCGCGACCTCAGCTCATTTCTTTACAGCGTTCTCATGAGCGAGTCTCATGTCGCACCTCGGGAGACCAGGATCCATGTCGCGACTCGCATCGATTTCCTTCAATTTCCTCGATGTCGCGACCATAACCTGGATCTAAACCCCAAACCGGCAGTCAAAGAGTTAGCCGCTTGCTTTCATTTCTTGCCCCCCGCATTTTCTCGCATTTTTACTCGCCAGCTTATTGCATTTCTCCACCGTATTTTTCTCTTTCTTTATACTTCCCCGCAATTAACAAATTTGCAGCCTTCTATACTTCAAAGATCTTAATTATTCCTTTTTATAATAAAATCAACAGAAAAATGGACTAAAAAATAGATGACTTTTAAGCTCATCAAACTCCCCCAAACTTAAAGTTTTGCTTGTCCTCAAGCAAAGAAAAAGAAAGAATTGTTTGTCCTCAAACAAAATAAAAGAAAATTTTTAAGGACATTTTTCTCTCGATTGCTCGTTAAAGGGCATTCAATTTAATCGAAATGAAAAGGTATGCATAATTTTCGTACATCTAACTTCAAGTCCAAATTTCAAGGTTGGTCTCTACTATACTATGCAAAACTAAAATGTTGGAAATTGTTTTACAAACAACATACTCATTGGATCCTGTTGAATAATAGATTATTTTCCTTTCTCATTTTCATACTAAGTCATTTAACTCCCTAAAGTCCTTCACAATTTTGTTTTTGTTTCTATTCTTCCAAATTCCATAGGCTTGTATTTTTCATATTGATTCCACTAATGTAGGTGATTTCAAATTTCAAGATCAATCAAATCTTTTTGGGCTTTATTGTTAGGGTCTCGTAATGGGCAGGATGGGAAGGAATTTTTAGGTTAAGATTACTCCAACCTTTCCTCTTCGCCTTTCTTTCTCGTAGTTTCTACAATAAACTCCCTAAACTTCATGTTTGGGACATCACTTTACCCCTTCACCCGTAATCATGCCCCATATTTCTACTTGTAATTCCACCGGGAAACTTGCTTGTCAACTTCAGGATAGTGCAAATGTTTAACTTTTTGCGCTTTCTAACACTCTACGAACTTCGGGGTTAGTAGCCCCATACCAGATGACATTAGGTACTAGGTGCTGAAAACACCTAAGAACTTAATTGTTCAAGAGAGTTAGGCCACAAGATAAAATCCTATCCCTATAAGCTTTCTTTTCTATTGCATTTTTCAGCTTTTGTCTTTTCTTTTCATTCCTTTGAGTTCCTCTAAAATATATACTCCCAAACTTCATTTCTTTCTTCCTCTGGAATTCCTCGGCAATCAGGTTCTTTACTGGAGGATTGATGTCTTAGGATGAGTTGGGTTTCCATTGGTCTATTTTTAGAAAATAGGCTTGTTGCCTGACTCCTCGGAACTATCAGATATGCATCAAAGATATGAATGTGGATGGCTAGAATGGTCTAAACCGCCCAAGAATGGCCTGCATCATCTCTTGTCAGCTGTATCACCTAGGATTTCGCCTCAACTAATAATCTAACAAATTCTAGAATTTGGTTTGAACAGTTGTGACTAACCATAGGGAGTACCTTGACTCATTTTTTGTTGATGAGTATTTAAATTAATTGATATTCAATGTGTTCTCTAATTTATTGCTCATACCACAAACTCAAAAATATGTTTTGTTCCTTCTATTGTATTACCTTCCTCAATTCTGGACTTATCAGCTAGACTTAAGTAACTTTTGCACCTTGTGTTTCAATCAAACTGTATTCATTTGGCTCTTATTCTACATTTCAGCTCATTCCTAATCTAACTGCTTCATTTAATTCAGCTCATTACATCTCAGCAGTTTTTATTCTGGAACTAATTTCTACTTTAATTTCCTAATCATGCAATCACAAAGCAACACAATCATGGAATCAAACAAATTCAAAATAGCACACAACAATTCAATTTAAATTTATCATTTTATTACTGATTCAATTGGTAAATAGCTGATGTCACAAGATGGGGAGAAGGATGGTAATGGAAGTTAGGCGTGGGGAGAAGGCTCCATTTTTCCTTGAAATAGCCGAGCAAAGATGTTGGGGGATCTAGTTCACTGTACCTAAATGGGTTGGAAATTCGTGAATTTTCATTTCTTCTTTTCCTTTTCTCTTCTTGGTTTCCTTCTCCATTTGTTCTTCAATGAAAATCTCATTAGAGAGATCAACCTTGTCTAACTCATCCCATTCTTCCCAAGCCATCTACTTGTATTTTCCATTTTACCATAACCTCTGTGAATTGGCAAGATTGTTGTTAATCAGATCTAAGTTTTCCAGCCATTCTTTTTGCCTATAGGATTCTCGTAGAGATCTTCGCTTTTATCTCTATCATCCAATTTCTTTCTCAAATCCTTCAGAGACTTGTACAAAACTCTAATCCCTTTGATTTGCTCCCAAATTTGGCTCGCTCTCAGATTCTTTCTTTATCATTTAAGAGTTGAGAATCACGCCAAACTGGGGTTGTTATAAAAAGCTTCATGACTGAGGTTTGAGTTTCGCAAATGTGACAGATCTCTTCCTTCATTTCTTTCTTAAACTCTTCCCTCACGCTTCGTGATTTTCCCATCCTGCTCCTCTTCTGCCTTCAAATTCTTCTCCCACTCGTTGTTCTCTTCTCTCGTAGCTCCACTTCATGCTCCTTTTCTTTCTTTGTTTAGCCTCTTTCCCACCGCTGGGTCTTTCTTTTCAATTTCTTTTTCATAAATGCTTTCTCTCGACCTCGTCGAGTTTCCACTCCTTCCTTTCATCTATTCTCTTCTCGCACGCATCAGAGCTTCCAAAGATCGAGCCGTTTTCAGGCTCTTTAAAGGTCTTACTAGTACAGTATATGGTCCTCGAATACTTTCTCTCTCTTTCTTTGCCCCAACACCGCTCCCTAGCAAAAATCCACCGCATCACACATTATTTCAAACTTAATCCATCTCCCAAATCCATTATAGGTGCCCACTAATTGAGCTTGATTTCATCAAAAGCATTCTCACAGAGTCACCAAATTGGAACCTTGTATCTTTTCCAAGAATCGCATAGTGGTTCGCTATTTTGAAAAATCTTTGATGAATCTCCCAGAAAAAATCCTGAAGATGCCTCAAGAAGCTTCTTACTACTTTTACTGTAGTAGGTGCAAGAGTTTTGATAATGGATACCTTGGATTGTCAACTTCTAGTCCAAAGAGCGTAAATTTTATGCCCAAGAACAATTCCTTCCGGTCACCATAAAATGGCATTTTCCCAATTCAAGGTTAGTCGTTTGTTGGCATCTTTGAAGTACTGTTTCCAGATTGTTTAAGCATTGATCAAAGCTGGATCCATACACAGTAAAGTCATCCATGAAAATTTCCATCACTTCTTCAACCAGATCTGAGAATATGGACATCATACACCTCTGGAATGTAGCTGGAGCATTACATAACCCAAAAGGCATCCTTCTGAAGGCAAAGGTACCATAAGGGCATGTGAATGTGATCTCTCTGATCCTCAGTAATACATCCGATTGTATCCCGACTACCATCCGTAAAAACAAAAGTGAGGGTGTCTCGCTTAACCCGTCCAACATCCGATCAATGAAGGGCAAAGGAAATGATCTTTTCCCGGGTTGCCGTATTCAACTTTCTCTCGTAATCAATACATACCCTCCATCCCGCCATCGTTTCTTGTTGGAATCAATTCGTTTTTTCATTTCTAATCACAAGAAACTCCCTTTCTTTGGAACCATAGACCGGGCTTCACCCAAGACCATCCGATAGCATAGATAAAACCAGCGATTTAACAATTTGTGTACCTCCTTCCCGACTACTCCTTCATCACCGATCTCGCCCCTCCTCGTGTTCTACAAGATGGTTTTCAAGTTCTTCTGGAACAGGTCTTATGCATGCAAATTGACGGATCGACACCCCCCGGGCTCTTCAATGGACCAAGCTAGCGATTCCTTATGCTTCATTTTCAAGAATCTTGTTCCTCGCCTCACTTACCAATAAATGATCACCTGCTTTGGTAATTCAAGTAAGATACTTTAAATGACATGGCAACTTTTTCAAAACTAGCCCTTCAAGACCGTTTCTTGATGAATTTCTTCTTTTTCATATTTTCCATTATCGCTTTCGCTATTAGTCAAGAACACATTTCTATAGAATTAAATCAAGTGTATGGAAATTCGCACAGACATCTTCGCATACTCAGAATTCCATCCCTTTTTCATCGAGATAAAAACCTGAGTGTTACAATCATGGTTAAGATCAGATCGAGGTATAGACAAAATCAGCCTACATTGCAACTTTCCTTGTCTCTCGTCTATATTTTGTATACTTGATCAAATTGAATGCAAAGAATTTTCTTCTCCAACCTCAAGATAAGAACTCTTTTGATATCAATCGTATGTACCCAAGAGCTGGGAATGGTCTTCTCCCACAGCGTGGGTACTGTGAATCTTTCTTCCATGTCCGCACGATGAAGCTCACTGGAAAACAAACTTCCCAATGCACTGTACATCTTCAATGACTCCTTCAGGTTTTACCATCGATCTGTCTGCCATTTGAATAGTACACTATGGGAGTAAGCTCCCAAACTTAGTTTCTCGCACGTAAAGAGGCATCAAATTGATGCTAGCTCCAAGTCACGTAGAGCTTCCCGAATTCAATTCCTCCAACAATACAAGGAATTGTGGAAACTCCCCGGGTCCTTCATCTTGCATCGTAATTCTTTCGACATCGTGACCGCAAGTGGCAAGTGAGATTCACTATTCCTTCCTCTACTATTTTTTCTTTTTCTTGCTCAAGATGTCCTTCGTAAATGCATGAGTGGCATTCGAGCTACCACTTCAAGAAAGGCATACTTATCTCCAAATTTTCCGAATGTTTTCAAGAACCTTGCAACCTAAGCCCCTCTCCATCCTTGACTTTTGCAAGCCTTTGTGGAAATGGAACTCTGTGCTTTGATCCTTTGGATGTTCTTCCTTCATTCTTCTTTTTCATTCTCCAGCTTCATCTTCCTTTCGATCTCACGTCTTTGTCATTGGCCATCTTCTTTAATCTCTTCTAGCCCTTCCCACGGCCGCACAACATGCAATCTGGTCTCTTCCTCAGGTCACTGGGAAGGCATCTTTCCTCTTAGCCTGCAGGTTAGGCCACCATTCTTACCAGGTCTCCGTGTCTGTCCAGTGATATCAGGGTGTGTTCAAAATTCCGAGAATTGGTAGAAGTGTTTTCCAACTCGCAAACTTTGCTCATGGAGGTTCAACAATTTTATTATCCCCCTATGAAATGCAAAGATTCGTTCTTCAAAAGATTGGGCCCTCCTCCACCCGGTATTCATTCCCGTGCTCATTTCCTCACGCCGTCTGAACCTCGTGGTCATTGGAGCACTCGTCGAGGGCTCGCCCCCGCTACCTTGAGAAGCCCCTCCACCATACGAGAAGTTCTCATGGTTCCCGAAAGTGTTGCGATAATATGTCGAAGGTTAGGATTGGTTTATGGTAAGCTCTCGCTCACCCAAATAAGTAACCTCTTCAAAGATCATAAGTTCTTCGCTACTCCTCTCAAAGACTTCCTTCAATAACTCCCTTTCAATCGTCCTATTTCATGAGCAGTTGTGTGTCTTTCTTCGCTTGTCCAACCCAGGCATAATGGCATCCAACTTGGCTTCCATGGCTGTCATCTTGCTCACTCCATGATCCCCTTTCCTCTCATTGCTTCCTCTGAAAGCCTCAAGGAGTTTAAGGTTGGCATTTAGCTGTGTCTTCAATCACTCTGGCTTCAAGACTTTTTTCTTTGAATGCTCCAAGATGAAGCATCAATGATCCTTTGATATATATCATTCAAAGCATGATATACAATGTCCATCCGAGTTTTCGATCTATCCTATGCATCACATCTTCTCAAAGAACGCCAATCTTTCCTAAGCTACATATTGTGCTTTCATCTTCCCATTGAACACAACGATTTCCCTCCTTCTTTCCGTGGTGAGGCCTGGGAAAGAATCTACCTAAGTAGGCCTCTAATTCCTCCCAAGCATCAACAACCATATGGTAAAGATTCATACCATGTAAACAGATTCTTAGAGAGAATGGGAATAGATGCTAGCTTGACGACTTGGCCCCACCCCATTCGCCTGACGCAGATTAGCCATCCCGAGGAATCTTCCAGTGTTCGCTTTGATCTTCGCATGACTAAAGAACTGATGTCGCCGGACTATCAGAATCGCGTCGGCTTCGCCAAAATATTGGCGATCAACTGCAGCCGCCCGATTGCCGAGTGATTCTTCCCGTATAATCGTCTCCAAATCCTCCATCGTATCGCGACTCGGTGGTCTTCTAGCTTCTTCTATATGCCTCAACCTCATCCCCGCCTTTCATCCGCCATGATTGTCGAAGTTTTCTTCGTTCTTGGTCTTTTCAAACTTCAAGGTCTCTATTTCCGTGTCACCGGAATCGCATCGTTGTTCCTGGCTTCCTATGCATCAAAGTTTTTCTGAAAGCAAAACACACTCCCATTAATAGGATTAGTCAAATCATCAAATATATTCAATGTGTTTCGTTAAAGGTTAGTGGCCAAAATGAACCACTGCTTGAAAATCTATTTTTTTTTTTTTTTAAATGTCCAAATTAGTATTTCCTTCATCTCGAATATTGATTTATTAATTCTTCGATCCCGACAACGGCGCCATAAAACTTGTTGATGCACTCAAAACGCATATGCTAATATATCACATCGGTCCAAGGACTATTAACTAATCCCTGATTTACAGCCAAAAGCTTGTCGCGCGAGATCAATGACATATACACAAGTTTATAACAAAATTACCGAAGAACTATTATCTAATTCCCGGCAACCTTGCCACAAAACTTGTTGATATTATACTATATAAACCAAAAATCTCTTAGAGTAAATCATTTTCAAAGTTTGGTTTTGTCCGATATTCTCGGGTATGCACAGTCACAAGTAATAAATGGATTTAAGTCCGTGATATCGATCCCAATGTAGATCTCAAGAATTTTAAATCAACTACCCCGACCACTCAATTTCCATACTATTCGACCACAAATGATAGTAGGATCCAAAGATTAAGGTGCCGGAAAATTAAAAGAACAATAGGAAAAATAAATGAATGAACAATAAACTGAATACAACAATAAAGAATAATTACTAGTTAGAAAATGAATGGAAATTTGATTAATTATCGCTCGAGATTCATCAAGAATACCGTTATAGTGAAATATCAATTCCCGTAGTTAATACCGATAAAATTTTCTTTGATCATTTCAGTTTTAGAA
The DNA here is from genome assembly GCA_016808115.1 of Tetrastigma voinierianum. Classification (NCBI taxonomy): domain Eukaryota; kingdom Viridiplantae; phylum Streptophyta; class Magnoliopsida; order Vitales; family Vitaceae; genus Tetrastigma; species Tetrastigma voinierianum. The sequence goes on along the minus strand of JAEQBH010003336.1, from coordinate 102,452 downwards.
CTGGCCCAAGGCAATTAGCAAAGGCGTACCGATCTCTCCATACTCCACATTTCATCATCTAATTTTGACCTGATTCTCTCGAATACAGGAATGAGATAACTACTTAAAAGGGTTTCCTTAACTGGCATTTTTCTTTGCAATACTTCCATTTTTACGGATCAGAAAACCTTAGCTCCCAAGTTATCAAGCAAGGATATACAACTTCAGTTATTCTTCCCGTAAAAATTAGAATAGATCACCCTCTCCTTGATTAGATCTCAGCTAACACGGATTGGCCTCACTATCCGAATTGAGGTGAACTTTTCATTGCTTAAATTGATAACTGCTCAACTCATTCTCGATTTCGCTTTAAGAGTGCGACTTATCTAAGAAATTAACAAAGCTTAGCAGATTCTCAAATAGCAGGTTAATATACCTTCAAAGAAATGTTTATAACTCCCAGAAATGTCTTCTCTGTGTCACTCAGAGGACCTCCTTGAAATCAGAGCAAATAAACGAATCTTAAACGGGTATAAGAGACTGATATTCAGATCAAAAACATTAAACCCACAACCAAGTAGATTCACAAACTGGAATTCTCACAAGTTGCCGGAAATGACTACGTGAAAGATAATTTCTCAATTAAAACATTTACTGGGGATGGAAGTCGGGTTCACCAAATTACACACTACAAGATTCGATCATAAGAATAACTCAGATTTTCAAAGAACTCGATAAGCCGAATCTTTAAATTTGTCCGAACTTCAACATTCCAAGTAGTAATTTGAAAAGAATTGAATTCTCGTATCCGCCTTGGCTCAAAACGATAATAACATCCACCTTAAAAATAAAGAAAACTAGAACGAAATCTAATCTAATATCTAACTATCAACATGAAAAAAAAATAAAAGAAAAGAAAAAGAAAAGAAAGAAAATCCAAGAAATAAAGAAAATGAGCCTTTCAATATCCGCACTCGTCTCGTGGCCGCTAAGTCGCTTCCTCTTCTCAATAGTCACAGATGATGTGTGGTTTTTCACCGGGCCCTACTCCCAATGCGCCTTTGCGGATTCCAAAGTTAGTTGGCCCATGTTACCGCTCAAGTCGCGACCAATTCCTTGTCGCGACATCTCTCCATGTCGCGACCTCGATCCTCACGCCGCAACCTCAACTTTTACCATGGGGCCTTGAACTGATCGCTGATGATGTCGCGACGCCATTCTCTTGTCACGACACGCCTTTACTTCTTCCGGCAAGGTCACACGCTGCGCTCTGACATGTCGCGACGCCATTCTCAGCCGTGACATCAACCAAATGAAAGGCATCTTTCAATCGATATCTTTGATGTCGCGATCTCAGCCTCTTGTCATGATGCATCTCTTTACTTACTTCCGTAGATTTGATCCGTTGTTCCTAATGTCGCGAAGATCGCATATCTGTCGCGACATCACTTTATGGAGCTTCAACCTTCAATCAGTAGTGTCCTGTCGCGACTTCGATCTCTTATCGCGACATCAACTTATGGGGTTGCAAATACTCTTGATGGCTTTCTTTGGTGTCGATTTCAGCCTTCTCGTCGCGACATCAACTAAATAAAATTCGCCTAAATCCGAATCTTCGATGTCATGTAATTCCGTCCCTCGTCGCGTGACGCTAGCCTCATTTTCACCATCCGATGAGCTTCGATGTCACATCGACCTCTTTGGTCGCGACATCACTTAGTTCTCTGGGCCTTCAACCTGTTGCTCTCGTGTCGCGACAACAACTTTCACGCGACATCGCCTCATGTCTTCGCAAGATTCAACTGCCTTCGATGTCGCGACTCCTCGCCTTAAGGATCTCAGTGTTTCAATTGGTTTCTGCGATGTCTCGAATAATATGTTGTCGTGACATTAACCCGATTACCGCATGCCTTTCAATCTTGTCGCCACTTGTTTCTTCCCTTTGATCGCTGCCTTGCCGTCGCGACACTCAATCCCTCGTCGCGACATCACTTCATGCCTCCACAGTCTCAACTGCTCGCCTCGATGTCACGACATCATTATCTTGCTCACGACTTCACTTCCATGACTCACGCGAAACTCCGTGGTTCCCGATGTCACGACCCGATCTCACGCGACCAGCTCATTTCTTTATTACCGCCTTGCATGAAGCGAGTCTCATGTCGCGACTGATATCTGCGGATCCATGCGTCGCGACCGCATCGATTTCCTTCACTTCCTCGATGTCGCGACCTCATAACTCGATCAAAACTCCCAAAACTCGCAAATAGTAGTTAGCCAGCTGCTTCATTTATGCCCCGTTATTTTTCGTATTTTTACTCCGCCGCCATCGCATTTCTCCACTGCATTTTCCTCTTTCTTTTATACTTCCTGCAATTAACAAATTTGGTGAGTTTCTTCATATCTCTGCATCTTAATTATTCCTTTTTACATTAAATCATCAGAAAATGGACTAAAAATAGATGACTTTAAGCTCATCAATATCTCGTATCCCTAATCCTCACCGCCGATGGTAACCAAAGAAGGTCTATCTTGGAGTAACCGCGCTCCTCTCAATCGATCAAATAAATCGCCAATCCCCAGAAGGTACCGATTCTGATCGTAACCCCGTTCAACTCCGTCTGTACCGGCGTACACCAAGGGTTTTGTCCTTCTTCGCAAACAGAACCGAGTGCCCCATGGTGAAGTGCTCTGGCCTAATGAACCCTTGTTCAGAGCGCCCTGTGAATCGACTCGAGTTCTTGCAACTCAACTCTATGCCATCCTACGCGGAGTCATAGAGATGGGGCTATACTGTGGTGTAACTCGATACCAAAGTCTACTACCCTCCGCGGAGGTAGTCCGTAGCCTATCCGGAAAAACATCCACATACCATACTACTCGAGGTAGATCTAAGTCCGGTCTCTCCGTCCCTCCAGTGGTAAGGCTCGCTAGCCAACCCGCTTAACTCCGTCCCCGACACTGACTCATATATCACTCGGGGCAAATGTCATGCTTGCTCTCCCCGAAACACCACACGAGTAATACCGCCCCGTGTGTAGCGTGTAACCTCCTACGCTCACAATCGATAACGAATTTCGTAAGCCGTCACCCAATCCATCTACAGGATGACATCGAACTCTGACATGTCCATGATCCTCAGGTCCACTGTGAGTAGAGTCCCCGAGATCTCCAGCTCACAACCTCGACATATCATCCCTATTCTCACCCTAATCCCTAGGGGAGAACTCACATACAAAGGCTCCTCTAAGGTCTCAACCTCTAAGCCCAACTCGATCACAACTGATGCAACGAATGAATGAATGCGAAGCACCAGAATCAAATAACGCCAGCCCATAATATGCGTAGATAGAAGCAAAAACGCACTCGTGATAACTAGCTGACTACTGATCGAGCTCATGGTGTGCGACGGCGAGACACGCCCAACCCTCGATGTCCCCGCCGCGGCCTCGCCCCTCTCTCGCCTACCCATACTTCCGTCTCTCGGGCCCGCCCCGTGAAATGTGAGGTGCCCGCGCAGCTCCCCTCGGGAATTGAGACCGCCTCTCGGCTCGTACCGTACAAAGGAGGAACGCATCGCATCCTCCCGCCCCGCTACCGGGATCGGGATCGGTGCTGCCCCAAAACCCTCGGGATCCCCGTCTCGGGGGCAATCCTCCTCATGTGTTCAAAGCACGGGGACAATGGTAGCACACCATCCGCCGGCCCCGCCGACCGGCACCTCATCTCGTCCCGGCCCGAATGGCCGTGACTCGTGGGACCTCGCACCAGGAAACTCTCGCTCTTCGAACTAGAAGAAGACCGACCGTCTCTTCCTCTTACCACTAACACTCGCATCCTGAGTGCTCCGAGCATCCTCCATATCTCTCTCTATGGTCAGGGCCGTCCCAACCATGGAATCCATATCCCGTGAGGCGGAGTCCTATTAATCCCGCCCGAATGGACAGCCCCATCCATTCTCGGGTCTCCTCACCTCGCCAGTCGGCCACGTGAATCATCAAAGAAACTGGCTAACTCAGTGGAATCTAGCCCATGAAGTCCATCACGCCATCGCCCTCGCTTCACTCTAGGAACTCCCGAGCCTGCATGCCTCGCAATTCTCTCGGGAAAGCACTTTACCCATGAACACCTCAAACTCGCCCATGTCATAACCTCTAAGTCTCTAGGAAATACCTAGCCCATCTCCACCATACCTGTTTCGCCCTCTAGCCGGAATACAAATAACCTAATCTCGTCAGACGGAGGATCTCCATAGCCTCCAAAGATGTTCTCGATCCGCATAACCAATGGTCCGCCACCATCGTGTCTCCTCCCCCGTGGAATGCCTGAGGATGGTGCGCTCTAAATCTCCGGAGGTTACTAGGACCTCCCCGACCACCGCTAGCCTGCAACAGCAGCCGCCGGTTTAACACCCCACAAATTTCAAGAAAGGCCCGCTAATCAAATATCGGGCGGGCCGGTCAAATGCCTGGTGCCCGATCAGCACTGGACGTCCTCTACGTCCTCGTCCTCTATTAGCCATCTACACAATTAATACGGCAATTAAATACAATGCAGTAACTCTAAGGCTCAAACACAGCCCCGAGACACTATTCATACACCGAAAATAAAATAAAAAAAATTTTCACATACCCCGTCAATGCATTTATAATAAATGCAATATAATTATCTTATATATTAAATCATACACAAGAAAAATTAAAAAAAAAAAAAAATTTTCAAAATTTTATTTCCCTTTATTTTATTTTATTTCGAAGACTTAGAACTCAGAACATTATCGTAGTTCAAAAACTCGAATAAGTGCATTGTGTGCACACGTACCCTACCCGGGATCACCTAGTATGTCCAAATTTCAAGGCACTGTGCACGCCAAAGTCACAAGGCCATGGTCGTAGTGGCGATATGGCTGCCCCGGTCAGGTCAAGAGCCTCAAACAGGAAACAGCAGCCTCACCGTCAGTCGCAGTCATCCATGCCACACGCCCCGAGCGCCTAGCCGCGCCTGCAACACTAACAACTAACGCTCACACTCTGTACTTCAACAGCCGCCCCGTCATTACATGCTTCAGTCATCCTCGTCATACAGAAACAGGGAGCCATTAGGTCAGACAATACAACCCAAATTTTAGCCTTTTGTCCCTAGTCACAATACACTGTGGTGTATTGCGACACACTGGTCTCAAAGAAATTCTCTCTTGCACTGTCACAATACAAATTTTTGTATTGTGACCCAAATTTAGCTAATCCCCGTAATACAATCCAGAACCATCAAATCAGACAGAACACAGCTTCTTAATATAATATAAATTTCTTCCAAAACAGACATAATTTTTTTTGTATTGCAACTCAACCTAGACTATTCCTGCAATACAATTCAAGCTATTCAAGCCCACCACATTGCAATACACTGAACCCTCAGCAGCTCAATATTGCAATACAATTTCCACCCACTGCACACCCCAAGGGCCTAGGTCACGATACAATTGCCTCCTTGCAATACAAATTTTTTTTTCACAATATTATTTGGGCAGTAGCCCAAAACGGTTTCTACACAAAAAAATTTTATTTTATTTTTTTCATTTGTTCCAGAACACTGGAAGATACCAAAAATACATTCATCCATTTTTTTTTTATCTGCTACTGGAAAATACCCCAAAAATATATTTTCATTCATTTTTTTTTCTCATTTATTTCCAATTACTGGAAACACACAAAATTACATGTATGTATATAATTTAATTTTCTTCTATTTTCTTTAATTTTGCAACTTGTAAAACCTTATAAAATTATTTTCTTCAATTCTAATCCAAATAAATTTATTAAAATTTATTTTTCTTCATTTTCTTTTCCAGTTTTACTCACTGTAAAACTCAAAATATTTTCTAAAATACTTTTTAACACATCCATGTGCTAATCACTAAGCACCCATAAACAATCTCATCACATAACAACCATGTTATCTACACTAAACATACACAATACATGATCACACAACATAATTTTCAAATCACACAAAACACATCAAACACATGGATGCAGTGTCCTAGTTTTGTCCCGTGATTTCCTAGTTAATCTCATACCTACACTTAACATCGAACCACACCTAGTGGTGATGTTCTTACTCGACTATGGCCTAAGCCCAAATCCCCAATCTCTAGGTTTCCATATACCTATACTCCACATCAAACCACCTAGTGGTGATGGATACCCAACCCCGAGCCCTGTATTCAGATACCTATGCTCGATACTGCTTCGTGATTTCCCAAACCTAAGGGTCCGTTGACTACCCGTCAACCCGCTGGATACAAGTGGATGCTCAAGCATCCCGACGCCACTTCGCGTAAAATCGAAAGGTAGTCCCTTTCACTGAGTTTACCCAAGTACACACTGCATATACCGTCTCCAAACAAAGGCAATATAATCCCAACATGAGTAAACGCCACTGGGCCCATAAATGCACACCACCTTCCACAAGATAACCCAACAAGAATCCAATCAGATTCAATAGTTACAGTTCAAATATTTTACCTATATAATAGACTAATGAAACAGGAAGTTTCAATACATGTATCCATCATAAACCAAGCCACAACCCTGGGCTTTCTTCTAATCCTCAATCTCAGACGAGCCGTCCCTCGCACGCCTCCTCGTACTGCAAAATAACATCCTCGACAGGCGTAGCTAATGCTCAAGAGCGGAATAGCCCTAAGGGCTACTTCACCTTGCTAGCATAACAGTGTCTCAAAATAAATATACATTCAAGCAAATGCATGATCCTACTTAATGTCTAACTCAGCCTCTCGTAATTCGAGTCCTCACGACTTCACACTCGCTTAAGCCTCGATGAGAATTCATATTTTGTTTACAGCGGACAACCCTTCGATGTGTGTTATATCAATTGGGCCGCCTCCGACGATTGATATTATTTTGTGAACTAACCGATGTATATCAATTCAGCCGTCGACGATTGATATTTTTAGTTTTAGACAACCCTCGATAATTCACATTTAGACAACCCCTCCGAACCATTTTCTAGACTCACTCTTAAAGTCCTAGTATTTGTTCCAAAGGCATACGGAATGCATGTACGCGCCCAATATTGTACTAATTCACATGTAAATATATAAACATGCATATGGAGCCATAAAAACATTCAATTCACACAATCATGTCATGTAATTCTCATTTCAACCATAATAATTAGCTCACTTGGGCTAATGATCAAACACGCAATTCAACTTAAATCACCTCGACCAAACACATATTTTCACAAAAATTATTTTTAAGATCATCAAGCTGGGGAACAAGAAAACCCTGTTACTGCCTTTCAAAGCACAATTTATCTGGCTTCACTCTGGTGAACTCGGTTTCTCGACCGATTCCTAGCCTTCATACAAACCAATACATGATTTATTGAACACCATCACACATTTAACTCCAAATAGTTAGTAAGACTGGAGTACGGATCAAGCTCGTGGGTCTCAAATCCAAGCATTTCGATTCCAAGGTTTGAATCATCAAACGGTCGCTCAAGGCCTTAACCAACCGAAATATTAATACGACATCAAACGGGCACGTTCAAAGTAAGTGGCAAACCCCATCTAGCGGAGTTTGTCAAAACTCTTCAACCGTGTCTGCGTAGCCCGCCCGCGTGAGAGTACCTTCTCTTCTCGTCCCGAAGATCGCGACGGCCGGACGCCTCGATATTCAGGTTCGACCTTCTCTCACTAAACTCCATTTTTCGATCTACTGGCGTTTCCCCTTTTCACGTTTTGTTTTGGCTTAAGTGGGGAAGACAACTACTATTGCTTATTTTGTCTTTTAGCCGACTTAATTCAAATTCCACCACTCCACTGCTATGTCCCTCTTTCGCTGATATTCCCATTCTATCTCAGCCGTCCATTTTCATCATTTCTCTACTCATACCACTTAGTGGCAAATGAGTACGTGTTATATGTGATTTCTCATCGCATCGAAAAATCGCTTTACTAAGACTCCGAACGCCTATGCTCGAAAACGTGCCAACTCCGACTGTCTCGGAATTTGACGAAATTTTACGTGCTAGCTAGATTTCGCGAGATGATTCCAATGGTGAAATCCATTTTGTCATCTGAGATCTAGAGAATAAATTCCGGATTTTTAACCGAAATAACAATTTTGTAACCGAAATTACGATTTTGCCCTTATTCCAGAAATTGGAATTTCTCGGGTCTTACAAGTAGGGAGAAGCAGTTATTAGAAAAAATAAAACATAAAAATAGGTCGTGCTGGGAGCTGAACGTAAGAGCGGAGCCAAAACGGAGAGGAGGAAGAAGTGGGGAGATGAGAGAAAACAGAAAAAGAAAAGGAAGGAAGGAGAAAGGAAACGGAGGAGGTAGTTGGAGTGAGGAGGAGAAGAACCAAGGGGAAGATCCGGAGAAAGGAGAAGGAAAGAAAAAAAAGAAGGAAGGAAGAAGGGAAGGGAGAAGAGAAGATCCGGAGAAGAGAGGGAGGAAAGAAAAGAAGGAAGTAAGAAGAGAAGAGACTGAGAGTGGTTTTATGGAAAATAGCATGCGTTTCTGATAGAAAATCAGTCTATACTTTGAAGTTGTCGAGCATAAGTATAAAGGCACCAATCTGCACTCCGAAAAAAAAAAAAAAACCATTTTGATTTAGAAAAGAAAAACACTCATACCGTATCTCGCTGTTCGTGAAATCTCAAACAAGCTTTCTGTAGTTCACTTCACGCTCAAAGCATTAAAGCAACTTCGATCTATTCCTTCATAACATTCGATAAAAAGTTAGTGATTTTATATTCTCGCTTTTTCTTTTTATTTTAGATCGAGAAGCATGCACTCCATTGTAATATAATATTGTGTTGCATAGTCGAACATTACCAATCTAAAATACATATATCATGTCTTCTAATATTGAGATCGATTCATCATGCTTGTGCTTAAAATGTTGAGATTCATCATGCTTCAGGCTTTAAATGTTGAGATTCATCATACTTGTGTGTGTCGAATATGAAGTCTAGTGCCGGTTCCATGAGTGGAATTAAAAAAAAATTATGCAAGTGCAATGCCGCGGAGAATGTAAGTTGTAGCTCGTTGTTCAGAGAATAAAATATGAATTGTGATTATGTATGAATATTTACAGAGCTAGTGATAATAATTTTATTTTGTAAATGGTGTAATGATGGTTCAATTTAACCAAATAAAAATATATAAAGAAAAGGGAAAGACTGGTTTTGTAAAGTAAATTGTAGTCATGGATAATGCACCCATGTAAAGTAAATGATTTTTCTCGTAATTCTTTTATTTTCAACTTGCCAATTTAATATTTCTAGACTAAAAATTTGATTTGACTCTGCTCATAATACTTTTTTTTTTTTTAATTTCCAATGTTTATACTACCTAGACTTTTTAATTACTGGTTTTTGTAAAGTAAATTGTAGATGTGAAAAACAAATCAAAGTTTTGGAATGTCCTGTTTTTACCCAGTCTGCCACACTGTATATGTTTTGTTGAAAATAAATTATTAAATGACTTTAGAACGTCTCATTGATATTTTTTTGTGATTCTAGACATCATGAAATTAACTTTTGACACATAAAATGTTGAGATATATTCTTTTAGCATGAGGCAGATTTCTCTTAAGTTACACCTACTATAAAGTGGGACCGATTCCGAGTTCATGACCTCGATTTCTTACATTAAAAGCTTGGTTTGTTTATAATTTGCTCACTTTTTTATATTTTCATAGATTAGACGCTTTAATTGACTCATATGATTTTTCTTATGATTTTAGGAGGCTCTAGGTATTTCTCTGAATTCAGTTTATAGATGCTATTGTTTTCTACTAACTTCTAAACGTGTTGGGAGTTTTAAACATTTTATATATAATTTATTGTGGGAATCAATGTTTTAAAAACCGGACCGATGACTGAACTGAAATTATCGTTCACGGTTCAATTCTGTCTGACCGGTGGCCGAACCGTGGTTGAACCGGTGACGAATAAATATATTATTTATATTTTAAATATAAATTAATAATATTTAAGATATTATTTATTACTTTTATATAAATAAAATATTTTAAAATTTATTTTAAAATATGTATAATGTTGATATATAAAAACATATTAAAAATGGAATAAACTTATTTATATAAATATATACTTAATTAGTAGTAATATATAATTTTGTTAATATCTAAAATAATCACAATGACAATACAGTAGTAGAGTGGTTCCCTTGTAACTTCCTCTTCCCATATTCAAATCCATGACCCTGCATTATTTAATTGAATTTTTTTTTAGTTACAAGCCTTTTAACCCTACAAGCTTTCTAATCCTAAGCAAAACGACGTAGTTTCGATGTAAAAAGCATCAAAACGATTTCATTTTAACTTAAAAAAAAAAAAATTAGGCAAAGGAACCTGGGCTTAAGCCATTGAGAACCGGCTCTGCCTCATCCGGCTCATCGGTCCGACCGCCGGTCTGGCGTGTTCAAGACCGTTCAATGCAAAACCGGTTTTTTTATTGAACCGGACCGGTTTTATGGCCGGCCGACGGTCTCGATCGGGTCGACCGGGCCGGTCCGGTCCAAGTTTTTAAAATACTGGGTGGAATGACTATTTAGCCTTCGTATGTTAAATTAGACATTTAGAAAAGATTCTTGTAAAATTTTGTATTTAAATTCATAATTTCAGGTATTTTATTAAGAATTGTTTTGGAGAAGGCATCTTGTTCGATAACATGTTGGAAATTTTAGAATATCTTCCATTGTTGTTAATTGTGCCACTAAATGATTATTTATGACTTGTCTTTAGCTTTTGTGAATATAATTTAGGCTCATTGATATCATAGTTATTCATTATTTTATTCATTCTAACTTTTCTTTTCTTAGTCTTATGTGAATGCTTAGAAAGCCAATAACATCACCTGCACACATTTTTCTATCTAATTTCGCTTTATTCATATATTTATTTATTCGCTCATTCATTTCATATGTCTAGTAAGTATTATATCATATTATCAATGCAGATTCACTGATCGAATGGTTCCAAAGTCGATTTTCCTAAACTTGTTTGTGAGAAGAAAACCGCTTATATCGGCTTAAAGGTGCTACGGCTCACTATCAGACCTTCCCGATAGGTAACCCGACTCAACCTAGACTTTATTTTTCCCGCACTTGTCTTTTCTTATCGTAAATATATATTTATGCTTTTTCTTTTCTTATTTTGTTTTTCCTTTATAAAATAAAACAAAATAAGTGGCGATTCTAAACCGCTTTTTAATGGTCAACAAAAGCTAGTCTCACTTACCCGAGTGGGGGACGACGTGAAAACGCCAGTCCACAAAATGGCTTAATTCGTCGGGACCGTGAGGGCCAGCCCAATACACAAATCGAAAATGCCGCTTTGATTAGCTGATTGATAGATACCTTTTTTTTTTTTTTGTATATTTGATTATTGGTAGCACATTTGAGAGTTTTGATTTACTTATTGTACCTTTCACATTCTTGGTTGTTATACCATTAATATTGGTTGGTTGACATCCTTGGTTGATTCTTCTGTTAATCTAGTTATGTCACTTGTTTCATGGTTCATATATATTCATCTTGTCCATCTTATATTTCGCTAGATTGTGTGTAGATATGGATGATATACTTGTGTTTTCAGATGATTGATCGTTGCATGACTACCACTTCTTGCTGACGCATGTTGCTTTTGCCTATGTGGGATACACATTTATCCCCTTATCTCCAACTCCTCGTCTCTACGACTATGTCTCTTTTTGTTGCGATTGATATTTGATCGAGACTTGCTGTCTCTCGCTTGCTCTTTCTAATCGAGCCAGATTGTGAGTAAGGTCTAATGATGGGCTATACCTTTATTCGGGGAGCATTCCGCAGGTGGCCGACGTATTGATGCCGAGGAGTCCGATCTTGAAGTCTTGTATAGCCCAGAGCAGATTTTAGGATATTTGTAAGGCGTGTGCTCTTTCTTGTGCTAGATTTATTAGGTTTTCTGATGCACCCACATATCTACTATACACTTAGTTTATTCCCCGTAGTGCCGAAAGTGCAGAGAGCCTTCACTATAGGCCGCCCGGGATGTCGAGAAGCATATGTGTGAGACACACCTTGGCAAGCGCCCGGCCATTTTCAAGACGTGTAGGGAGGTTGCGACCACCGGAGGGTACGTATCGCCTCCTATCAGTGGGACCCTTCAAAAGCCCACTTTTTTTTTTCTTTTTTTTAAGGCCACCCGACCTAGGTTGTTTAGATCTTATCATTAGACTCCACCCTACACGTGGTGCATATGTATTTTCTAGGCCGGTTTAGTCATGATATGGATCCAAATTTCTCCATTGTGGTTTCCTCTCAAGGGTATACAGAGATTGATCAGAGTATTGAGTTTTAGTGGGGTAGTTTTGTGCATAGTGACAAATTGCTTATTTCAATTTCATTATAGTAACATGCTTTGGTTCAACTGACTCCACCTTATTTGTTTCCTGCTACACTTTTAGGATTCACTACTATAGCGCTTGAGACCACCTTCGTGGATCGGGGTTGAGGCGGGGCCCGGTTCCCGCTAGTTCCAGGGCTTTTGAGGCCACTTTGGTCATGCTTGGATCTAGTCCTCCCTCTCTTAGTCTTCTTTTAGGAGTAATAAGAGGTTTTGGTTTAAGTTTTAGGTTTCAGGAAAGCGCTTAGACTTGTAATGTTTGGTTGTTTATCCTTAGTCAGTTTAGTTTTTTCCTCTCGTGTTGTATCTTATCCAGTCCTTCTGTGCTTTCAAGGGGTAGTTCTTCCTTTTCAGTCTGGGTTCATCTTCGTGGACTAGAGTTGACGGCAGACTGGTTCGAGTATCAGATCAGAGAGACATGGATTCACAGTTGGTCACGGTTGATCAGTTAGCTTCAGCTATAGCATCTGTTCAGGAAGCTATAGCTAATTTGGGGCGAGAGATAGATGGAAATGACGGCGAAATGACACCGCTCGAGAAGGTCTTCGAGTTTAACCCGGTACCACCGCCACCACCACCTCCCATTAGCGGTTCTCCACCACCTATTCGTTGTTCTCCCACCAGTGGAACTGGAGGTTGCTCCTCCGCGCCAGTGCCTACCACGACCAGCAGCGACACTCGAGGCTCATGGAAGCGAAGCGTATCGTCGATTGAGACTTTTGAGGATTAAGCGGGTGGGATGATTTTGATGGCACTCCTACAGCTGGTCTCGCAGCTAAGTTCAAGATGCCCGAGATGGAGAGGTACTCAGGTGTAGGTTGCCCTCGTATTCATCTGAAGGTGTATGCACGCTCATGAGAGCTCATAGCTTGATGAGTCGGATGATTATGCTTTCCCATTGTCTTTGGAGTGGCATGATAGGAAATGGTATGTTTAGCTAGATATTTCGCGGACGCACATTGGATGACCTCCCCTGGGAATTTTTCACGACAATTTTCCTTTAATCACGTCATTGATGTTTCCTGAGGGGGTTGGAGGCTTTGAGGCAGAGGCCTGATGAGACATTTACATCATTTATCTCCCACTGGAGGGAGAAGATCTTGCAGATCATTGATAGACCATCTGAGAGAGATCATATCACTATGTTTGTGAGGAGCTTGCAGCGTCGTTTTGCTAGACAGTTGATAGGATCTAGACATACTGATTTTGGGACATTGCTTCAGGCCCTTTATGACATTGAGGAGGGTATTTCGCGAGGCCTTTGGGTAGAGTCTTCCCTTACTGACCCTAAGGGAAGAGACGCTAGGAGGACCACGATCGATGGTGATATTTCTTATGGCGAGACCTCCCGGTCTCCCGTGAGACATATCGCGGCCATTATCGATGGTCGTTTAATGAGTCTTTTGAGGCCCGCTCCTTATGGCGCATCTTCATTCATCGGCCCGGTCTGCAGTTCCACCACGGACTTATAGTCGGACTTATCTATGTGCCTTTCTGCGGCCCGTCTTTATCTTTATCGGGCTTTTGATAGGCCTCGGTATCTATACCCGGGCTTAGGGCGCGGTGCCTGCATTTCACGCCCCTAGACAGAGCAGCCAGGTTTTTCTCGATTAAAGGATGTCATTGGGCCGGGCCTTTAGAGCTTCGTTGATCTGGGGTGTTGACACAGGCTCCTCAGCCATCACCTCGGTTCTTTCGCCCTGGTCGGAGTAGATCTTAATTTGTTTTGCAACATCACCGGGGTCGAGGACATAATCTGAGATAGATGCAGCTGCTGCGACATGCCATCCGGACTTGATGGGCGGGGTTTTTGGTGAACTAGGGCGGTAAGTGTCACGCTAACCCTTTGCCAGCACACTCTACGCCGCCTTGATTACCACCACGGTGATCATTCTTCATTGATTTTGATGGTGCACGAGATGATTTTATACACACTGATGAGCTAAGGATGACCATGCACCGATTACTGTCATCTTCAGTTGAGGATTGGAGGATTGATGGTTTTGTTTTGATACCACAGTTGCCGCCTTTGCCGGTCGATTCTAGATGTACCTCCTTTTCAGCTGTCTTATTCTCATGATTTGGTTGTTGGGCGTACCTACAGCTTTTGTTATGATGCGAGAGGATACTGTTGGGTTTGATGGTCGAGATGTACACATAGTTACTCGGAGTGGGGCTGGTGGATTCGACGGGGGCTCGACCATTGGAGGCCTGAGCTCTGGTTGATGTGATCTGAGGATGATGAGATCATCACGACGATTCACGAGTATGAAGGCTCACGTTTCTATTTGGGCTTGTTGGCTTCCTCACCGCTGCAGGGATGCCTTATTGAATCCTTTGAGTCGCATTAGAGTTGAGTCTACTATATCACCTGATGGTTTGATTCATATGTTGGCTGAGGACAGGCACACTTGCATTGTGTTTTTCGGTGATGACTTACACCGTTGAGGCTGAGATCATACCATGCCGCTTTATATCACGATTGGTTGTTAGAACGCCGAGTTCCCAACGTCTGTGGACAATGGCTGTTTAACGCGTGTAATCCTTTAGCTCATTTGTGGCGCTTAGTTTCGGCCCATCGACTTGAGGCCATCTGCAAACTATCGAGAGACAACTGGGCTGCGGTTGGACGGTTGTATTCTCCGCTCTGTTTGAGTCTTGGGATACCCGCATCCTTCAGCACTTTGTTGTTAGGCGAGGCCATGGATTCATCGGTGGTGCCGCCATCTTCCTTCATCGGAAAGTGAAGTTCATATACGAGGGCGAGAGTTATTTCTATCTGATCCTAAGCCCGGGGACATATACTCGTGTTCCTAAGCCGATCCTAGAGATTAGTCATAGTGATGATGATTTGTTTTTTACAGGCTTCACATTGATGATGTTGGTGTGGTCATTAGAGTCCCTGCTGGAATCGATTGCCCTTACCATTTGATCGCCGGTGGGTACTTTGTTTTGGATATGATGAGGGCATGTTTATCTCCACGGCTTGGGATTAGGTCGTCGGGCGGGGCATCGGTGAGTTCATAGCTGCGCGAGCCATGGTGTGCCCATTTAGTTTTAGGTTATACCTCTGAGAGGTTGACTCTTAGGTATATGGCATCTATATCACGAGGAGGAAACTGGAACTCGTCTACTCCATATCCCTTTTGTTACCCTTTGATTCGACCATATCAGATGATTATGATTGATTATTTTGCGAGAGCTTCTAGAACAGCCAGTTGCGGATATTAGTCTGGGGATCAGGGATGGCGTGGTGAGAGCTTTTTCGACGGGTTATGAGTTGGGGTGATAGGGTCTGCTAGTGTTCCTACTTCTGTGTTGGTTGCTCCACCATCTCGGATCATGCTAGTATGATGACACTTTACTTCCACTGAGAATGGCGGCCATGAGCCATCAAGCTATTTATGGCGTGTCGATGGAGTTTCTTGCTGATGATTACCGGGGATGAGATAATTATGATGAGCATAGGTGGATGGCTGATACTACTGTTGGGTCACGCTGTTGCATTTGATGAGACACCTGCTGTTAAGGTCTCTGATGTTGTTCAGACTGATTCCACTCCTGAGATGCTCTGTGTGGATGTTGCTCGCTGTGATGCTTTCATGTTTTGAGGGCGTGTGGCGGGGTGGTAGTGTCCGACTCTATGGACTCACCCCTTTCTTTTGATGTGCTTTTGGGATTTGTCTCCCGTGCTGGTGATGTACTCACTTCTTCATATATGGATATGAGTCTTTTTGAGAGTATTTTTTTTTGTCTCTCCATGTTGACGTCGTTAGCCGTTTACGTTGCTCACCCACATCACATGTATGACGCAGATGTTGAGTTCATGCGGTATGATTTAGATGAGGACACCTCCTCCGTTCGATCCACAGTCCACAGTCGAGGGTTCACCACGAATCAGTTGGATTTTGGCCTCTGGTCGGCCTAGAGAGCTGAAGTTGGGTCGATTGCTCTGGCGATGAGCGAGAGAGATTTATCTGATTGCTCGGATCATATTTGGATGTTTTTCGCATGGTCATATGAGGGCGTACCGGGGCCTTGACCCCTCCCGTAGTTAAACATGGTTTACCTTACGCCTCATGTTAGACCAGTCAAGCAGAAATTGAGACAATTGCACCTAAATGGGTGCGAAGGTGAAAGGAGTGAAGCAACTCGGTGTGGGTTTCTTGCTCGGTGGTTGAGTACCTTTGAGTGGCTGGCGATAGCGTCGGTTCTAAAAGGGCGGCAAGGTGAGAGTTTGTGTTGATTTTCGAGATCTGCTGGGCAGGTCCCTAAGATGATTTTCCTCCACATATGGATTTGCTAGTTGATACTTTGCGGGCCACCTATGTTGTCATTTATGGATGGGTTCTGCGGGTATAGTAAATTTTGATGGCCTGCGAGGATATGGGAAAGGCGCCTTCATCGTGAGTGGGCACTTGTTGTTCTGGTCATGCCATTTGGTTGAAGAATGCAGTGCTACTTACCGGAAGTACGCTACTACTTTGTTTCATGATATGATATCAGAGATGTTGAGGTATATGTGGATGATATGATTGTGAAGTCTCACGAAGATAGGCGTATCGCCAGCGACGTGAGAGGTTCTTTGACGGATCGGGCAATTCGGATTGAAGTGAACCCCCGAAAGTGCACATTTTGGGTGACTTCTAAAGGAAATTGCGGAACACATGGTTAGCGGCGAGGTATGAGAGTCGATCGACAAGATCGAGCCATTTCTTGACATGCGCATAGGGAGCGAGAAAGAGGTTAGAGGCTTCTTGGGTAGATTGCAGTATATCAATAGATTTATTGCGAGATTGACAGATATCTGTGAGCCCATTTGCAGACTCTTGAGGAAGAGTCGGCGCTCGCATTTGGGATGATCATTGTCGAGGGAGAGCGATTCGAGATGATCAAGGAGTATCTATTATCTCCTCCAGTTTTGGTACCTCCTATACCAGGCCGTCCTTTGCTCTTATATTTATCAGTCTCAGACATAGCATTGGGATGTATGTTAGCTCAGCTCGATGATTTGGGCAAGGAAGCGGAAAATATTTACTATCCCAGTAAGAGGATGCTTAGTACGAGACTAGATATATCGTGATTGAGCGTTCTTGTTTGGCGTTGGTGGGCTGGGAGATTTAGGCATTATATGACAGAGTACTCAATACATTTGGTATCCCGTCTTGATACTCTGAGATATTTATTCGATAGGCCTACATTGATTGGTCAACTTATGAGATGGTTGGTGCTTCTAACGGAGTTTGACATTCACTATGTTACTCAAAAGTCCATCAGAGGGAGTATTGTTGCAGACCACTTAGCTTCATTGCTAGTTTCGGATGATAGAGCGATAGATGATGATTTCCCGGATGAGGAGATAGCTGCAGTGACCAGTTTACCAGGTTGGCGCATGTACTTCGATGGTGCAACCAACCATTTTGGATATGGGATAGGAGTATTGCTGATATCCTGTGGGGTCATATTCGAGATACGTTCGTTTGGCATTTTGAGCCAGATATCTTGCCACGAACAATATGTCGTAGAGTATGAGCTTACATATTGGGATTAGAGACAGCTCTTGAGTTGGGAGTTGGGCGGATAAATTGATTGGAGACTCTTTGGTACTTGACGATTCATGGAGATTGGAAGACTAGGGATGAAAGCAGGCCATATCATAGCCATTGGGGATTCTTGGTCGGGAGGTTTTGATGATGCGAGATTTGTTCATCACAGAGGCACATAACCAATTTGCCAATGCCTTAGCTACTCTAGCTTTTATGATCGACATTTCCATTGATGTTTGTTGCAATCCCGATTTATAGAGTCGAGGTATGCACCTTCTGTATTACTTGATTGATGAAGTAGAGATTCAGGATGGTTTGCCTTGGCATCATGACATTTACCAATTTCTCATATTCGGTACATATTCTGAGGCTGCTACAACCAAGGATAGGAGAGCTTTGAGACAATTGGCTATTAGATTTGTGATTTGTGGGGAGACCTTGTATAGGCGTTCGTTTGACGGCATGTTACTTTTATGTTTGGATCGTACTTCTGCCGATAGAGTGATGAGAGAGATCCATGCGGGAGTTTGAGGACCACATATGGAGGACATATGTTAGCATGCAAGATTATGAGGGTAGCTACTTTTGGTTGTGGCAGAATGACCGTATCGGTTTGTAGAGATGTTAGTCTTCGGATGCATAGCGATCTCATTCAGCACACGCCCGGAGTTACATGCACTAACTTCCGTGGCATTTCAGTATGGGGCATTGATATCATCGGAAGATTTCACCAAATCTTCCTGTTGAACATCGATTCATCTTGGTCGCCATTGATTACTTCACCAAGTGGGTGGAGGCAGCTTCGTATGCTAGATTGACATCGGCTAAGGTTGCTTCTAATTTCATTGGGTGCACATCATTTGCGGACATGGAGTCCTCGCCCAGGTTGATTTACGATTAGAGGGTCACATTTGATGGTCGACACTTGTTAAGATATGGTGTTGTTATTTCATAGGTCGTCCTAACGTCTGAGACCGCGCCAAGACTAATGGAGCGATAAATGACAAATAAGAACATTAAGAGGATTTTGAGGAAGTGGTTGAGACTTCACGTGATTGGTCGGAAAAAGCTCCCTTTTGCATTGTGGGCTCTGGCACTTCTTTTCGCACCTGCAGGGCCACGCCTTATTCTCTAGTATATGGTATGGAGTATTGCTGCAGTTGAGATAGAGATGGGATCTTTGAGAGTAACACTAGGCCGGCGGATATACGAGACCCAGTGGGTCAGTCACGTTACAATCGGCTGAGTCTCTTAGATTAGAGAGGTGAGAGCGGCTGGCCCATGTTCGAGCATCAAGGGCGATGGCTCGTGCTTTCAAGACGGAGTCAAACCTAGGCCACTACGGAGAGGAGATGCGGTTTGAGGTTCCTGCGAGGATTAGGGAGACCACACAGAGGAGGATTAGGCCGACTTGGAGTGGACCATACATCATCAGAGAGTTGACCTCAGAGGGAGCAACATGGTTGTCAGATTTGGATGGAAATGCGGTTCGGGGCCGGCCAATGTAGATCATTCAAGTATTACGTTTGAGACCATGGTCGTAGGATGTGTGGCCATCATTTTGGTTAGCCATATACCTTTAGCACCCACGTTGATTTCTAAACCGTTGATAGCCCATTGAGCCTCGCATGTGCATTATAGCCTTTTATTTCTTGTAACTCTAACACATTTTTTACAGCGAGATAGAGACACTTAGGTGTATATGTATCTTTTGCTAGGAAAGTCTCATGAGCTTTGGACCTTTAGACCTGTCTTCTTTATCCCTGTTATTGTCACCACATCACATCATTCTATTATATTTCACTATCATCTCATTTTCATCTTTCTTTATTTTCACCATTATTTGTTTCATTCTTCTTTTTCCTTACTTGGAGTAATGATCCTTCACATTTTTTTCAGTACGCAGAGATGATCATATCACCCCCTTTTTCATTCCATCATTGACATTGATTCGAGATTTTAGCTTGAGTTTACCTTATGGGTGAAGATTAAGTGTGTTCATCAGGTGATTGAGGAGAGTTTATTTATTTCTTATGACTTTCCATTGGAGTTTGATTTATTAATGATCGGGTATCACTTTCATTAAAAAAAAAAAAAAAAACAGAAAAAAAAAAAAAAACTAAACAAAATGAAAAAAAGTGCAAAGATATGTTTGTGTCTCATATCTTACTCCATCGATTTTTTGTTGTTGGGTTCATCATTAGGGGTTTGAGTGAGATTTTTATGAGAGATGAGTTACGTGAGAGTTCTTTGAGATATTTTGTTCCTTGGATCATGACTGATATGTATCGGATATGAGAGTGGAATAACCTTTTACTAGGGTTTTCGTATCATTTGTTTTCTTTACCATTCTACCATTGGTGATATGATCTTTCTTTATTTGTATTGATTCGTGTTGATCATCATTCATTTTACTTTCTCACTGTCTTCCTTTGCTTTCTCATCACATCTTTCCACTTTTTGTTTTGTTTTGTTCTACTCTTTATCCTTTTCCAACATTAGTCTGACTTGACCATTTGTCATTTCTCTCTTTTTACCATTGACATTTCCTTTGGTTACTTTTAAGTCCATGGACTCATGATATATTTCTCCATGCATCACATCTTATACACGAGGGTATGGGTTTGATCGTTGGGTATTTGAGCCGAATTTCCCTTCATTTCTTTCACCTTATTACTCCAACCTACGTTACGTCCCGTGTCATAAGACCACCTTAAGGCCATTAGATCAGATGTTACCTTTGATAGCCTCTAGTTAGGCTAGTGTTTGGGATTTGGTTGATATCTAAACGTCTGTGTTTACTCTTACGGGTTATGCTTCTTGATGATTAGGTGACTTCGGTGATGAATGTAGTTGATCACACAGATTTGAAGGATATTTGATGCTATACGGCTCCCTATTCTCTCTTGTGCTTGCTGACTACCTTACTAGGGCATATTTCCCCTATCCTTCGGGGTCTGGCCGTCTTCGAGTCTCAACTACCCTTGCCTAATGATTGTTGAAATGTTTGGTATGTTATCTTTAGGGCGTATATTTCCTTTTGAGCCTTTCTTCCCGGAGCGAGAGATGAGTTCGGGAAGGCTTACTTTCTTGAATTGGACATTCATATTGACTAGAGTCATCCACGATGGATGGTTTCTTGTGGTACCTTTCTTGGGTGACTTTTACATCGATTCTTGTCTTGGGGCATATTCTCGATTTGTTGATGAGTTGGTTTATAAAGGGCTTTTCCTTTTCGGTTTCTACATGGAGGGGATGTTTTAGTCATCTTACTAGAGTATTTTGAGATGTTCTTGGTTTGATAGGGTGTTTTCAGGCTTGATACCAGATGATGTGGTATTGCTTTGATAGTATTATGTGAAGCGCACATCTTGGGGCATATTTCCTACATAGGTGTTGGTTTCATTTTGATTTCGGTCGATTCTAGTTAGAGAGTCAGCGTTCAGAGCATAGACGTTCGGTCGGCTGAGCATGACGTTCAGAATCGGAGTTGAGCTTATGATTAATCGGGATTGTGTATGCATTTCTCCTTAGCGGCCGATTATAGACATAGGAAGTCGGCGTTCAAGCCATAGACGCCAGAGTCGACATTCAGCATAAACATAGAGGATTAGCGCTCATAGCATAGGCGTTGATCGGCGTTAGTCGGCGTTCGGAGCGCAGAGCGTTTAGAGTTAGCGTTGGGCATAGGCGTTGGAGTTAGCGTTCGAGCATAGGCGTTGAGTTGGCGTTCGAGCATAGGCGTTGAAGTCGGCGTTCGAGCTTATGATTGATCGGGGTTTGTGTATCACATTCTCCTTTGTAGATTATAGACATCTTGGGTTCGGTGTTCGAGGCATAGGCGTTCAGTCGGCATTAGTGGCGTTCGAGCCATTATTCTTCATAGTCGACATTCAACGCGGAACTATTCGAGTCGTTGAGCATAGGCGTTCGAGTCGACGTGAGTAGAAGCGTTGAGCCATTATTTTTGGTCGGCGTGAAGCATAGGCGATTCGAGTCGGCGTTCGAGCTTATGATTGATCGGAGGTTTGTGTATCACATTCTCCTTCACGGCGTTATAGACGGTGAGTTAGCTTTGGAGCATAGGCGTTGATCGACGTTGAACGCCAGCGATTGGTGGCGTTGGAGCTTATGATTGATCGAGGGGTTTGTGTATCATTCTCCTTCATGGCGTTATAGACATTAGTCGGCGTTGAACATAGGCGTTGAGTCGACATCCGAGCATAGAAGTTAGTCGGCGACCGGTATAGGCGTTGGTCGGCGTGGGCGAGAGGCGTTGAAGTCGGCGTTCAAAGCATGGGCGATTAGTCGGCGTTTAAACATGAACGCCAGAAGTCGGCGTTCAAAGCATAGACATAGAGTCGGCGTTCAAAGCATAGACGTTGAGTCGATTCGAGCATAAGCGTTGAGTTAAGCGTTCGAGCATAGACATTAGTGCGGTCATTCATCGGTCTATCTTCTTTTTGTTAGCTAGTTTCGTTGCTTTTAGTTTGACCTATAGAATCGTTATTTCCCTAGTTTTGCTTCCATAACTTTTCTTTTAGGTTTAATGTCTAGAATCTTTCCTCTCTCGCTACTTGGTATATTGCTGAGCCGTAACATGTTTTGATCATATTGTATTGGGATACCCTATGCTTCACGTCCTCATTTTGTGTAAGTATAGACTTCCCTTTTGAGTGTTTGTTTTCATGCTCTTTGGTGGTTCGACTCTTACTTGACTTTGACATTGGTTCTCGGGCCACTTTTGGAGACCATTTGGGGGGAGTTTGGACATACAGTGTGACTTTAGTAGCCTAGACATTTGGTTTTGTTGCTTGCTTTTGAAGTGTTTTAGAGCCCCTTCCTACTTTTTTAGCTTAATTGAGTCAGTGTTCTTTGTGGACACTTTTAGGGGCCTCTTTTATCTTCAATGGAGTTCATCTCATTTGCACTCCTTTGTTTACACTCATACATTTCATTGCTCACATTCGTTACACTCATAAACTCTATCGAAGGGCATGTTGTAGACCCAAAGCGATTTGTTATTTATTTATTTATTTTATTTTATTATTTTATTATATTATTTTATTATTTTATTATTTTTTATTGTTTTTTAATTTTAGAGCAGCAAACGTAAAAAAATAAAATAAAATAAATAAATAAAAGAAAAAAAAAGAAAATGAGAAAAAGTCAAAAGGAGGAGATTTTTAAGAGGAGTGGAGTAAAGGAAAGTAGGGAGAAGCGGTTATTAGAAAAAATAAAAATAAAAAT
The DNA here is from genome assembly GCA_016808115.1 of Tetrastigma voinierianum. Taxonomy (NCBI): domain Eukaryota; kingdom Viridiplantae; phylum Streptophyta; class Magnoliopsida; order Vitales; family Vitaceae; genus Tetrastigma; species Tetrastigma voinierianum. The sequence continues at coordinate 79,225 of JAEQBH010003336.1, read as the reverse complement.
AGTCAAAAGTGGGGCCGAGGAACGGAGAGTGGAGGCCAAAAGCGGAGGGAGGAGGAAGAAGTGGGGAGAGGAGAAAACATAAAAAGAAAAGGAAGGAAGGAGAAAGGAAACGGAGGAGGTAGTTGGAGTGAGGAGGAGAAGAACCAAGGGGAAGATCCGGAGAAAGGAGGAGGAAAGAAAAAAAAAAAAGAAGGAAGGAAGAAGGGAAGGGAGGAGAGAAGATCCGGAGAAGAGAGGGAGGAAAGAAAAGAAGGAAGGAAGAAGGGAAGAGACTGAGAGTGGTTTTATGGAAGATAGCTCACGTTTTCGATGAGAAAATCGCCATACTTGAAGTTGCTCTATATAAGTATAAAGGCACCAATTTGCACCTCGGGCAGAAAAAAAAAAAAAACCGCCATTTTAGAAAGAAAAACACTATACTTGATCTCAATGCCTGCTAAATCTCAAAACAAGCTTGTAATTCACTTCACGTCAAGCATTAAAGCAATCCTCGCGGATTCATTCCTTCATAACATCTTCGACAGTTAGTGATTTTGTACTTTCAGTTTTTCTTTGTTTTAGATCGAGTAGCTACAAACCCATTGTAATATAATAAGCTGCATACGAACATTACCACCTAAAAATACATATATCATGTTCTAATATTGAGATCGATTCATCATGCTTCGTGCTTAAATGTTAGATTCATCATGTTTGCGTTTTTAAATGTTGAGATTCATCATGCTTGTGTGTCAGAAATATGAAGTCTAGTGCTGGTTCCATGAGTGGAATTAAAAAAAAATAAATTTATGCAAGTGCAGCCGGTGGAGAATGTAAGTTGTAGCTTAGTTGTTCAGAGAATAAAAATATGAATTGCGGATTGGTGTATGGAATATTTGCTACACCATGATAATAATTTATTTTGTAAAATTGTGTGATGATGGTTCTGAATTTAACCAAATAAAAATATATATATAAAGAAAAGGGAAAGAGACTGGTTTTTGTAAAGTAAATTGTACAGGATACAGCCCATGTAAAGTAAATGATTTTTCAGAATTCTTTTATTTTCAACTTGCCAATTTACTGTATTTCTAGACTAAAAATTTGATTTGACCTGTTCGTAATACTTTTTTTTTTTAATTTCCAATAAGTTTATACCATTCTAGACTTTTTTAATTACTGGTTTTTGCAAAGTAAATTGTAGATGTGAAAAACAAATCAAAGTTTTGAATGTCTCGTTTACCCTACCGCCACACCGTATATGTTTTGTTGAAAATAAATTATTAAAACGACTTAGAACATCTCTGTTGATATTTTTTTGTGATTCTAGACATCATGAAATTAACTTTTGACACATAAATGTTGGATATGAGCTCTTTTAGCATGAGGTATGATTTTCTGAAGTTACACCTGGTCATAGTTGAATCGATTCTGGGATCTATGACCTCGATTTACATTGGAAGCTTGCTTGTTTATATTTTGCTCACTTCTTTATATTTTCATAGATTAGACGCTTTAATCGACTGTATGATTTTTCTTTATGATTTTAGGAGGCTCTAGGTATTCTAATTCACTTATAGATGCTATTGTTTTCGCTAACTTCTAAACGTGTCAGAGTTTTAAAACATTTTATATATAATTTATTGTGGAGAATGACTATTTATAGCCTTTTGTATGTTAAATTAGACATTTAGGAAATACTCCTTGTAAAATTTTTGTATTTAAATTCATACTCTAGGTATTTTATTAAGAATTGTTTGCAGCGCATCTTGCTCCATAACATGTTGGAAATTTTAGAATATCTATCATGTTAATTGTGCCACTAAATGATTTATTTATGACTTGTCTTTAGCTTTTTGTATTATAATTCTAGGTCATTGATATCATAGTTATTCATTATTTTATTTTGTCCTAACCTTTTCTTTTCTTAGTCTTATGTGAATGCTTTGTAAAGCCAATAACATCACCCAGGTACACATTTTTCTCATCTAATTTCGCTTATTCATATATTTATTTATTCGTCTATTCATTTCTATATGTCTAGTGTGTTATTATATTGTTATTACTTGTTTTTGGTATCTACTGATCGATTAATCAAAAGTCGTATTTTCCCTAAACTTGTTTAGTAGAGACCGTTTTTTATACTAAGCTTAAAGGGGGTGCTACTTAGCCACTGTACCTTCGATAGATAACTCGAATTAACCTAGACTTTATTTTCCCGCACTTGTCTTTTCTTATCAGGAGTCATATTTAGGGTTTTTCTTTCTTATTTTGTTTTTCCCTTTTAAAATAAAACAAAAATAAGTGGCGATTCCAAACCTTTTTTTTAATGGTTTTTCAACAACAAAAAGTGAGTCTCGCCATTCGAGTGGGGACACACGCAGCAAACGCGGTCCACAAAGGTGCTAATGCAAGATTTGCAGTTACGCTTACATTTAGGGCAAGCAAAGTTTCATGAGCACTATCCCAATCTAGCGACCTAGAGTTAGTCATAAAGAGGTTTACTTTGAAAATATGGCTATTACTCACTTATATGGGCAAAGTGTAGAGTTTATACGCACTATAAGAATCTTAAGTAATTTACGACTAGAAAGAGTTGAATTCGAAAGTACTGGGTGTTAAAGGTTAAAGACTATGACTCCGTATAGTTGATTACCATCCCTGAAAGCCAATGGGCATGATGTCTAAGATAAATGACAGAGTAGCTTTGTCACTAACACAATGACAGTGGTCAACAGCCGATATAGTTTTATTAGCCACTAAGATTTCAACTCGGCTTTAAGTAGATGATTACACTCAAAAGAATGATAAAGACAGAGAAAAGATTCCGTTGATCAAAGATGGAGTCGAGAGTGAGTTTTCGGTAAAAGAGGATAGGAGCTTATATTTCAGAGATAGATTATGTGTGCCAGCTAACAGTGAGCTGAAGAAAGAGTTGTTACATGAAGCTCATAACTCAATATTTACCATGCATCCTAAAGGCAACAAGATGTACCAAGATTTGAAATATAACTATTGGTGGAAAGGTATGAAAAGAGATGTAACGGATTATGTGTCTAAGTGTTTAACATGTCAGCAAGTAAAAGTTAAACACCAAGTACCATCCGGTCTGTTGAATCCCATTCCAATTCCATAATGGAAATGATAATATAGCTACGGATTTCTCGTGATTCGCTCCTCTTACGCGAAGAAGCATGATGCTATTTGGTGATAATTGATAAACTCACGAAGCCTACCATTTTGCACTTCGGCCGTGATGGACTATTCTATGGATCAACTAGATAAGCCATATGTGGATGAGATCGGTCCGATCACGGTGTTCATCATAATTGTGCTCGACCGAGACCCAAGATTTACATCAATTCTAGGAGTTACAAGCCAACATCAAGTAACTCGTCTCAAAGAAAGTACGCTTCACCAGAGACGTATTTGATGCCCGAGAGATTGATTCATGCTCAAGATATGCTGGGATGTGTAATGGAATTTCGAAGTCAGATAGATCAGAGCACCCCCTTTCCTCGGTCCGCCCGAATGGTGGATCCGACCCGCTTCGGATGCTCATTTAGTTCTTTTTTTTTTAAGTGTCAAGACCCAAATCTCAAATTAATCTCGACTCGACGACGATTCGAATCTGAGCCCTATTATCTCGACCGCTTTTCATTTATCTTATCAAACATTTTATTTATGTCATTTCATTTTAGAGTTTTCACCACGTTTAGTTATTTCAAATGGTAGGCCCATAAACATTTACTTTTATACAATACGTTTACAAAATGGCGTATCATGCCTTTACAAAATGATATACAAAACAATAGTTCAGAGATTAACTCTTTTGTTCACAAAATTATCACACGTTTAAAAATAATGGTATGCATATGATTCCGTGTATACTACAGACGCCACAACTTTCTATGACTCTACGCTTCGATCTTGCTTTCTTCATGTTTACCTCAAACCGCACATAGATAAAAATCTACACGCTAAGCATTTTCATGCTAGTGGTTCTATACAATTCCTATTCCAATTTTCAGTTTAACACGACATGCATTCATTATAAAAATCATGCCTTCTTATATCAAACTATACTTCATGCTTATTCATTTTCACATGCTTTTCACTTTACAAATCATTGATCATATCAAATGTGCATTTTCACATGCAACTAATTTATTTAACTCAAATCATGCGAGATTCAAACATATACTCCCAAGGATGTATTTAGTTTTACAACCCCATTTACACTCATCAAAGTTTGTTATTTCACTTTGTCTATGCCAATTCACATTCATGAAGGATTCCGCTCAGCTGAATCCGGCCCTTTGCCATTCTAATGTGCTTACACATTTAACAATTTTAGTCTCCTATCATGACGGATGCAGATTGGTGCACCCCGCCATGTGGTCATTTAAAAATGTCAAATGCGATCATGAAGGATGCCGATTGATGCATCCCGCCAAGTGGGACATTTTAACAATGTCATACACCATCATGACGGATGTCGATTGGTACATCCTGCCATGTTGGTCATTCGGTATATCGATTCAATTCAAGATGTCAAGAATTGACCAATTCAATTAATCACTCACATGCATTTAGTTGTCAAACATTTTAATTATCACATTTTCAAATCCATATACACCTTCGTAATATAATTTCAAAGATATATTCATTCCAGATTTATTTGGTAAACTACCAAAACACTTGAAATCCGAATATAATTTGCCAACAAAACTAATAATAATACTTAATCTAATGAGGTCCAAGAACTAACCAAAAGCCGTCTGCTCAAGCTTCTTCTTCTATCTCTCGGTCCTAGGTTATGTGATCTTCACCCGTCCCTAGTCAGTAACAAATACGCCACTTTTAATGGGTAAACAATTATCACACTAAACGAATCTCACCGAGGCGGCAAGGTGCGATACGTTTTTCATTTAGTTTTATCCTTATTCAAACCCCCATTAGTAATTTATTAGGGTTCCTAAACTACTTCCGGTACAACACAAGTTGTTCTAAACAAAATTCCAAAATTGCTCAAGCCAGAACAAAGAGGTTACGCCATGGTGTAGCAATGCTACGCCAAGGCATACCCGAGGTGTGGCTTGGCACTCCTCATTGCCGCAGCCGAGGGTATCCCATGCCTTGCGTAGGTCTACGCCGCGGTGTGGGTTCCCTACGCTACGGCGTAGGAGCCCGATAATGCCTATATTTTCCAATTTTCCTCTTGTTTGCGATTTCTTCCGAAAATCCTCAAAATCCCAAAACGAAACATGGGAATCACTCTCATTAACATCTTAATATCATCCTAAACCAACCACAAGCAGAACCTATGGATGGTTTAGGGTTTTTCCAACCCAAACATCATCAAAGAAATTCTAGGGTTTGGTTACTACCTTAAATCCCTTTGCACTTGAAGCCCTATCCTTTTTCCTTTTTTCTTCTTGCAAGATCTTGAACAAATAGAAGGATTTACATTAAATAATCTCCTCTTCTCCTCCAAAACCCTACTTTCTCCCCTCTCCCACTCTCAAAAAACGTTTGTTTAAATGCACAAAATGTGCTCTAAGACCAATATTTTTGTCTTATTCTCATTTTAAGTGTAAGGCCATGTTTCATTTTACACACAAATTCCATTTCTCATCTTTTTTCTTTCTCCTGGGTCTTCATTTCACTTTCATTTATCATTTAATTCTCTTTAACATTTAAGCTTATTCTATTATTGACTCTTAGGTTCTCATTTTACAAAATTCCAAATTTGCTCCTTTTTCACTTTGGTTTATTTTCGGGTTCAATCAATTTCCCATTTTAGCATATAATTTTTAATCATATGCTCACATATTCATTTCACGTGCCACAATTCTATCGGGCTTTTCAGAAAACCTAAGTTTGGCCCAATTTATACCGTAATATATAATAAATTCATACACAAAATTTAAGGTATTTTTGGGACGCTACATGTATATTCGTTGATGGAATTTCGCTATAACAACGCTTATCAATCAAGTATCAAGATGACACCATATGAGGCTCTATATGGCCGGAGATGTAGAACTCCTATGTTGGATAGAATTGAATGAGTATAAAGTGATTGGTCAAAACATAGTAAAAGATACAGAAGAGAAAGTTCAGGTTATTCGGCAAAGGTTCAAAGTTGTAAATGATCGACATAAATCATATGCCAATTTGAAAAGGAAGGACATTGAACATGAAGTGGGTGATAAAGTGTTCCTCAAGGTATCTCCATGGAAGAAGGTGCTTAGATTTGGGAAGAAAGGGAAGTTGAGTTCGAGGTTCATTGGCCCATATAAGGTTTTAGAGAGAATTGGACCAATGACATATTGTTTGGCTCTCCCTCTAGAGTTAACCAAATTGCATGATGTATTTCATGTGTCTATGTTGCAGAGATACAGATAAGATGAATCGCATATCCTGGTCATGCAAGAGGTGCAAGTGCATCAAGATTATTCCTATGATGAGAGAAGCCAAAAGCTATATTAGCTCGAGAAGTGGAAATAGCGCACAAGGTGTACCATCGAAAGTGCTCGCATACAATTACTCCGGTGAAAGGAAGAAACGACATGGGAGCTAGAGGCAACAGTGAAAGCTCAGTACCCATATCTATTTTATTCATGTATGAATTTCTAGGACTAAATTCTTTTAAGGAGGGGAGAATTGTAACATCTCAAATTATACCCTAATAGTTTTATGGCATGTTTAAAGTAAATGGAAGTCAAATTGTTTTTCTAAATTTTCGAAAGTTAAGTGTGAAAAGAATATAATCGAATTTTTAAAGGAAGTACAAGGATAAGGTAAATTTGGATAACTTAAGGACACAAAGAACATAAGTAAGATGATTATATGTTATTGAATAATTATGATAAGTCGATGTGCAATAATGAAATAATGACCTAATAGCAAAATTAAAAGCCCTAAGCTCAAAGAGACAGACTTTGCTCACAATTGGGGAAAATCCAATTTGGGTATGGAGCTTAAGGCAATCCCATTTTTAATGAGAAAGATATCAAGTAGCTTGTGCTCATTGTTTGTCTTAGTTTTGTTCAAGCAAAGAGAAAGGTTCTTACCTTTTTTGTATAATTTAGAGAAGAAAGCAAAGAGAAGGAAGAGAAAAAAGCAAGTTGGAAGACAAGGAATCAAGGTAAAGGAGACTCCTCAAGATACATCTCCTCCTCCTTGTGGTTTGTATTGTTGGTAATTGTTATTTGGTTTGTGGTCCTCAATTGAGGAGTTTTGTATAAAGAAAATGCTGAGGTTTTAGGGGAGATGTTGTCAAAATACCCCCAAAACCCTAAGTGACTTATTTGGCCATAACTTGGCCTAGAGTGCTCCGATTTCATAAATTCAAATTGGAGAGGAAACCTAAGACCTGTGACTACATTTACCAAGAAGAGCCTAAAGTATCAATTTGACTTTAAGACCCTCGAATTTGGGTCTAAAGACCAAGCATTTGGTTTTTGTTTTTGAAAACATAGCAGTTCCAATTGTTTAGGACACATCTTGAGTTTTGGTACTCCAAATTGGATGATTCAAATTGGAGAAGAACCCTTAACACCGTAGCTTCAAATAAGTAGAAAAAACCAATATGAAATTATGGAGTTAAGATCTCTTAAATCTGGTCTCATAGTCGGGTACTAGTGTAAACCTGGCAAACAAATCATGTTCGAATTAAAATGCCATAACTTGAGTTTGACTTATTCAAATGGTGTGATTCCAATTTTTGAGTAAAATAGATTCATAGAGGAACAAAGTTTATGAAGGAAACATGTTGAGATTTCAAACTCATTGTACCCAGAAATTAAGGGAAGTCGGACCTTGTTTTGGGAAAGGATTTTCATGTCTTTTCTTATAGGATTTTGAGACATCTAAATGTCTCTTATATCCTCTCAAAGTATTATTGGAGATGGTTTTGTATGAAAATAAGTCAATATAATTTACCTAAGTGAGATAAATAAATTGACCTAAAAGTTATATGATTTAATGCTAAATAATATGGAATAAATAGAATTGAATAATAAAGGACATGAATTCTAGCACGAAGAAAACATAATACATGTATAGTTGATATATAAAGTAGCATTGTAATAACCCATCCCAAAGGCATATCCATGACCATGCATGCATTCATGCACAAAAGACATACATGCATTACAATAGATATGTATTTGTCATGATTAAGGGGTTAAAGTGACAAATTCTAAAGTTAGTGAGTTATGTTAAGTCAAGCAAATTGAAGGACCATTTTGAAAATTTGTCAAAATATCTAGAAAAAAGCTTTAAAGTTGTCCAAAACCTTTAGCTTCTCTTTTCTTTTCTGTTGCCCGATCAAGTGTGATAGAAGAGAGGAAAAAAAAAACTGGTTTTGAGCAAAATCTCTATCATTTTCGGAATTCAAGCTGACTTTTAGGTAAACTCTGTTTCAGATCTGTTTACACCTCTATTATTTTCTAGTTCGTTAACAAGCTGCAAATACAGAAATGTCACATCTTCTAGGTTTTTAAGATTTGTAATTGGTTGTGTTTATTCCAGGAGTTATGATTCCTATGACTAGTACTGATTGTTGATCATCCGATCAGCTCATCATGAATTATGTTTCTCCTTGTGTATTTGGTATTTTGCCCTAATTTTTGGATATGTTCTACTTCTTTATATGTCTAGTTCTTTCTTGAAAATATTAGGCTTGATCAAGTCTCAATCTTGAGTTATGGTGGTTTGTTTGTGCTGCTGTTCTGTAACAGGGACCTGATAACAGTTAAAGTTTGAAAATCTGGGTATAAATTCTATATATGGAATATGAAGTTGATTTTTACATATGTTAAAGAGGCATGAGTCTAGTTTCTAGCAAAAAGAATCATGTCTTTTTGGATGTATATGTTGAGAGTTATAGCTAAAAAAGAGTTAGCAAAGGTCCTAAGGTAAAACAGGGGTTAGTTTAGACCTAGGTTATATGTTCTCATATGTTTCCTGAGTTTTGGGAAGTTTATGCATGACATATGACTTATGTATGATTAATATATGTTTTAGACCACGAGGAGCAAGACGCATAAGACGTGGCACAAGTATGCTGAGTGATAACACGGACGTCATTTTTGTGAGTGGATATGAATGCTTGATACCATGTGTTCTTGTTTGTCATTTGATGTGAATGACTGTTTTTTTGTAATGAAGTGGATCCAATGTTCACGTATGATATATGTTATGGACTATGCCAATGTTATGTGCAAGAATGTGTTGATGAACTATATAAGTTATGGCTGGCGGTTATGTGGATAAACTATGAATGTTATGTACAAGATATATGTTTTATGAAAGATCCATGATGCATGGAAGATAAGAGGATAAGGTTATGACCGACATGTCCAAGTAATCGCAAATACAAGTTACAAGGACCCAATGGGTCAAATACAAGTATACAAGCTGGCCAGCAACACAAGTTTACAAGTTACAAGTTATCAAGTTTACAAGTTCCCGGGGCGATACTTGATGTGTTTAGGTCATAACCGATAAGAAACGGATACATGCAAGATTATGGATATAAGAATACATATGAGCTATGAATGTGCCTATGTTTGATGTTAAGAATTATTAAGTGCTCTCATTTGATGATATGAATGTATATGAATATGTAGGAGTTATGTAATCGCTTTGGTTTGATAAAGTGAATGGGCTTATGATGATGATGTGAATGTGTATGCATCATGCTTATATCCTCATTGAATAAGATCTCACAGTGCAATATTTTAGGTTCCACGGTCAAGAAGAATAAGTTGTGTTTTGTCACACGCACGTCATGAGTGATAGGTCTACCGGCGACTTCCTCCTCTCTCTCATCATGACAAGTATATGTATTCTAGAGACTTTTGAATTGTATATAACAATGTATATATGGTTACTCCTAAAATTGTTTTTGGGGCATGTTTATGAATAAGAAAAATGTGTATACAAGTGTTTTTGGTTGAGTTTTAATGCTTTTAATAAAAATAAAAATAAAATCCTAATATTTCTATTATGAGGTCGTAACTTCCCTAAGTGACGCTTTGTGGTTAATTGAATTTTCTATAATTAGGATGACTTAGTTTTTCTTGTGTGGTTATAAAGAACCAAGATTAGACATTACACTCAGGCATGTGAGCAGTGGATATGATTCATTACGGGCATACATACATGCATAGTATTGCATAAATGCACATGACATGATATATATTTTCATTTGTATAGATAGAAGAAGCCTATGATCATGGTCTCAACCGTGATGCACTGTAGAGAGGGGAGCAATTTTTAATCGACATAACGTAGGAAGACCGTTACTATGCATCGTGGAACAACCCGCGCCGGTTGACCACATATTCACCATCAACATGTATTTCAATTCTCGAAAAATGGTAAGAGAACAAGTAGGGACTAAAATGTGACCAAGGAATAGAAGATACGATAAACTCCAGAAAGTATGGAGCAAATGACTTCGGACTGATCTGGGTAAGAGGTTTGAGGAAGGGCAAGATAATCCAAAGTATCTTAATGATGACAAATATAATCTTGGTATGAAAATTTGATCATATTGTCTCGTTACATAAATGCTTATGATCGTGACACAACTAAATGCCATCACTTACCTCGAATCCTCCAATGGGAAGATTTTCTTCAAGAATTCAGAGATAATTACATGCCGGAGGTCTATCAAGATGAGAAACGGAAAGAATTTCTGAACTTGAAGCAGAACAACATGTCAATAGTGGACTATGAGGTGCAATTTAATCAGTTGTCTCGTTATGCCTCCTACATGGTTGCTACGGAAAGGGATAAATGTCGGTAATTTAGTTAAAGGCCTGACCTATAAAACTGGCAAATTTCTTCCAGTGACATGGAAAGCTTTGCAGTTAAGGGCCACAATTTATCCGAAATGAGATTAAGTATGAAGCAATGAAAGAGAGTAGTTTCTTAGGAAAAGAGAAGGAACCTAGTGCCTCTACTCAAACAAGATTTGCCTCAAGTCTAAGGGAGGTTATTCAGTGGACAAGACAAACATGGAGTGGAACATTATCCACTAGAGGAGGCTCAGGATGAAGCTCCTCCGATCTAAGACTGTATGTGAGCATTGTGAAACGACATGAATGCGAATGCCCAAGATTAACCTGGGTGGATGTTTTCAATGGGGCTCTAGACCATATGATTCGGGATTGCCCTAAACAAAGTGGTGTAAGTGGGATTGGCTCCGAATCTACTGTTCAGGGGCCGAGAACAAGTAATGTGAATGTGCCTTATGGTCGAGGTAGACCGGAAAACACAAATGTGACACAACATATGGCTAGATCCGAGGCTCAGAGCCGCCGACCTCAAGCTCAAGCTCGGGTATATGCTATTCCTCGGCAAGAAGCGGTTGTTGCACCGAAGTAGTAATGGGTAAATTACTTTGTTTCCTCGCGTTGAAGCCAGGTTTTAATTCGATCTTGGAGCCACACATTCCTTCATAACACCGACATTTGCATCGCGAATCCATAAATACATTAAACCGCTAGATTATGATTTGCATGTTAGCACTCCTTTGGGAGAATTACTTGAAGTTAATAGTGTTTGACGAGATTGTATGGTACAAATTGATGGGTTGAATTATAAAGTGATTATTGCTCATGACATTTTATGATTTTGATATCATTTTGGGTATGGATCGTCACCAAGCATCATGCCATTGTGAACTGTTTTACTAAAGAAGCTGCTGGAATTCTGATGTGCCAAATCAAGCAAGAATAGTCTTTCGGGAGAACCAAATTATGTCTACTTGTTTGATTTCCGCAATTGCCATGTAAAATGATTCAGAAGGTTATGGTTATATCTAGCACATGTGATCGATACTAGAAAGATTCGAGTATTAAACTAAGACATACCGGTTGTGAATGAGTTCCAAGATGTTTCCAAGAATCACAAGATTGCCACCATATAGATATGTTGAGTTTACCATTGAGTTGCTACCCTCGGGATGCCTTACTTTCTATTACACTTACGTAATGGCTCCAATTGCAGTTAAGAGGATTGAAACTCGCTGCAAGAACTATTAGAGAAGGGATACATTCGACCGAGAGCATATCACCATGGGGAGCTCCGCATTGTTTAGAAAAGAAAGATGGGCACATTGAGATTATGTATTGATTATCTAAGAATCGAATCGGGTAACTACTAAGAACAAGCATCTCTTCCCGGTATCACAGATTTGTCCGAATTAATTACAAGGTGCAAGGTGTTTAGCAAGATTGATTTTGAGATCCGGGTATCAATAATCGAGATAAAGCAAATGCGCATGTACCGAAACCGTCCAACCCTAAGCAGGCACTATGAATTCCTCGCGGATGCCTTTCGTCGATCGAACGCACCACAGCTTTCATGGCCTTAATGAATAAGGTGTTCCAAATTTTATCTCGGCAAAGTTTGTCATCAGATTATTAATGACATTCTGGTGTATTCACGAGATGAAGAAGTACACGCTTAATCATCCGAGACTGTGTTGCAACACCGAGGAGAAATGAAGCCAGGCGCCAAGTTCAACAAATGTGAATTTCGTCGACGTTGTGTTCGCCACATAAGATCGTGAGAAGGCAGACAAAGTGGATCCGAAGAAAATTGAAGTTAGCTAACCGGAACCCCAAAGAATGTGCCTAAACTTCGTAGTTTCGGGTTTGTACTGTACATCGACGCTTTGTGAAGGATTTTCCATTATAGCCGCACTCACTAAACTCCTATGGAAACATGCTGGAATATAAAATGGATCGAGGCATGCCAAAATAGCTGAAGAACCAGCGCTAAGTTGACCACGCACCCCGCTGTTAGCAGTGTGGGGTCCCCACCTTCATCTCTTCGTGTGGGTCCTACTCATGTACTAAGTACAACAGGTCCCAACCCGCCTTTCTTTCGCTCCATGAGAGCTCGAACCCACGACCCAAAGGACTCTTATAAAGTGGGAGCACTCTCACTACCATCCTGAGCTGCAGGCCGCATGGTGGCAGAGTGCTCCCCATTCTAGCAGCTGTCGCAAGCTCAGCCTGACGGAAAGTGAAGAAAAAGCGCAGCCTGGGACTGCATCAAGATTTCCAGAGGCTGACTATTCTCGGCAGTAGATTACAGGGGACCCCGCCAAAAGGCGCCTTTATTGTGGGTCCCCACTCTTCCATCTCTCTGTGCGGGTCCTACCATAGGCACTCCAAGCACAAGCAGGTCCCAACTTCCCTTTCTTTTCGCTCCATGAGAGCTCTAAACTCACGACTCCAAAGGGACTCTTCTTATAGAAGTGAGCACTCTTACTACTGAACTCAGAAAGGTGTTTTATTGTAACACTCACTTTGCTAGGCTCATCATAGGGTATCAAAGACAGAGGTCTCAACCGCCTTAATGCCTGATGAGAGCCGAACCAAAGGGATTTAGGAAGGGGGAAAGACCACCACCAACCCGAGCCACAAATTTCAGCTGAGGAGCAGAGTGCTCTCCCACTTCTATAAGAGAGTCCCTGGTCTCTCGGTCTGGCCTCATGAGGCGTAAATAAAAACGCTGGGACTCACAATAAAGACTATGAGTAAGACCACCCAAGAGAGATGAAGGGTGGGGACCCCACATCAAGTCCCAGTGGTACCGGTGGTTTTGTTGTTTATAGTGATGCTTCTTACCAAGGTTTGGGGTGTGTTTCTGATGCAAAGATGGTAGAGTCATCATATGCTTCTGCATGCTAAGGCCATATGAGATTTCCTATCCGACTCATGATTCGACTCGCTGCAATTGTATTTCAAGGAAGTTATGGCGTATTACCTATATGGGAGACTTCGATTTTCGCGTATCACAAAAGTTTGAAGTACTACGAGTCGAAAGAATAAATATGAGACAGAGACGCTGTGTTAATGAATGAGCATAGACTGTATCTATCGAAAATGATCCAAAAAGCAAACAGTCATGCCTGAGTGTAAAAGTGAAAGTGGAAGAGTTAAAACTTTGCTTGTATCAGAGAGGAAACGTAGAGTTAGCACACGTAGGTGAGTCTTACTTGCTACAATTCAAAATAAGACCTACTACATGAGTAGAATCCGAGAAGCACAAAATCGGGATGATTATATTACTGTTTTAAAGAAGATGGATCAAGGAAAAGGTAAAGAATTTGTGATTCATGTTGATGGAGCTTTAATGCTGAATCGGATATATGTACCAAAGGTTGATGACTTGAGAAGAGAGATCTTAGATGAAGCTCACAGTGCACCTTATGCCATGAACTTAAAGTCTAAAATGTAATAAATGTTGAAAAGTCACTTTGTGGCCAAAGATGAAAAAAGGAAGTAGTTGAATTTGTCTCGAAATGTATGACTTGTCAACAAATAAAAAAGGAACAATTAAGTTCTAAATAGGAGTTACATCTCATCACACAGAGTGGAAATAGTGAAAGATCACTATGGATTTTTGTGAACTGATCAGCTTCAACTCAAAGGAAAATGATGTTATATGGGTTATTGCTGATAGATTAACTGTTCACTATTTCTACCTTAGCATTAGATGGGCGGTACATTAGACCAATTAGCAAAAGGCATGTAGATGAAATTGTGAGACTACATATGTACACTATCTATCGGGGATTCGATGCAGATCCAAGATTACTTAGATTTTCAGTAGTTTACGTGCTTAGTTAAAATTAAACTCCATTTTAAGATCAAGCCATCCCAAATTGTATGGACAATCGAGAGGAACTATCAAGATACTAAGACATGTTTTCAAGCCAGGTAATTTTGAATCACAAGATCTTCGGGATGATTATGTAAATTGGAGAATTTCAGATATAATAATCATTACCATATAGCAAAGATTGCATGGCTCCTTATGAAGCTTTGTATGGTAGAAAGTACGATGTCCAAGGTATTGGGATGAAGAGGGAACACCTAATAATCGGAGGGTCCGGTGAATTGATACAGTAAACTGTAGATAAAGTAAAGTAATCCAAAGCAAGTTGAAAGCAAGACAAGATCTAAGAAAAGAGTTACGTGACCAGCATAGACAGAAATGGATTACAATGTGGGTGATAAGGTTTTCCTTCGAGTTTCACCTAAAAGGTGTGCATACAAGAAAGGAGCAGTCCCACATATCGGGTCCAGTGTATGAACTGTAGTCTTGATCGGGTCCACTTGCCATGACTGTCATCCCACACTGTTTAACTTCATGATGTTTTTCATGTGAGTATGTTACGACGATACCGGTCCGATCCTTCACATGTAGCATGCCGGGTGAGATTGAAGTGTCTCGAGCAACCTGCTTATGTTGAAGAGCCTTTAAAATCCCACCTGCCAAAGTGCATGAATGGGAAATACAATGGTGAAGGTTCTTGAAGAATCATGCAACAGAAGAAGCACACAAAAATTAAGAGTACATGCGACAACACTATCCCCATTTGTTCCCTTCGAAATCAAGTAAAGGAATTTCTTGTGGATGAAATTCTTTAAAGAGGGGGAAGAATAATAACTCATCCCAAAAGAGTTAATATTCATGCACAAAGATAAGATGTGATACACAGATATGTATTTTCATGATTGTAGTTAAAGATGTCGTACTGGTTAGTTAAGTAAAGAAAGTCAAGAATAGCGATTTTGAAAATTTATCAAATACCCAGAAAGCTTCAAAGCTGTCCGTATCCCAGTTTCTCTTTCTTTTCGCTGCCCTCATCGCTGCGATGTATCTGCTGAAAGCAAATCTCTATCATTTTCGATTCAAGCGACTTTTTAGGTAAACTGCTTCGCATTACTGCACCTCTGTTTTTTCTTCGTCTTTAAGTTTCGTTTTGGAACAAGTTGTAATATGAAGTTGCTGTTACGCTCTTTCTAGGTTTCGTAAAAGCGCTGGTACTGTCGTGTTTGTCTTAGGTTGACACGTATTGCCATACCGCAAAGCATTACGTGAGTTTCAGTTATTGCTCTTTTCCTTGTATTTTTGCCTTTGGGATATAAAATTATTTTTTATATGCCTAGTTTTTTCGAAAATATTAGAGCTGATCTATCTGTTATGGTGTTTGCGCTTGAAGGTCGCTCTGTATCGTGACCCGATAATAGTTAAAGCTTGAGGGCCTCGTATACCCTATATAGCAGAATATGAAGCCGATTTTACATGTTAAGATGCATTTGAGCCCAGTTTCTAAAAAGAATCATGTCTTGGATGATATGTCATATTATAGCTAGTACACAAAGGTCCTCGTTTAAGCCAAATGTTATTATGTTTCGAAGCTCAAGTTTATGCATGCATATATGATTCTATGTATGATAATATATGTTTTGTATTCGATTTAGGAGCAAGACGTATTAGCATCGCAGCTGTTAAGAGTGATAGCTTACAGCTTGTGAGGATATTTGAATAAATGTTGTATTTGATGTGGTGGTCGAAGTGATTCATTGTTATGTATGATATATAAAGTAATATGCCAGTTATGTTATGGCATTGTGTGTTGGAAGAATTGAGAAGAATGTGTTGAGGTATGTTATATGTTATGAAGATTCATGAGATGTATGAGGATAGGTTATGACCGACATGCTCGGTGAACAGAATACAGTGTTACAAAGTGATTCAATAGTCAAATGAGCAGTATATAGTTAGTTGTCAACACAAGTTTATACAAGTTACAAAGTTACAGCTATCAAGTTTGTTAAAATGATAAGGCTTTTGACAAAAATAGTTTGTCTATATAGTTCTGATACATGCAAGTTATTGCATATGTTAAACACATATGAATTCATGAATGCTATGTTTGATGTTATGACATATCATTTATGATATGAATGTGTTATGAATATGTAGGAGTTATAGATGGCTTAGTGATGAGACGTGTATGGTATCATGCTTATATCTTTGAAGAGTAGCATTGTTAAAGTGCAGCGTTTAAACATTTGTTAAGAATAATGTTGTGAAGCAGTTATCATTGCCATGAGGAGTGCTGCCATTTCTCTCTTCCTCTCTCCTCTCTCATCATGACAGCATATGTTCTGATGAGACTTTACCATATGTCAATGATATGAGCCACGCAAAATTGTGCTGTTTATGAACAAGAAATGTACAGTGGTCGATTTTGCCGCTTTTAACAAAAAAAAAAATCCTTAATGTTTTCTATTATGAGGTCGTAACTTTCTATGAGCTTTCAGGAGCACTGAATCTTTCTATATCAGATGACTTTAGTTTTTTCTGTTGTAAAGAACCAAGATATTAAGACATTACAATTTGTGTACCCACAAAATTGCAATGTCTTAACTAGTTCTTGTACACAAATTGTAAATGTCTTAATCTTGGCTCCTTTATAACTCCAAAGAAAAAACTAAGTCATCCTAATTATAGAAAATTCAACAACTACAAACGGCCACTTAGGAAGTTACGAATTTCATAATGGAAACATTATAATTTTATTTTTTTTGTTAAAAGCATTAAAACTCAACCAAAAACACTTGTATACACATTTTTCTTGTTCATAAACATGCCTCAAAAACAATTTTAGAAGTAACCATATATACATTGACATATACAATTCAAAAGTTTCCTAGAATACATATACGGTTATGACAGAGAGAGATGAAGGAAGTCACAACCGACCTATCACTCATGACGCAAAGTGATAAAAGAAAACACAACTTATTCTTCGACTGTGGAACCTAAAAAATATTGCACTTTAATGAGATGCTACTCAACGAGGGATATAAAGCATGATATCACGCCACACACAGTCCATAATCATCATAAGCCCATTCACTTTATCAAACCAAAGCACTTACGTGCACTCTGTACATAATTCATATACATTCATATCATCAAATGAGCACTTAATACCCATAATATCAACATAGGCACATTCATAGTTCATATGTATTCTTATATCACAATGCTTGCATGTATCCGTTTCTTACTTAAGCATGACCTAAACACACAAGTATCGCCCCTGAACTGGTAAACTTGTAAACTTGATAACTTGTAACTTGTAAACTCAGATATTGCTGGCCAGCTTGTATAATTTCTATATTTGACCCATTGGGTCCTTGTAACTTGTATTTGCGACATTTGGACATGTCATTATAACCTTATCCTCTTATCTTCCATGCATCATGGATCTTTCATATAACATGTACTGCATATACAACATTCATAGTTTATCACATAGCTTGTCAACCAGAACTATATAGTTCATCAACATATTCTCGCACATAACAACCCAAGTATACCACAACATATATCATACATGAACATTGAATCACTTCATTACAAAAACAAGTCATTCACATCAAATGACAAACAAGAACACATGGTATCAAACATCTCATCCACTCACAAAAATGACGTCCAGATCACTCCCAACGCGCCCATATCTTCAGACGCCTTGCTCCTCATGTTCTAAAACATATATTAACCATACAGTATAAGTCATATGCATAAACTTCCAAAACTCGAAACATATGAGAACATATAACCTAGGCTCGGCCTAACCCCCGTTTTTTACGCCAGGACCTTTGCTGACTTCTTTAGCTATAACTTCAACATATACATCCAAAAGACATGATTCTTTTTTTGTTAGAAACTAGACTCATGCCTCTTTAACAAATGTAAAAATCAGCTTCATATTCCATATATAGAATTTATACCAGATTTTCAAACTTTAACTGTTATCAGGTCCTCTGTTACATAACAGCCTTTAAACAAACCACCATAACTCAAGATTGAGACTTGATCAAGCCCTAATATTTTTCAAGAAAGAACTAGACATATAAAAGTAGAACATATCCGAAAATTATGGAAAAATACCAAATACACAAGGAGAAACATGCTTTCAAAGTTCACATAGTAAACTGCCAGAATCAGGACAGCATGAGCAATCAGTGGTCAACAGATCATAACTCGAGATAAACACAACCAATCACCAAGCCCCTTTACAGAAACCTAGAAGAGACATAACCTACATCTTATGATACAACCTGTTCCAAAACAGAGCTTAAAGACCCGGAAAATAGAGGTGCAAAACAGATCTGAAACAGAGTTTTACCAAAGTCAGCTTTGAATTCCGGAAATGATAGAGATTTTGGCCAAAACTAGTTTTTTTTTCTCTTCTATCACATAATTTGATCTGGGCAATGTAAAAGAAAAGAGAAGCTAAAGGTTCTGACAACTTAAAGCTTTTATCGGTTTTTTTTTTTTTTTTTTAGATATTTTGATAAATTTTTCAAAATGGTCCTTCAATTTGCTTCACTTAAATACTTAACTCCCCTAACTTTCAATTTGTCACTTTAACCCTTAATCATGATAAATACATATCTATTGTATGCATGTATGTCTTTGTGCATGAATGCATGCATGAATAGTTATGCCTTTGGGATGGGTTATTACAAGCATAGAATACATTCCTATGATGATAAGAGATATGTGAAAGTGCTCGTTATGAATATGAGAATAATGGATAGTGAATATCTCATATTCATACATGATAACAATAGTTATTCATGTATATGGGATATATACTGAAAACGTAATAAAGCTTATTATTTTCTTATGACCAAGTAGATGGATGATGCAGACGCCATTAAGCAGATATAACAATACGCAACATACGATATACTGGTCTGCTTCAAGGTCATTACCGCGATCCCGTTTGGGTCATTACCGCGATCCCGTTTGGGTCATACAGTACAATACATATATAGATCACTTATCGTGGTACAAAGTGATAGTACCTCAAAAGATACAAGTTTATCTTAGCATATCAACTTCTTTTGATAAATACAAGCATGACACATGTAAAAGAGATGAAGAGATATGGATAAATGAGACATGAATCATAAACATAGGAAGTAATTTGTAATATATAATGGTAATACAAAATACATGAATAGTCATTAATACTATGACTAAAATGATATGGAATTTGATAGACAAAACACATGAAGTTAGCATAGCACATGAAATTAACATAATTAATTAAATTATCTAATTGTGGCAATTTCATGGATTATTGTAACTTATAAGTTTATATGGTTATATATATATATATAAGTCGTGCATGAGGCATATGAGAATGTGATTATATGGTTAATGGTCATCCATGCGTAAAAATCATCACTAAGCTTTATGCTTAGCATGAGTGTTTATCCGTGTAGGTACCGAGGAGTTAGCTAGAGAATATGACATTTCACATCAACATCAAAGGTCATCTTAATGATAGGTGCTCACCTGCAGTGTTTCTTTTTAATGTTTTATTTTGAACCATATAATGTATATGAACTTTGGGTACAATGAAAAAGATTTGTAATACATATAAGTAGATGTTTAACGCTCACATAGTGGGGTATGATAGTATGGTTCTATAATATGGGCAGGAATTATATGATTATATTTGGGTAAACATTTTAGAATCGCCGCTTAATCAAAGTTTAAAGTCTATAGCCGTGTCACCCTTTCCTAACACACAAGAGGTGTTTGTCAGTGTCATGACTTTACTAAAGGTAACAAATATTATAGCTATAAAATTTAGTCGTGGTTTATACGGCTAGCGAAATCCTATAGACATGAGAATATCTAAATAGGTGCCCAAAAAGTTCAAGATCTATGACTGAGGTTGTTTTTATTAAAGTAACCAAATAAACTTTGTAGGTAGTGGTGAGTGTCGACTCGATATAGGTTACCTTTAGGCATTGTCAAATGCTAATTCCTTGCTATAGGTTTTTTTTTTAGGCGCACTTCCCACGATCATACTATAGGTATTTATATAAATTTTCCTCAAAATGGTTACATGTGGAGGGGCATTCCAAAAATCACCCATAAGAGTGATACATAGAACAAATTTTGGACTTAAAAACAATGTTTCATTATCATAATCTAGATGTATGGAATGCAAATGGATACACTCAGGACCTTTCTCCAAACCATGTAGCTATATTCAGTTTTTTTTTTCTATTGTATGGAACCATATCTTAAGCATACAAACACATTAGAGAGGTAATTTGCTCAACAATCACTAGATTACAAGATATATCCCTTATATATATAGTATACTATATCCATGTACACTTAAGATTTCAAGCCTAGATTATACTTGATCGGATTTATGTTTGCCGTATCAACAATCTTCATGTGCATCATCAATGTTAATTGCCTGAGATGAGAAGCTGGTTGCCATGTCAACAATCTTCATGTGCATCATCAATGCCAGTTGCCTTAGATGAGAAAAGATAATAGCATGTAAAAAACTTTTTTATTTTATTTTGGTAGGCAGGAAGCAAGTATATTAGCAAAACAGGGCAAAGACCTAGGGTATACAGGTTGTATATAAGAAAAGCAAAAAGACTACCTACCACCCAAAAACTTGAGAAAACCACAGGATGCATATTAATAAATTTACAAGCGGGTACTCCCCCTCATACATCAAAATTGTAGGTCAACAAAAAAGAAAAGATTATATGAAGCAGAGGAAGAACATAGCAAGCATGCCTTATCAGTGGCCATGGCCACTGCTGCTGAAGTTGAAGCTACCCTTGCAGCACCATATCATTAGTGAGTTATAATCACAATTGTAGTAGGAGAATGACTTGGTTCACTGAATGAATGAGTCAAAGAGGCTAGAAAGTCTAATATCATTAGTGCTTTTGCAAACAACTACACCAATAATTACAATAAATTTTTATCCTTTTCCTTATGTAGTTTTAACTATTTGCATATTATGTTATGAGTCTTATGACTGTAGACCGATCACTGGTTCCTATGAACCCAAAGCCAAGTCTCAAGGGCTTTAAAAACCAAAAAGGGAATTGGGAGCTTAGATGATGTGAGAAGTAGAATCAGTAAAACAGAGAACAACAGAGGCTAAAGATGAATATACTGGTGCATGTATAGAGAAAAATATATTTCAACAAGTATAAATGTTACCGACTATAGACGAACAGAACATAATGCCTGGGGTGGCAACATTTAAGGAGCAATGGAAAACGTACTGTGTTAATGATTCTAGATAGATCAAAATGACCATTATAGGCTAACAAAATATGAAAATAAAAATAAAATCTAAATGAAAGCTTTCCTAAACAACTCTCTTACATGAAATAAGGAAGATCCTTGCATGATTTGATCTCAGGAATTTCTTTCTTTAAACTGAAAATGTCAACTACAGTTATCTCCTTCCCTAAAGGCAGAATTTTCTCTTCATCCAAAATGCCAACCTTCAGAGAAGGCACAAATAGTCTCAATTTTCCAATATGCAATAAGCAAGCGTATATGAAGGCAGAAGGATTGGTGTTGGGACGGGGAAATGGAGGGGAGGGGTGAGGATTTAGAGTGTATAATTGGGAGGAAGGGTTCAACTTAAGGATGTTAAATGCACAATAGGTGGGCAAAGTGGGTGATTAGTTAATTTCCTTGTTGCAGACATCTCTCCACGGGGATTCCTAAGTTCTTTAATTATAAACAAGATTGTAGACATCTTCCTCTAGGACTTTGCACATAATGCAAGTACAGAGTATTAAAGTACTTGAAGTTTTTTTTCACTTGGGAAGTCATGCTTGATGATCGAGACAAAAATCCTTACCTTAGAATATAACTTAAAAATTCCAAATAAAAATAATGGAGAGCAGAAAATAGCAAAAAAGGGTTTAAACTTGATATAGGGAGAAGATAAGAGGCACAATTGTGGGGGGGAGGGGGTGGTGTTGTTTGGATTGTGTAGAATTCTTCTACCCCTGAATGGATGAACACTAGCACTCATAAATGAGAGGCTTTGGTCCCTTCTCTTATTAATTTACTCCATATCTGCTGCTCATGGTCAAGAAAGAATATTCGAGGCCAACAAAGTCTTTGCAAGAGTAATCTAAACTACCAGAACGAGAAGTAGAGCGTCAGCGAGAGAGAGTAAGTGGGAAGATATGGCACTTAAGTTTATATTCTGCTATACATAGTCGCAGGTTGTAAACTAACATGGTTATTGAGCAATGTATGGTAGTGGTTTATTTTTTATGCAACTATAAAGCCTTATATAGTAGCACCTAAATAATTATTGTACAAAAGTTGAGGAGAATTTTTTTCCTCCGCCTGAACCGAATAACCTTGACTATATGTATTTTTTGGTTACGAAGTTCATTATCTTTGCAAAGTATGTCATTGAATCTTATTTATCTTGTAGTGGGTGATTTTAGACAACGAATCACAAATCACTCCTTGTTATTTAAAGGAACTAGAGAAGAAAAAAACGAGAGAAAATTAGGAGCGGTTATGATTTTCAATTGTTTGGTAACTTTCATATGTTCATTTTAAATATTGCTCGATAGTAATTGAATTTTTTTTTTAAGTTAAATACTTTAGTTATAATATAGTAAATGTGATTTACCCAAAACCGAAATGCTGTCTTTCACAACATCAGCCAACCCGCTGGAATCTACATGTCTCTCAAG
The DNA here is from genome assembly GCA_016808115.1 of Tetrastigma voinierianum. Lineage (NCBI taxonomy): Eukaryota > Viridiplantae > Streptophyta > Magnoliopsida > Vitales > Vitaceae > Tetrastigma > Tetrastigma voinierianum. The sequence continues at coordinate 55,826 of JAEQBH010003336.1, read as the reverse complement.
AGGCATCTATTAAGACAGAACGCCCAATAGGACCCACACATCCATACAACACGAATTATATATTTTATACAAAAAGAGTTCAATTACAATTGGTTTTGAATACAATTTATCCAAAACTAAGTCTTTTGCCCAGATTTTTACAAAATCATACGCGCCACATGTGCACATTTCTTCAAGTTTCTGGGTGTCCCTGACGTCCCATCCCCAAAGGCCTTCGACAATTTAAATAGTTTCCACGTACGAAGAACGCCAAGAATAAATTTTCCTACTTTACATTCCCACCTAACGCTACAGAATTGACACCAAACATTCAACACATGTTATACCCATGTTAATATACTAAGCATGTATATATTAACCAAAACTTACACATGTTATTTATTCATAGCAATAACACAAAATTTGGCTCACATGGGCCAATAGTCAATCCAAATTCATTCATCTTGAATGGCCTACGTAAAACCATAATCGCATGTTATTCATCCACAAGAACACAACATTACTTCCTCACAATATGCCACACGACAACTGGATCACCCAAACCACACCCGGATTTCTTCACCACCCAAATCTTAATCGAAACCACCCGCCATCCGTGCCTTAAGAAATCCCTACCCATTAAAACGAATTTTCAGATAAAGAGGAAACAAAGAGAGTAAAAACTCCCACCTTCCCGAGTTTGCCAAACTCCCTAAAATTGGCACCCCCGTGTCCTCGTCACAAAGCAACTTCATTTATTGATCATCTGAGTTCGTTCCGATCGCCGGAAAATCTAGAGAGAAGTGAGAGCTTCTCACTCTAGATTTCTCCTTCCTCCTCCGTCAGCCTCCTCCCCTTTCCTCTCCCAAACCGACGGTCAAGGCCGTCAAGAGTAATTGTCCTCTCACTTGCCAAGTGTCGCTCTTCCATCGCTCGCCGATTACACCCTTATCCTTATCCATCTACTGGTGATTTTCACCCACCCAAGACGACGCTACGCTTGCTCCTGCTTTATCCCACTTGACCTCAAGTTTGACTCCAGACCGTGACTCCGACATCGTACGCCATGGCCACCCAAAATGTGCCAGTGTCCCGCATCCCTCTCACAGTTAAAAACGTGAAATTTTCGACCGCTCCCTGACTCTACGAAATTTGACGCGGTAGTTGGGATTACAACAATCTAACTACAGGCCCGTCATTATCCGACATATTTGTAAAATTCCGATTTTGATCAACACTGGTTTTCATATTCCTTAACCCATTTTCTGCCTCATAAGAATGGCTCTCCATTATGACTCTAACTTGAGACACCCCTTATGCCCTTACCAAATTTTTTTTATTTTCCACAGTTCAAAAAAACAACAAGAAGAATATTAAAACGTAAATATAGTTGGGTAAGGATTTTACTAATGTTTGATGACCTTAAATATAATCCTCGAGCATATATTGATAATGTCAAAGACATTACATTTAAAAAAACATAAAATATCAAAAGTGTGAGTTTTCTTTTTCTTTTTTTTTTTGGATTTAGCTAGTTGTTATCTCTTAGTAGTATTTGTTGTTAATCAACTTTTAACCTAGAAAAAACCCTAACGGTCTCTTTCTTAGTCTCATATTGTTCTTTCTATCTTTTTTTTTTAAGCAAAAAGGGGTAAATTTTTTTTGTCTTTTTTTGGCTTGAAATCACCATCTGTACATTTTTTTTTTACCATTTTTTTTCAATAAAATGGTTCTTCTATAAAAAACTATCATTTTAATTTATTTTTTCGTGTTTTTATTGTCGTATTGTGCGATATATGGTTTGTGTAGTTTTAATACGACATATTAGTTTTCGTCTATTTGTTGCGGTGTTTTCTTACGCAGAGCGATTCAAACGGTAAAATGTATTCAATACATATATACATCAAGTCAAATCACTAATATGTCGTAACCTAAGCCATATACGTATTATAATAATCATGCACTATCGGTCATATAAATAGCCAACTTATCGTGGTTTTTAACCTTGATGTCAGACATCGTCTTCGAAGCTTTTAGCAAATTCGATTATGTGTTTTTATCAAATCTATTGTCAATTTAAATCAATAAAATTATTATCCTTAAAAAAACATAAAATATTAATCACTTTTAATAATTGCTTAAAATTTATATTTTACAAATTTGAATTCCTATTTATGTTTTTTTTTTTTTTTTTATAATAAGAGGCCTGTTACACAATGGGCCAAAATATGGAAACATGAGACACGTCTGAGGCCCAGCGCACTTTCGCCCATCTCCGACGTCCGTGAGGAAAGGAAACCATGCGCCCGCTAATACCTAAAATTTTTAACTCTATCCAACTTAATACGAAAATCTTTAAGAGAAAATTTTCTATTTTCTATTCAAACTTTTCAAAAATGCCGAAACACGTTTAGCTATTTAAAATTAAATAAAACAAAATTAAAACAAAAGAAATAAATTCACTATTTTTAACATTTTATATACGAATCAAAACTGCTTACGTCGTTCCTTGTTCGAATTAAATCGAAAAATAAAGTATATTTTATTTTCAATATTTTATAACTTCATTTTCAGGTTTGTTTTATAGGTCGGGATTTTCTATTCTTTATTAATCGTTTGCATGAACGTATTTTCTAAAACGAAACTACAAAGACACACATCAAATTTTCATATTCAATTTCGATAATTGAAAATTTTTTAACTGTCGTATTTAACGTATTCTAATATTTGGCCATTTAAAATACGCTTCGCATCAATTGCATTAAAAAATAAAGAATAAAGAAAACTGCTTTCAGAAAATCATTTTATTAAAAATGAAGTTTAATGAAAATAATGGAAACGCTATTAAAATAATAAGTGCTATTATACACAATCCCGCAAGTTGAAATCACGGTAAGAAAATCGCCGAAAGACGAAAGGAAGAAAATAAAGAAGATACCACAATCCCGTGAGCCATGACCAATCGACAAATCTCGCTGCTGATTTAATTTAAAACAAGAAACACGTACGCTTCGATTCATATATAAAATATCAAAATAAATAATTCATTTTTATTTTCAAAATACGTTTATCTAATTTTCGTAATTAAACATATTTTTTTTATTTTCAAAAAATTTAAATAGAGAAAACAAAAAAATTTCCACCTACAGGACCTAAGCCAATCCAGAAAGCTTAGGAGCAAACGAAGAAAGAAATGCATTCCTGTGTGTATGGTCGGCAGTGTCAAGAGTGCTCTTGCATTTCCTCGCTCCGCTCAATCTCTGCGTTTTTCCCAAATATTGGGCAGCGATTATCTGGAGCAACGTAGGTGAAGCCTTCTTTCTCCATCTCCAAACAGGTATGTTTTTTCCCTGTGTATTTGACTCCAATTTCTGCTCCTTTCATGTTCGAAGTTCATTTTGTTTCCGTATGCAAAATTTAGTGTTAGAATTTTCCGGTGAAGATAGCTGAAAGGCATTGAGGAAATGTGCCATGAAAATTAAAAAATCAGCTTACAAGTTGGTTGGGTTTGAGTTTGATAACATAAATTCAGCAATGCCATCATGGAGCAGAAAATGTCAGAACGAGGTCACTTGTTCTGTTCCGAAAGCCCTCAGTTTCCACCTGTTTGATTTATATTAACGCCTTTGAATAGAGACCAATTAGTTAGGCCCATTGAATGTCCATGATTCCAGACGCCGTTGGGTTCTGAAATTCATTTGTTTTGGAATCCAAGCACGCTTCTCAATTGGGGTTTCTTGCTAACAATGAAAAATGTTAGTCAGGTTTTTTGGGAGATTATCTTCCCCAATTGCTTTTACTTCCAATTTTGTTTTTTCTTATGGGTGCTTTTTGTTCTTCCCCTGTCACACTTTTCTTGGTTTCCTGCCATCACTTCTCACTTCTTCTTTCTTATAATGGATATGAGGCAATAATCCAGCAGCTGAGGAGGCGGTTTCAACATCTGGAAAAGCCTTTAAAGCAATCTCTCAGATCATTGTTATCCATGATAAATGATGTAATCCAAATGTGTTTTTCAGAGCTGAGTTTGAACATTCTGTTTGAAATACTTAAATAATGATTGCCCAGGGTTTGCTGTAGGCTTTCCTTTTATAGACCTTAGGTGACATTCTCCTCTTCGTTCTCTGCCTTGAAAGTTAGTGAAGCATTCCTTTTATAGACCTTAGGTGACATTCTCCTATTCATTCTCTGCCTTGAAAGTCAGTGGAGCGTGAATATCTTTTTGTCTTGGACGCCTGTCAGACAAGTTTATTGAGGATGATTCACAATTCAGCGTATCATCCTATGTGTCCAATGCTCAGGAGGCACATGTTCTTGTTTATCCTACTACAAGGCTCAAGCATACCCGTTTCAACTAGGTCATGATGAAGGCTTAGGAAACGGATATGCTCAGTGCGTATCTTAATATAGTAGACTTCGTTTTTAAGGCGCTGGGCGTGTAATGCCAGGATTTTATGTATAGGAGTCGAGCGAAGTTAGATCGGTCCACTCCACTGTCCACCTCATAGCCAAAGATACCCACCAACTAAGAGCTATTGTCCGTTAACTTAAAAAAGACAGTAGCCATATAAAAGAGTGCAATTGGAGAAAGTTGGATTTGTTGAATGGAGTTATTTTCTTTGCTTGATTGTTCTTGAGTGAGATTTGTCAAAATAGTATTACTCATAGTCATTTGTGCATTTTTCCAAGGAATTTAGATGCCATAGGGTGATCATCTTTTGGGACATTCTTTCTTCTCATCAGATCACAGCAAACACAAATTTTTAGGATAATTTCTGTTTTCAACTTTGCAAAAATGATTTAAGTTCCCATTTTCTTTATCCAATATGGGATTATCTGTTCTGGTCTTGATTCATATATCTTTGGTACTAAAACAGGTTTGCAGTGTGAGAAAAGCTAGCTGTTTGCTTTAGAGATGACTGTGTGTGGATTGGCCGGTAGACCCTTGTTGTATCGTCTCCGCAAGCCTGCACAAGAGCCATTGTCACTAACTGGACGAGTTCCTGATTTTCTAAACATTAGGAAATCAAGAGAGAGCATGGAGTTACTTTGTCTAGAAAGGTATTTTATTGTTTTTTATTATCTCCAACCACTGAACTTTCTTGTGGTGGATTAAAAATACCATTATTTTCTTCCCACATGCAGAAATTATTGGACTGGTTCAATGCGGAGATGCAACGTGCAGAGAAATCACTTGATCAAGTGTGCCATGGATTCTTCCTACAGCGACATGGCTAATGATCCAACTGGTAAAATTTACTTTCTGCACTATTTCATGCTCGGTTGATGTCTCTACATCATTTCTAATGATCTCATTAAAGTTGAAAATGCAATACTTTACCATGCATGTTCATTTGGTCAGCCTTTTGGAAGACAAATAAAATACATGCATTTTCAACCATGAGGTTCTGTATATGAGATTCATCTAAGAGTGGAGCATCTTGGGACATTGATTTAGTTATTTCTTTGCTTGTGTGGCTTAAAGCTTTACTTTGTTGATCTTTTCATTTGGCTTGATTTGGAAATCTAAGGTCTTCTTTGGTAGCAGCAGGAGTGAAATCTATTCCTGTTTCCTAAAACCGAAAAAAAAAGGAAAAAAAGTACAGGTTCACACACTTGGTTCAGGATTCTTTTTGCTTATCATTATTATATTTGTTTGTTGTTGCCTTTTCATTTCTTTCTTTTCTTCTTTAACAACCAGCCATTTTCATTTTTTTCCTGCCAAAAAAACAGTTGTAAAGAGGTGTCTATAAATGATGTGGAGAATCAAAGATTGTAAAGCTGGGTTTTATTGTTCCTAGAACTTATATGATCCTAAAAGTAATTTAGCTCACATGTGATGGTAATTTGAAATTGGGTTACAAGACTCAAACTCTTAAGGAGTTGGAAACCATGCTTGCTCACATGATCATGTCTGGTACACCCTTGTTTTGAACTGCCGACCTCTTTTTTTCAAAATGTTTGAATGTTCCTACTGTCCCAACTATCTGTCTATTTTTCTTTCCTGACAAGCAAGACATACCCCTGGCCCACAGCACTAGATTGATTTTTGAAGAGCTTTTTATCAATGTTGGTTCCAAAACGATGGTTGGTATCCTTATGTAAGACCTAGCTCATCGGAATTTAGTCACACTTCCTAGAAGCTAATTATTTGTAAAATGTAATCTTCTTTGGCACAAATAATGTTTTTTTTTTAATTATTTTGTTTACTGGTTGATCTTTGCAAGATTATTATTATTGTTGTTGTTTTTGTTGTTATTGTTGCTGCTGCTAGTATTATTATTTCATTCTGACCCAAGCTAATGGTTTTAGTTCACCAGCCAATAGGAAAAATGAGCAGTTCCACATCTGAAAATTTATTTTTTACTGTCATTATAAGTACAGCCATCTTTCCTAGAATCAACATGAGAGACCCCTACAAAAGACTCGGTATAAGCAGGGAGGCTTCTGAAGAAGAAATCCAAGCTGCAAGGAACTTCCTGATACAGAAATATGCAGTGCACAAGCCAAGTGTGGAAGCAATTGAGTCTGCACATGACAGAATAATAATGCAGAAGTTCTATGAAAGGAGGAACCCAAAAATCAACATCAAGAAAAGGGTTAGGGATGTAACTCAGTCCCGTGTTGTCCAGGCTGTTGTGAGCAGATTCCGTACCCCGTCTATGACTTCATCATAAAAACATCAATTACATTTATAATACTTGGGGCTCTCACTGTTCTCTTTCCGACAGAAGAAGGCCCTACTCTTCAGGTTGCCATTTCCCTGATCATGACCATATATTTCATATATGATCGACTGAAGAGCAAAATGAGAGCTTTCCTCTATGGGTATGTGGTGTGATATCCATTAGACCCTTTCATTACTTCACAGATATTCTAGTTCCCCTTTCAGCAATCACACAATCATCGTATCTCTCTAAATTTAAAGAATATCCAAATTAAATTTGATGTTTCCATCAGCAGCCATGGCCATTCCTAACTCCCTTAACTCCCAACTCCCAAACTTCCAACTCAAAGCATTAAAAAAATCTTAGTTGTTATAGTGGTAGATATTTCATCTCTCAAATTTTGATTTATTGGTCTGCAATAGCAGGAGCTTTTATTCTTTCGTGGCTTTGGGAACCTTCTTGATGGTGTCTAGGATTCCACCTATACTTAAGGGGCCAAGGAGTTTGAAGTGACAACTTCATTGGACATCCTATGTACTTCTGCCTCTTCTACCCATTCAATAGTACTCCTATCAATTCTTCAAGGAACCCCAATTCTATTGATGAGCCAGATTTTGGCGTCCCTGGCTGTTCAACAATTCAATTTACGCCTATATAGAGCAGGTCGGTGTTTGCATTGAATTGAATGGCTTTCGGAGATTAGAGCTTTTGGGGAAGTGTTGCTTTGTTGAAGAATGATAGACGATCGGAGGAAGTGCACAGAACTGGTAATGCATTGAGAAAGTAAATATTGCTCACTCGTTAGGAGTTGTGTTGTGTTCTTGTATTCTATGTCTCTTTCAACAGATTTTTTTTTTCCTTTTCAACTCCTTAATTCATTGTGTTCCTTTGAGTTGAGTTTTGGGTTGATGATCCATGGATCCAGGTTATACTTATTGAAAGTAATACTAGATTCTTAAGTTTAGAAGTATATACTTTTAGTTTTATACATTTTATTATTATTATTATTATTATTATTATTATTATTATTACTATTATTACTGAGATTTTAATTTAAAAACAATTCGTATTTTGCTATTGGAATTTCAGTTAAAAAACGAAGTCATATTTGGAAATGGGTTCCTTTTATTTTATAATTGTATGACATGGCTGTTCAGTTGTAACAAAAACTAAAAAGTAATTTTTGACAATAGTAAGGAACTTTTTTTTTTAATACACATTAGTAAGGAACTTGGTAGGCTATTAAAATTGTTTTTTTTTTTTTTTAAACAGTTATTCATTTTACGTATTTTATTTTGTCGAGTCCGAACCATTTAAGTTAGGTCTTAGGGGCGAAATTATTATTATTTTTTTCATAACGGGACATTTGGCCAAAACTTATGAGGGGCCAGCTTCCATCCGACCAAAAATCCCATACACAGAGAAGTGCCGACCGCAAATTAAGAGCATCTCCAACCCGCCGCCATAACAATCGCAAATCATTCACCAGCCAAAACGGATCCCAATCCGTCAAGATACCCTCCAACGGGATTCCATTTCAATCATCAAAATTCGGAACCCCACTCGCTCCAAATTAGTCGCACATGAGTTTGCATAATTCGAGGGAAAAAACAACTCCGTTCAGCCGTTTGAATCGGGAGAAACCGAATGTTTTGAACTCCCAACGGATACAAAATTTTTTTTATAAATAACCAAACACAAAGAAATATTTGCACTAATGTATCCGAGGGAAGAGAAGAGAAGGGAAGAAGAAGGGAAGAACAGGGATTCCTATCACGGATGCCTCCGTCCAAAATCAATGGCCGCCTCATCTCCGACTTCAAAATCTCTTCTCATGTACCGCCGCCCACCGCCGCCGCCTCCATCCAAACCCCCCTTCCCTTCCTCCTCCCTCTCCCCATCTCCTCCACCCATCCTCCCCCCCCTTTCCTTCTCTCCAAATGTTCGATCTTCAAATTTCAAGAGTCGCATCAACCCCACCCCACCCCCACCCAACACGTTTTTTGTTTTAAGTAAATTTAAAACTTGTTTTAAGTATTTGAATTGAAAAAACTTTAAATCACAATTTTTTTGTAAATGTTTTCAAATACAAATAAAAACATTTTTATTTGATATGAATTAATTTATTTTATTAGCCTACGAATATTTTTATTAACTTATAATTGCTTTAAAAATAATATTATAAATAAAATATTATTAATAAATAAAACCATAAATCAGCATTTTTTGTGAATAATTTTAAAATAAAAATTTAAAATAAAATGTTTTACTTTGGATATAAATTAATTCTATTTTATTAACCTACAAATATTTTAATTAATTTCTAATTATTTACAGAAAATAATATTATAAATAACACATTATTAATAAATGAAAAACCATAAATCATATTTCTTTATGAATAATTTAAAATAAAATGTTTTACTTGATATAAATTAATTTATTTTATTAGCTTACAAATATTTTAATTAATCCTTTATTGGTTTTTTTTTTTTCTCCTATAGATGGATTATCAGTACGATGTTTCGTTCACTAATTTATTAATGAGCGATGACAACGTATGTGATGAAGTTGGAGACGATAATCCCGACGTGATTAATTCAGTCATTAAATTAAAATGTCATTGCACCTACTTCTGAGAAAATGCACAAAGATAAAAAAATTTCACTCAATGAAGATAATCTCCTGTGTCAGGTGGCTCAACACAGTTATAGACAAGAAGAATCGAACAACAACAATCAGGGTCATTTGAAAAGAATTTTGAATTACTTTAGAGTAATGGAGGAAATCACATAGAGCGTTCTCAAAGCTTCTTGAAAATCACGCGATATTATCGGCAAAATTGGCTGATTTACACAAGAGAGAGTAAGACAACAAAGTGGACAAACAAGTAAAATGGAAGGGTAAGGTTCATATTTTTATATAATTACTATTTTTAAATGTTAATTTTTTATATCGCCGTTAATCCATTTGTAAATTCTTTAAATTTTGTCAAGCATGAGAACTCAGACACTTCATTGGTTGGGAAACCATTTTCAAAGATGAGCATCACGTAAATATCAAGTCGTGAGCAAAATGGACTGATACTATATCCAACAAAGCAAAAGTCATACAAGTATGAGTCCTACTGGGTTTTCCATCAACCCAACAACTGCTTTTTAAGGATGAAAACGAATTTCCCAATCTCGAATAGACCACCGCGTAAAGGCTTCAAAGAAACAAGCTAAAGATAAAAACAACCTCATTAATGACTCTGAAGGCTCGATAACAACCGAGCGATGACAACAGAGGATAGAACTCGCACATGCAAAAGCGAGGATGAGAGAGCATTAGCTCAACATGCACAATTAGCTCAACAAGCGATACAATTAATTAATGATCAGAAAAGGAACGAACTTGAGGAAAAGCGTTTAGCATTGCAAATTATGCAAACTGACACAACTAACATGGATCCAGCCACTGCAGAGTATTGGGAGAATCTCAAGTTGGAGACCATGAGAAAGAGAACTTTTAATGTGTAGTGATTGATTTCTACTATTATTTCTACTATTATTGTACTGACTTTTCTACTCATATAATAAAATTACTAGTTTATTGAATTTTGCAAATTCAAATTACACATCATATCGCTTAACTCTATCGCCTATATCATAAGCTTACACTGCTCAATAAGATCATACTGCACTGAGAATGACTCTCGCATTGCTCCTAATCCGATGATGAGTTTGAATGAAGTCTACGAACTCGTGTATGCACATGAGATACTGAACTATTGGATTTTCACCACTTCCATCAAAATCATTATCATTTAGCTCCTTCATCCTCACAATCATATTATGCATTATTATGCATGCTTTCATAATATAAGCAAGCGCTTTCTTCATCCCAAAACGCAATATTCACGTGACAATTGCAAACGGGCTTGAAGCACCCTAAATGCCCGCTTCTACATCTTTTCTTATGTACTCGCACAAGCAAAGATAATGTTTTTTCTTCAATCCTCGCATTAACTTCGAATTGTTCACAACCGACCAATTGGGATAAATACCATCACTAGATAATATCCCATTGTATAGTCGTGGACCATTAATTCTATACTAATGAGGAGCCCACCTTCGGGCCAATGTTGCAACACAGGGATCGTTTCTAAACATCGATGTCATTAAGAGATCCGGAAGCCCAAAGAAGGCATGCCATATCCAAGATCTCGAGAAGCCACGCTTCTAAAATTATCAGAGGCTCACAAGAATGCACTCAAACGCCAGACATACCTTGCCATGTACCGACAATTCTTCCACTTCCAATGCATACAATGACACGCCCAACATGCCGTAGAGTTCTCGTTGTTCACCAATCGCCAAGAATCGTTAATGTCGCTATTGTTCTGCACCTCAAGTATCATCGCCAAACACGCTAATAATCGCCAGACAAACCTTCTAAGACTCTCTATTGGTGTTGCTTCTCCAATCCGCACGTATTCATCTACAGACCAATGGGTGTTCCATGTTAAGAATTCTCGAAAGTTAGCTGTTACTCGAGAAGACAAATTCGAGATTTCCGATAGCATCCGTTGTTCGAACGAAATATGGATCATATCGCTCCACCCCGCTCACACCACAAAGAGGACGCACCATCCGGGAACCTCCTTCAAAAAAGCATCATATACACAATTCGAGCGAAATAATCGTGGATAGAGTCTTTCAGACCTTCAACTCCTCCGACCACGACGAATGATCCACGGCTCCCGAATCCGAATCCACGACGTTTATTCCTTCTTTTCGCTTCCGACTCTTCTTCCTTTGGCCAAGTAAAAGATATCCCATTCATCATCTGAGCCTTCATCAAACGAGATATCTTCTAAAATATCGCGATAACGCATCCATGCACTCAGAAGCTTATACATAATCGAGCTGATTTAACGTAAATCGCTATGAGACTCATTGTCATATTTATAGAAGATTTTGTAGTTATGAAATTTTGAGTTTTTAAAATTTTTGAAAATTTGAAAATTAAAATTTTGAAAATTTGAAAATTTGAAACTTTGATTTTGAAATTAAAATTTAAAATTTCAAATCAACTGCCAATTTTAAAATTTTCAAATTTGAAATTTTTAAAATTTCCAAATTTAGATATTTTGTACTTGCCAGTTGATTTCAAAATTTTAAATTCTTTATATTCGATTTTATAATTTCATCAATTACATTTTATGACTAAATAAAACATATTTAATAAATAAAAATTATAATATATTTTATATTAAAAATATAATAAAATATTAAAATAGATACTCATTCGAGACTACACAGAGCTGATAGTTATTAATTACGATTCGTGCCTAATACCGTTTATGCTCCATTTATAACTTTAATCCCAAACTGAGCCTTTACCACGGAATGCTCTAATAAAATAAGATGGGGACTGGACTAAACTGGAGCGTACAAATGGGATCTGATTCCCTCGATCATATTCATGAATCATATCCCACCTCCTATCTTCTAGTACCCTCAGCTAAAGCATACTCGCCGGCTTAGTGAGCCACCGTAGTTGTAGAATAATTTTAAAAAATATCCTTATAAAAAGTAAGTGAGAAATGTTTAAAGAAAATTGGGGGATTCTTAAATTTTAGGGGTTTACCCGAATAATCTCGTATTATCCTTATGAAAGATATTTATTAAAAAGATTGGGGTGAGAGTGCCTTGGGGATAGTGGTACGATCGATCTTCCTCAACAATTCATTCGTTGCATCGCCATCTTCTCCGTTGTTGGTGAGGCGGTGAGATAGCCTCCACAACTAATATTTCTATTTACTACCGTTTTGCTTTAGATATCACTTCGCCCTCTCTCTATCACACACCCATGGCTTCTAGGTTTCTCTCTTCCAGACTCTTCCAAACCCTTAAAACTACCAGTTCCACCTGCCGCCTCCGCCACCTCTCCACGGCTGCAGCTGCGGCGGCCGCGCCGACCAAGGAGGTGTACGAGGATGCAGATGGAATTAGCATGAAGGGGGTTAAAATTTCTGGAAGGCCCCTTTACCTTGATATGCAGGCAACGTCTCCTGTGGACCCTAGGGTTCTCGATGCTATGCTTCCGTACTATCTCCACAGCTTTGGGAATCCTCATTCCCGGACTCATCTCTACGGCTGGGAATCGGATAACGCTGTTGAGAAGGCTAGGGCGCAGGTGGCGGCGCTCATCAACGCTTCTCCCATGAGACGTTCACCCGGCGCCACTGAATCCAACAACACCCCGTCAAAGGCGTCATGCACTTCTACAAGGGACAAGAAGCGCCACGTCATCATTACGCAAACGGAGCACAAGTGTGTTCTGACTCTGCCGTCATTTGCAGCAAGAAGGTTTCGCTGTGACATACTTCCTACGGTCTGATGGGGATTGTTGATGCTGATCAACTTCGGGCCGCGATTAGCCCGGATACAGTCTCTGTGTCGTGGTGATGGCGGTGAATAATGAGATTGGCGTGATTCAGCTGATTGATGAAATAGGAAAGATTTTTGTAGAGAAAGCTGTGTTCCGGTTTCATACTGATGCGGCTCAGGCTTTGGGCAAGATTCCCATTGACGTGGAGAAGATGAATGTGAGTTTGATGTCTTTGAGTGGACACAAAATTTATGGGCCCAAGGGAGTTGGGGTCCTGTATATGCGGCGGAGGCCGAGGATTAGGGTTGAGCCGCAGATGAATGGTGGTGGGCAAGAAAGGGGAATTCGCAGTGGGACAGTTCCAACACCGCTGGTTGTGGGAATGGGGGCTGCATGTGAGGTGGCAATGAAGGAAATGGAGTATGATGATAAGCGAATATCTGCTTTCTAGTAAACAGAGGCTTCTTAATGGGATCAACGCAAAACTTGATGGTGGTGGTAAATGGGAGTAAGGACAGGAGGTATGCTGGGAATTTGAATTTGTCTTTTGCTTATGTTGAAGGGGAGAGTTTACTAATGGGGCTGAAGGAAGTGGCAGTTTCCAGTGGGAGTGCATGTACAAGTGCAAGTTTGGAGCCCTCATATGTTCTAAGGGCGTTGGGGGTGGATGAGGATATGGCTCCATACCTCTTGGCTAGGTTTGGGATTGGGAGGTTTACCACAGAGGCCGAAATTGATAGGCCGTGGAACTCACGGTGCAGCAGGTGGAGAAATTGAGAGAAATGAGCCCACTTTATGAAATGGTGAAGGAAGGAATTGATATTAAGAGTATACAGTGGGCACAGCATTGAGATGTAATGTTGCAGTGAGCATGTTACAAGTGCGCAAGGCAGTGTTGCTTTTGAACTTGGACCCGTAGAGACAAAGTCTGTGAGATAAACTATTCAACATTATGGGAGTATCAGTGATGTTTCTCCCAGGTTTTCTTTCACTTTGTGTTACGCTTTTTTTCAATGTTTAGAAGATCTCTAAATATTGACTTTGGCTTGAGGTGGCTGCCTGAATAATTTCTAATGCTTATACAGTTATGTACCTTTAGTTGGTTGAGATATCATTTTAAAATTTTCTTGCTATAGTTGCTGAATCCTTTGTTTGTATGCCTTCGCATGGTCCAATTTCTGTGTTTTGCAACAGCAGTTACTAATAATCAATATCCATGGTGAAGATGCCATATTTGAATACTCTTCAATTGTTGCATCTCCATATGAGTACTCAACAAGATCAAACACAGTTGTTGCCTGCTTTTCTCTCTGCCAGTTGGTGGTAGGAGGGGTTTTGGGGGCTGCCAGGTTTTGCAGGCTGTTTCTGGTGTTTCATTTGGGTCTGTTCGCTTTTTGTTTGTGCTAAAAGGTCAGGTTGTTTCTTGTACTCTCTTGAGTCACCATTTTGGCTGCTCTTTTTCGAATATATATATTTTTTACCTATAAAAAAAAAGGTGTTACAAAATCATAGATCAAACTAAATACTAGAAGGTGGCTTATTACTTCATAACATCTGGACAAAGGTCTTGGTAAATTATGTCCCATGAACTGAATTAGAAATGGATAGAGAGAGCAGCATGTTCTATTCTTTGTGTTAGGTCAAAACATTTTTAATTAAAAGCATCGATCTGAAAAACTGTCGATCAAGGGGCGTACTCAACCGCCATCCACAATTTACATTATCAATGAAGTTCAATAGAGAAACACACTTAACCGCCCCCAACCCTCAGTCCTACATCCCTCGCATTACACACAAAAGTCCAACAGAGAATCTTAATTTTTCCTCAGGATTTGGGATCATTGTCAAATTGGATCTAATTAAGATTTTCTTTAGCTTAAATGTCATTGAGTTCTCCTCATCAAAAGTCCACTACTCTTTCTCGCGGAGACACCAAAGAAAGAAAAAGAAAGAAGATCATATTGCACTATCTCTGCTCATCTTATGTCTATATCTTTCATCTTTCAATGTAGAAGGAGCTTTTTCATGGAATAACGAAATACCCATTGAAGATTAAGGATGGCTAACAACATGTTGTGCATGTTTTTTGTTATTTTCAATAGATAAGGGTGAAGTTTGTAAATTCCTTCCCAGCTTTATGAAGACCGCATTTATGTGTCTCCTTATTAAAAACATTGTTGTTAGATCTCCCCACATGCTCTAGGTCAGGGAAGAAAAGAAGACTAATACAGCCCAAACAAAGAATACGGCTTGATTCTCATTTTAAAAGGAGTTATAAAGGGGTTTCATTGGGAACATACTCTTATCCTCCTTCCAATGCAATCTATTCTTCCCTGGCTTTAGCACTCTGAGGTCATGGATGAGCACGTTGAATTGCATTACAACTCTTAACTCCTAACTCCTAATCTTGAGAATGTCTTTTTACCAAGACATGACAAGAGCCATCTCCCTTCCCTTTTTTATAGGTAACAAAGAGTATTGAAAAAGCACTGTAAGGGATGGGTGGAGGTTCCAGCCTGAACCCAATGTGGACAAAAAAAGAAAACTATTTACCTATAAAAAGTATTAAAAAGAGCTAAACAAGAGGCACCAGTACATTATGACATACAATGAACCGCGAAGAAGTGTCAATAAAATGAATGGAAAAACAAAAACTTCTCCATTCCTTGCCACCCATAACTTAGCTATTGTTGCATTCCTTGGACGGCTGAGAAATCACTTCCTTAAAGGACACTTGCCTATCTATCAGCTGGTGTTCAGAGAAGATAAAGTTCTTGTGGCAAAAATTTTCCCATCCACCTCTATTTGCTTTCCGCGAACTCATATGAAAGCTTTTCTTACTTTTATAGTACATAAACCACCTCCACTTCTCCATATTTACCTTGGGTTATCTTTCTCCACTGGTGCTCAAGGGCATATCTCTGCAACCATTTAACTTACAGTGCTTTATTAAGAATGTTCAACTCTCTAATCTCTAAACTGTCATTTTTCTTATTTTCATAAACTGTTCTTCAATTCATGAGGTGCATTTGTCTCTCTTTAGAAATGTGAGATTCCACTCTAAGAGAGATCCTTAAGATATTCTTTTAGCCTTGTACCCACTTTCCTAGGGATATGAAGTATATAGGAACTCTGAGAAGGCACTTATTCTTCTAGCCTTCTACTCACTTTCCTAGGGACATGAAATATATAGGAACTGAGAAGCACTTTTTTATTAGGTCAGTCATCCAAACTTGATAAGCATTTGCTCTTCAAAGGATTATCTTATTTTAAGCCTTCAACTTGATCTATGCCAACAGATTTATGAGAATCACCAAATGGCACCCCCAAGATAATGTGAGGCTCCAAACCTTGCTCTCTTGTACACAAAGAAGTTAAAATGTCCAAATCTTCCTTAATTTTACCAATCAGAATTACTACTAAAGAAAAAGCACCCCTAAAAAACTACCTTTTTATATCTATTTTGGTGTTGGGTTAGATTGTACATAACGGACAACTCTTTGTGTCAATGCTGATTTTGTGGATTAGTTAAGTTCCCAGAGTCTGCTAGTTTTTGTGTCTATGCACTCCTTTCTCTTGGTTCTTTTGTATGGCATTTTCAGTATATGCTTTTTATACAATTGCTTTACTTATTAAAAAAAACATCTTTCTTCTTGCAACTTAACTTCAAGTCGACACGAGCTCAAAATAAAAGGACCCACTGATATTTCAATTGTTCAACATTGGCCTTAGGAAACAAAGGTATCATTTGCAAATAAAAGATGGGAGACTTCCACCACTATATGCCCCCTTGCCTCAATCTTTAGAGCCACTTACAAAAACCTTCTTGAACTATCTTTGAGATCGGTGAATGTGAATTCTTTATAACTAGAAGAAAAAAGTAAGGTCAAAGAGGTTCTTCCTAACTTGAACCTTTGTAACTTGTAAAGAACTTTGTTTGGGAGTTGTTAATGAGAACTCGACATCCATAGAGATTTAATAACGATCTTAATCTACTTTAGTTCAAACATATATACTCTATGACTTGTTAATGAGTTCACACTTATGATTGTTAGGATTTTCCTTTAGTCCAATCACTGCTTTTGTTTAGAGTTCTTTTCCTTTGTCTCTACCTCTCTCTCATCTATGGCATTAGCAATCAAGGTTGCATCAAGAATTTATCTGTCCTCCATAAATGTATTTTGATTCTTTTTTTTTTTATCAATAAAAGCAAATTATATAGAACAAAAAGGGCCAAAAGTTCCTAACAAGACACTGGGTGAGGATCGAAACAAAAGGAGCCAAAAGAGCGAACAACAAATTTTAGCGTGAAATTGTGGCCAAGAACAACTCCGCCTGCCCAAACCCAAAAATCCTACCTACCCCAACCAAGTCAAAAAATCCAAAACTAAGTTCGTGTTATCAACACTATACATGTTAGCCCAAGTTCACAAATTGGTCATGAAGTTAGCTTTAATCCTTTGAACAAAGGTGACCTCATTCTCGAATACCATCCTATTTCTTTCACGCCATAGAGTCCAAAACATACACAAATGTGTTGCCATCCATATTTTTTTGCGCTTTTTACCCATAGCAGCTCTTTGCCAAGCTAAAAGGGTATGAAGGACCAAACACGAAAAAACCTAACTAGTCTAGTTCCGACAACCTTCAAAGAAAGGTTCCACAAGCGTCTTAAAGCCTTTTACAGCCGAATCAACAAACTGGGCCTATTGGCCTCTCATCCTCCTCACACAAAAAACATCTGTTTGCAAAGCCCTTCCACGACGTTTAAGTTGATCCAATGTGATCACTTTACCCCAAGTAGCTTCTCATGCAAAAAATCCTATTTTTGGAGGCACAACTGGATTCCACACGTAACGATAGGGAACTCACGGGCGGGAGGGGTCAAACCTTTAGTACATGAGCTTACCGAGAACCCTTCTTCCCGAAGCATCCTTCAAAAGTAACTTATCCACCCGAAGGGCTGAAATTTTGTTTAAGAGTTTGTAGGAATCTTTCCACCTCTTCTATCTCCCAATCGTTGAGAGATCTTAGAAGGCTTGGGACCAAGACTTCTTCCCCTTGCCACGATCCCACATGTTCGCACGTGGCCTCTTTATTCGTCAAATTAAAAGGGAGGGGTACCAACATTCCTCTCTCGCACCGAGCATCTTTCCAGAAACTAACCCTCCTTCCATCTTCTAAGGATAAGACCGTGTTTTGAAAAAAGATAGGCCACTTTTTCCTAATTTCCTTCCATAAACTAATCCCATAATTGCCTTTGAGATCACAAGTGTGCCATCCTCCATTAGTCTCGCCAAATTTATTGCATAAAACCTTTCTTCGTAGGGGAGTTTCTGCCGCAAACCGCCAACTCCATTTGCATAACAATGCCTTATTCATCTTAGAGCTTTTCAAATTTCTAGGCCCTCTTTTCTTTTATCTGTGCAAACAATGGCCCAACTCACTAGAGAAGGCTTCTTTTCAAGATCGCTCCCACCCCAAAGAAACTGTCTTTGAATCGTTTCCAATCTAGCACAAACTTTCTAAGACATTTGGAAAAGAGATAGATAAAAGATTGGAAGACTGACAAGGTATTGCGACAAGTGTTAACCTTTCCACCCTTTGAAATGTACCTAATCTTCCAAGAAGCCAACCTCTTTAAATCTCTACCAAGTCCCAAATGACTAGTGCCTTATGATTGACACTTAGGGGAAGGCCCAGTTAGGAAGTAGGGAGGGAACCAACGCCACATCCTAGCTTTGAGGCTAACTCCTCCACATTATCAACATGCCCAATTGGAATGATTTCACTCTTCTTTAAATTAATTTCAAATTTCCGACATCGTTTCAAACCACATCAAAGTTCAAATTTAAGAAACTTTAATCGATCTTATCACCGCGAAAAGAGGAGCGATCATTGGTGTAGAGGAGGTGGAAATGATTCAACTCCTCACCTCTCTCCTATCTACAAACCAACCGCCAAAGAGATAATTTCCCTTCAACACGCTTTATTAGGATGCTGAGAGCTTCCATTTCGATAACGAAGAGGCAGGGGGAAAGGGGATCACCCTATCTCAGGTCCCTTGAGCTTTGGAAGAAGCCAGCCGGGGAGCCGTTGAAGAGAACCGAGAAAGAAGCTGTGGAAATACACCACTTTATCCCTTTCCGCAGTCGGTGCTTCACACCCTTTTAGCCTGGCAAGGGGCCCCCGTGGGTACAAAACGCAAAAGAATCTGGCTAGCTGCACCTCTGTGCCTATTTTGGACCCTATGGAGGGCTAGAAATAGGTTGGTGTTCGAGAATGAGGGCACCAATGTTCAAAAAATCAAAGCTAACTTTGTGACCAATTTGTGGGCTCGGGCTAACATGTATAGTGGGAGGACAAAACGACTCAAGGTGGAATTCCTAACTTGTCAAAAGTAGTTTTTTTTGGCTTTTGTTTGTTGTCAGGGGTGGTTCTCCCGTCCACTTCCCCGTGTACTCCCCGGGAACTTTCCTTCATCTATAATATCCGTTTAATGATCAAAAAATACACCACTTTATCCAACTCATCCACCGATTGTCGAAATCCATCCTACCCATGACTCCGATACGTAAACTCCCCAACCGATGCCGTCATATGCTTTTTTGTATATCCAACTCATAGATCAACCCACACTCCTTCCTTTTCAAGGTTGAGTCCACTATCTCATTGGCGATCAAGACTGCCGAACCCGGCTCTCCCTCCCACAAAAGCATTTTGAGACTCGAGATGACCTTGTCCATGACCCTCTTAATCTTGTTGGCTAACACTTTTGTCAAAATCTTGTATAAGCCTCCCACAAGCTAATTAGTCTTAAATTCTTGAAATCCTCCACAATATGTTTCTAGGGGATCAAAACCAAAAAAGTAGCCTTTAAATTTTTAACAAATCTGCTCTATTCGTGAAACTCCTTGAAAAAACCTAGGACCTCATTCTTCACAAAGTCCTAACTAAAAGACCAGAAAGCTAAGGGGAAGCCATCGGGGTCGGGAGCCTTATCGTTGTTGAGCCCCGAAATAATTGTCTAGACTTCTTCCTCTGCAAAGGCTTCCTCCAACTTAGTAGCATCCTCAGGCCCAATCTCACTAAGAGTAATTTCAAGAAGGGTAGGACGCCAACCGCCTGGGGCCAAAAGCAAATTTTGGAAAGCATCCACCAGTCCTTCCTTGATTTCAACCTCCTTGTTTAACCTTCTGCCGTTGATACTAATGCTTTTGAAACAATTTCTTCTCTTGTGGGCATTAGCCATCTAATGGAAGAACCCCGTGTTCTTATCTCCTTCTTTAGCTAAGTTCTGATATCCGTCTTCTGAATCTCCTCCAAGAGAGCCCCAACTTTAAAATCATCTCGGGCCTTTTAGCACAATCCTCTCACTTCTCAAGACCCAGACCCCTTTCCTTCTCGAGATCGTCCCAGAAAGTCACCCTGCGTAAGGCATCCTTCTTGTTGGTCTCGACTTTGCCAAACACTTCTCTGTTCCAAGCCTTAAGAATACCTTTCAAGGCCTTTAACTTTGCAGTAAGGATAAAGCTAAAGGATCCATGAAACTGAAGATTTTGCCACCACCCTTTCAAAATTTCTTTGAAACTCTCAAACTTTAGCCACATCAATTCGAAACGGAAGGGGGAAGGACCCGTCCTGACACCATCACTGTCCAGTAGAATGGGGAAGTGATTAGAGACTGGCCTTGGGAGACATCTCTGGATCACCTTGCTGCAATGACTCTCCCAATCAGCAGTGACCAGAAATCTATCTAAACGGGACATTGATATACCATTTTGCCCACCCCGTCATGTGTAAGGACCTCCCTGTAGCAGAAGATCTGTTAAGCTCAAGTCATTCAGGATTTCGGAAAACCTTCTCATGGAGTTGGAGATCCTGCCCCCTTTAGATCTTTCAATAGGAGAGAGAATCTAATTGAAATCGCCACCTAAACACCATGGTTCTTCCCACAGGCCTTTGATTGAACCTAACTCTTCCTAAAAAAATTCCTTAAGACTCCTCTCAATCGAGCCATACACCTCGGAAAAAACCCATTGAAACCTCCGCCCCTCCGCCCATTCTGGGGTAAACATACACGAAACCGAGAAACTTCACACCGAGTCCACTGCATTCAATTCTTTCTTTATCCCAAAGCGTAAGAATACCCCCGCGTCTCCCCTACATCAAGCCTAGCCCGTAAAACGCCCACCCCAAGACCGCGAGCCATAACTTTATTCATCTTCGACCTTTGTTTCTTGTAAACAAACCGTCCAATTTTTAAGTCATGATAAAATTCTTGATAACTTTCCCTTTTTTATCAAGGCTATTCACACTAACATTCCAAGAGCAGATTTTGACCTTCATTTTAATCCCTAACAAAGAATTTCCTGCCTACCTCCTCCTTTATTTATGTTCTTCCCATTATAATTGATTGTGCTCTTTAGTCTTCTTAGTTACCGCTCGCATTTCGACATTGTCATGATCCCCTTTTCCTTAACAAGTTGCTGCTTTCTCAACAACTCCAAAATCTCGTTTTTGAACCCCTTAGTTGGAAAACGCAAAAATTCACTGAATTTTGCCAGACAGCTGCTTTCCCAATTCTCGTAAGCCAAGACCACTAAATTCTCATTTCAATTCCTCCCATTCTTTCGACCTTCATCGAGCCCTCCCGCTCAATCATCGCACCAAACATTCCAAACCCCATTCAGCCGCCATCACCCGCCACCACCCTTAGTGGTTCTAGGATCCTCATGCTCCCGAAGAACCCCACAGTTTGAAGAAACCTCGTGAGAGTAGGGTTGGCCAAAACAGTAAAAAAGAGGAGAGAGACTGCCTCATAGAGATTATCCCCTCATACCTTGCATATCAACACACCATTCTCCTCTCGCAGACCCTCTTGTTCTCCTTCCCAAGTCTCTAGATGATATTCCTCTCCTCGTGATCGCTAGATCCCTAAGGGTTGGGCTTTAAATTAGGAAGGCATAAAAAGACCTTAACAAAGAGATTCCAGCCTCTACTAACTCCATTCCGCAGCCCCTTCAAATGAGTTATCACTCTACAACAACCCAAATTAGAGGAGACTCCGGCTATTGCATCTTGGGCTTGGGACCACCCGATTGTCTTAACCCGAACCCAAATTCTTCCCCTAGGCTCGACCTAACTCAGGATCCAACCCGCAAGCTGAACCCGACCCTCGAACCGCTCCGTGAGCTTGACTTGACCCTAGGTACACATTCCCTCTGAGACTCGATGTGGATGCCTAGCACTCCCGAGGAGACCGGTCCTTGTCCCACGGGCCTCCACGCCTTTTTCCTTCGAACTCACGCCTCCTTCCCGCGCGGTATCTCCTCGCCATCTTCTAACCCCACAAGCTCGGACTCTGATTTCTCCCTTGGGATGTTTGCAAAACTAAGAAATGGATGAATCTCCAACCACAATTGATTTCGACTAAATTACAGACACCTCAACGAACTGAGGGTAGGATTTTCCATCCCACATCACTCGGATTCTAGCCCAACAAAGATCTGCTATGAATGTTGTGTCTTCGTCCACAGCTAGGAAACCTCCGCAGCTGTCGTCAATCTTTCTCAGGATCGAACAACTCCAAAGATGCACTGGCAACCCTATTATTCTAACCCACGCCTGTCATTCTTTGCTCAGCCAGTACAACCCCACCTCTTTACCCATTTTTCCGTAGAGAGAGAAGTCTCCAGCATATTTCTGAGCCCTCCCTAAGGATCCTATTTGCCTCTTTTTTGCTATCGAACTCGATAAGCCATCCTCTTGCCCAAATTTATGATATCTAAACTACTTTTTAATTCTCATGACCACATCCTTATTTTAAAGTCTTTGTGTGCTGCACTTCAACGATCCTCCTACAAATTCACCTCACCAAACAACATTCTAATTCTCATCTTCCTCTCCTTTGATCTCTTCTTTCCCCACTCACACCCTTGACTACATCATCAAATCTCTTTGTGCTTAGAGTACCTAAGAGACAGCTTCATTAAATATTCCAGCTTTACAGCTATCTTCTTCTTTACAAGGACGAAAGGCTCCTTATTCTCTGTGAGGTTTTTCAAGACTGATCTGACTTCACCCCAACTTTGTAATTTCATCACTGATTTGGCCAACCCCTGAAGGGCCTTTTCCTTTCAGCAGACACAGACAAAAACCACTTGAGCCTGAATCCCCACGAGCATCAGATGAAGGAGCCAACGTTGTTCGAACATCTCTCAAGCTTATAGAATCTTCCATCCTCTTCTCATCTCGTGAACCATTCTTGGTTGCGGGAGATCTTTTCGCAGTCCCCTAGGCCCACAAGCAGATGGCGAAGACTTCGGTCTCCAAACTTGACCCACGACGTCGCACCCTTGCTTCTCTTCCAAATGCATCCCCTCAGCTTGTTACCTTTCTCTTCGATCTTAATCTCAAAAGATTTCGCCTCGATGGCAAACCAGGCTTTGCCCCCTCTCATCTCATCCATGCACTATTATACCCACCCCATTGTGAGCTAAACATGAGTTAAAAATCATAAAAAAAAAAATATTTACATTCAACACCATTAAGCACATAGATAGGGTTAATGGGGCGAATTCTAATTCTCTATTCAGAAAAGTTGGGAGGTTCTTTAGCTTTATGCATTCTGATTCTAGACATCACGCTGGCATCACTTTTTTTTTTCCAATCCATTCACCAAGACCTTGGCTTAGACGGCAGAGGTTTCCAATAAGCAAACTAACTTGGAAGTCGTTAATAGCTTTGACCTGCCTTTTAGATATAAGAACCAGTTGAATCGTGACTCCTCTTCTATGTTTCCTTTGGAGTGGATTTTTTATATTTTAAAGAAACTCTATCACTTTGCCTATTATAAGCCTGTAACATTTCCAAAAATGTCATGGAGAGACCATATGAACTTGTGTACCCTCCCAATTTTGAAAGAGAGGTGCTTTCCTCCTCCTTATTCAAGACATTACATCAAGTTTTCAATGTGCTTGAGTAGGTATTCTTGAGAAAATGCATTGAAAAAAAATTCAAGATTCCTCTTTCAGATTTGCCTCCTGTTAAAACCAACAAACTCTCACTTTAAATCCTAAGATTAGCTTTCTCATAGGAGGCTGGCTATCTGATGGAAGAACTGGTTGCTTTGTCCTCCCACCCCACGCCTCCTCTTAAGCTATTCTTGCTTTTTGTCATGAAATTAAATACAAGAGTTTTATGGTAGTCTTAGCTCACCCTTTTGGCATGTCATGGTTGCTATATCCTCTTTGGTTAGAGAGGCCCTTGAGTGATGACACACCCTTTGTGGGTCATAGAGTATGATGTTTATATGATATTCTTGTCTGAATGATGTTGTTGATTGGTTGGGTTTTTTATTGAAGGTGTGTGGGTGTAGTTTCCATATTTTGTCAGTCTGCAGGCGACCATTGTATACTTACACAAAGTAATTCCGGGCTCTCTTTGGCACTTTTTTTGATTTGGTACTCTTCTATGAATTGTAGTATATATCTTGTTCTACACTCCTTATCAGATGTTCATATGAATGTTAATGTTATAAAATATATAAAAGAGGAAGGTGATGTTAGTTCGCTAGGAGTTTCCCATATTTCTTTTGCTGTCTGGGTGGATGAGGGAGATCCTAAATCTTATGTTCATATTGGAGGATTAGGCAAGTCCAGCACCTATGGGACTTCCCATGCCTTATTCTTATATCATAGTCTTGCTTATTGACTTATTAGATGCACCAAGGTCTTGGATGTTTTCACTGTACGTGACCCATTAGAGGAATGTTTTTTTTTTTACAATAAAAAGTTAAAAAGTTATTTAAAAGCGGTTGATTGTCTTCTTTTTTTATGTAATGATTCTAATGAACAACCCATACCTTATTATTTGTCAAGCTAAAGAATGTGGGAGACTTCGGTATGTTTGGAACCTGGAAAATAATAAGGGAAAAAAATACGAGGGGAAGTGATTTTCCTAAGTTTGGATGTTTTGGAAAGTACAATACTATTTGCCCTTTTACTTTCCTTAAAAAATAGTGAGGAAAAGTAAATGGAAATTTTATCGGGCTCACTTCTCTCCTCTGTCGGGCTTACTTGTTTTAAAAGTCATGCACCTACCGGCCCGCGACGAAGATGCCCAGGAGGGCTTTTAAAACAAATTTCATATGTAACTAATATGATTCCAGAAATTAAAAAAAGTAAAATTGATTTAATTAAATTATATATATATATATATATATATATATATATATATATATATATATATATATATATATATATATATATATATATATATATAATCTAAGTTAATTATAAATACAGTCTTTTTAATCTTATATTTTATCAAAAAGTTTTGAAAAGTTCACATGGCCGGGGACTCGTAGATTGAGTTTGGGATTGGGTGCACATGGGGCAGGCTGCCCATTTCCAACTAGTCCATTATCCATATGAAAGGAACTCAACACCAAATCATGCTGATCCAATCTTTCCATCAACGAAGTTAATCTTAAAAAGAAGTTTTAATTTTTAATTAGCTGCTTCCCCACTTATGAAAATGAAAATGGCTTGAACAAGGACAACACAGAACATGGCAGCACAAAAGGAAAAAAAAAATATACAAGATGCGATGATGGTAAGTAGTAATTAATAGTCGTTGCACAGAGAGAGAGCAGGGGCGGAGGAGGCATTGGACAAGTTCACTAATGGTTTTTTGGTCCAGCTGTTTTAAAGATATTTTAGGCATTTGGAAATGAATGAGATGTGTTAATGTTGTCTCAATCAAAGATACTAATGTATTATTACCCAAATGGCAACGGCCAAAGGCCCCCCACCCCCACCAGCTGTTTAATTTTTCCAACAATCTCATCCTGCTCATACAAATGACATGTGTTAATGTTGTCTCATAAACAAAACCTGGTTATGGCTTTACAACTATGCATCAAGACAGACCCCACTATGCTAATTAATGTGACCCACTTTGCCCACTGGGCGGGCGAGCACATTTTACTTTCTCTAATGAATAGAAGATAGATAGCCAAGCCAGCCCATTGAAATGGTAGAAAACAGAGTACTGATTAAACATCCAAGAAGAAGAAACTAGAAACTAGAAACTAGAGATTATGGTTAATTTCACTGTTTTAAACTATTATTAAAACTAATCTAAAATTGTGGATAAGCAGACGTGGCTGCATACAGTCTGTTGTCCACCACGACGTCGATCAGTTTGTTGGCTATGGCACTTGCATACACTGAGGAGCCTTCGTATATCTGTAACAACAATTAATAATAATATGGAGTGAGTGACTCTGACTCTGAGGGATATTGATCAAAGATTTATTAATTTCAATAATGAAAGAGGCATTGTAGGAGGTTGAGGTTCTTCGATTGCCCTTGCCCCACCTTGGTGTTGAAGAGAAAGCTGTAATAATCACCAACATGGCCGCCTGCAACATGGTGGAGGTCCAGTTGAAGCTCATCAAGGATCTTGGAGACGAAGAGCGTTGTGCCCATCATCTTCTCTGCACAAGTTTGATGGTCACTTCGTCGTCTACGATCCAATATCCACCTCCGTGTCTTCGATTTCGCAGCCACGAGCGCCCTCAGGGAGTCATTGTTGTATGACGACTCCTCCTCCGCCTTATCTGTCTTTTGCCTCTTCCTCCTCTCTCTCCCACTTCTCTTTTTCTCCACCAAAAGCTTCAGCTCGTTCACCGTTCGCAGAAGCTCTCTGATGTATTCAATGGCGTCTCCCACCACAGATGCTCTATCACTCTTACCATACAAACAGAGAAGAGAAAAAAAGTAACAACTATATATCAAGAGAATTGATGGATCACAGAATGAATGAATATATATATATATATATATATATATATATATATATATATATATATATATATATTTGTAAATGATGATATGATTAATACCTTGGTGGGGTTTGGGGACCAAACCTTGAGAGCATGGTATTTATCGTTCAGGTGTACTTTGCTTCTCAGTATAAAGGGTTTGGTGCTCATATCTCCTGCCCCTGCCTATACTCAATACATGCCGGGCTTGGGTTTGGGTTTGTGAAGGAGATATGGGATGAGTTCGGGAGGAGATTGAGATGAGGCGCACTAAGGCGGCAGGTGGTGGAATAGATTAAATTGAGAGTTGCCTCATGGTGGTGGTGGAGGAGTGAAGCGCACTGAAATTCTGGTGGGCATTCTGCATTTCAGTCCACAATGGATCTTCTTGGTGTTGGTAGATGATGATGATTGAAACAAATTTCCTCAATCTCATGATATGAGAGCATCCTGATCTGACTGCTGCTGTCAAAGCATTGCTGACCCATGTCAAAGGCCAGCTGCTGCTGGTGGAGGTAGGAGCTCAGCTTCCATGCCCATGGTGGCGGTGGCCTGATCCACCGTGGAAACCCTGCTGGGACTGTTGCTCGCCGTTCTGGTGCGAAAGTGCTGCA
The DNA here is from genome assembly GCA_016808115.1 of Tetrastigma voinierianum. Taxonomy (NCBI): domain Eukaryota; kingdom Viridiplantae; phylum Streptophyta; class Magnoliopsida; order Vitales; family Vitaceae; genus Tetrastigma; species Tetrastigma voinierianum. Next base: position 28,356 of record JAEQBH010003336.1, on the reverse strand, counting down.
AGGCACGCAACAAAGAGCTTTGGGAAACCATTTGAGCATTTCCTCCTTTCCACCGACTCTGTGCCATCTAAGCAAAGCGTTCTTCTGTACACGTACATTCTTGTTGGGTTCTTGATCTTTTCTGCAAATTCAAATTCAGCACTCCAAAATCAACCAACAAAAATTCAAAAAAAAAAAACTTATAAATATTAAAAATTTAACAGCGAAAACTACAAATGTATGTTGTTATGATATGTCGATAACTTCTGAATCAAATGCGAGAAGAAGATGTTTGGTTTGAGAGAAAAAAGGAAGTAAAATGATCAAGAAAGTTTGGAGAGAGGAGCAACAGTGTGAATGGTGTGGTATATATATATGCTGAGGAGGAAGGGGGAAGAGGATGAGAAGTTGTTAGTTGTTACAGAAATCTCTTGGAAAGCTGGGACCCACCTGTAACCTCTTTTATTCTGACACTACTCAGCATGATATTCTGTCCTGCCATCTGCCCCTGCCTTCTATGATAACTACATAAATGCCACTCCCAATCCCCAAGTCCATCCTTGATAACATTTAGATTTATTGACAACATATATTTGTTAATATTCAATATGACCGAATTCAACTCGTTTTATTTTATTTAATAATTAATAGTAACACAAAGCTAAACAAAAACAATGCCTTTTTTAGATTAGTATTAAAAACAAATGATGCTAGAATCCACAATTAAAACGAGCCGATATAAAAACAAAATTTATGGTGTTCGTATTATTTTAAAACAATTTTTGCAGCTTAAAAACAAACTCATAAAATTCAAGATTTTAATACTAATTTCCTTTTTTAATCAATTAGCAAAGAATAATCTGTCTGCTTAAAAAGAATCAACAACAATGCTTAGAACTTAGAAGTAAAAAAAACATTAACAATGCTTAACAAAGATCTAATTTTTACTTTATTATTTTGAAAAAGCAGAAAATACTTTCACTTTCTATATTCATTTTGAATTGTTGATAATTCTTTAAATAAAGATAAAAAATATGTTTTTTTACATGAACTTCTCCTAGGTCATTTCTAAACTCCTTTATCCTTGCAGCCCATTACATGCAGCCTGCTTCACGGGACAGATAAAAATATGTTTGCAATTATTACACAACATTATTTTGTAAATTATGACTTTGAACTTGTTTTTCTTAATATTGAGAGCTTGGACAATACTTAATTGTGAACTTTTATTTTTTTATATATTTTAGAATTGAAAATTTTTGACCCTAGTGTTTGATAGTTGAATATAGTTTTGAAAAATATTTTAAACCTAAATTATTTTTAATTATTTTTAAATACTTTAAAAATATGCTTAAAATATTTTTTTATGCATACAATTTTTATTTTAACCATTTCAAATGCACTAGTTTAACCAACCTAAAAAACTAAATAAAACAATCTAAACAACTAAATTTGACAGAGAAAAGGAAACAAGCCGCATGATAATTAAGGCTGTTTTGGTGAAGATTACTTTTATTTATTAATTAAAATAAAAATATTTTTTAAAAATCTATCTCTGCTTAGTACTTTTTCAAAATTTAGGTAAAAGTTCAAGTCCCATAATTCTTTATATTTAAAATTATAGCATGTGATTATAAATAATTCAAAATTTCTTAGCTGCTTTAGGTTAAACTCATTTCTTACTTCTTGAAAATACTTTTCAATTGCTTTTAATTTTTTTTCTTCCATAATTATAATTTTTATGAATTAATTATAGTTTAAGTATTAAAAAATTTTTATTAGTTGGATTATATTTTCTTATACTTCTCAAGAAAATACCTATTACAGAATATTATTAGAAGGCATCACCATATGATTTCCATTAATTAAGATACAAAAGTGAATACAAACTATATTTGGGATAATAGGAAATAAAAATTGTACATTCAAACAAAAGTATGATCCAAGATATCCTTGTGACTGGAATGAGATAGAATAAATGAGAGAACCTGAAAATAATATAGGAAATGAAAAGAATATTATGAAAATAATTTTCATATTTGATTTTATTGTAAAAAAATATAAATATAATTAAAATTCACAAAAATTTAGTTCTTTATACTGTGAAATATATAAATTAGTGTTTAATAAATATAGAATAATTTGATTCAATTTAAATCTATTTTTTTATTTTTTTCTCTAAATTTTATTTTATTCGAATTTTCTTCATTTTCTTCTTTATTTTCTTTAATATTCCAAAAATTTTGTAAGTTTTGCAGAGCAACTCCAATGGAGTTAAAATGGGGTGTCAAATTCCATTTTACAACCTCAACAAGGTTTTGGCACTCGAACCTATTTTCGCCCAATGATAGGTACCAAAATGAGATGTCATTTTAATAATTTAATATTTTTTTAAAAAAAATATAACAAACTTTAACGGTGATATTTTCGATACACCACCACAATTTAACTGATATATTCAGATAAGAATAATTTTAAATTTGAATTTCAAATTTTGTCCTACTTTAAATTCAAATTTGAAAATCAACCGCCAAAATAAAATTAAAAAAAGATAATTCGCCTATAAATACGATAATTCTTCTCATGTTTTCATCAATCTATCTTACATTCTCTTTATAAATTCAATATCTCATTTCGACTATTTATCCTTTCATATTTCATTCATCAAGTTGAGCATTTAATCATTTTCCTAATATTTTGCAGAGATCCTCAATATTGAAGAAGAAGATAATGATGACTTGATACGCCGTGAGTCGCAACCAGCGTCCGCGATTTAGTCAGTGGACGGATAAGAAGGTATCACCCGCTCCGTGCCACACTGGCGACCATGACAATCGGGTCACTCTGTTAATCTTATCACCATATCAAGCACTCTCGCAGACACAAAAGTTTTTCGCTGAGGCTCCGAATGAGTCGTCTTCTTTTCTTCGAATTGTAAACTAGGTTGAATAATACGCATCCATACTTCATCCAAATAATTAGATGTCAGTTGAGTTCCCTTTGGCCATTATCCCTTCAAAAGATAATGTACCGCTTATAGAATTTTACTTACTTTAACACCAGACTTCGTATGAATACATCATAATCGAGTAAAGATCACACAGAGAGTCCGGTATTAGTTTGCGAAGTTGTTATTGCAATGTTTATGACAATTACCCGAGGTCACCAAACAATATCGATATCGCTTCGATTGCTACAAAACTGCGAACAACGCGCTTCTGCGACGTTAGTGAATATCAGACGCATGACGTAAGTCAAAATTGTCCATCGCTGCGGGCAAGGTATGTATATTGGTCATTGTCATGAACCAACAATCATTTTTGCTTGCGGCATCTCAAGATCTTTTGATATTTCGTACGATTATCTTGGCTTCAATTCTGCCTATCGAATCATATACTTTGTGATTAGGTCCCCGTTTTGCATTATTATAAAATTTACATGCCCTAATCAACTATATAATTAACGGTCAGTCAATTTATATTTTATGTATTTATCTAAACCTACGTATTATCCAGAAAAACAATTTCCCCCACAAGGTTTGGAAGAAAAACATTTTGTTGTGCTGATAAGATGATAAAAGATGTGGATCGACATTTGGGGTGTCGTCCGTTGCAATCAGGCGACCAAAGACGTTTTTTTGATGAAGAAACACTTGTAGATGAGCATAAACACAGATAATAACGCATAATATGGTCATTGAGGACGCAAGGAGATATTTGGGTGAATAATGACTTTTGGATGGAAGTGATGCAAATCCACTGTAGGCGCGTCACATGCGTATACAACGTAATTAGAAGACTTCATGCAAACCCATTATCGATCGTGACGATTACTTATTCTCAATCGCGCCGATCTTATCGAACATTTGTGGAACGACATGACGACAATAACCTCATCAATTTCAAGCTGAAGTTGTATTTTCAATTCCACCTAATTTCATGTTGTATTTAATTCCACTCCAATTTCATGTCAGATTTTCACCCAATTTCAATTTCAAGTTATATTTTCAATTCCAATTGCAATATAATAAATAACACTACAACAAAGGAATGAGCAACATAATGTAAGTAACGGCCAAAAATTAAAACCCGCTTCATAACCTCTATCTTCAAAAGGTTCCAATATGCTGCGTAAATCGCATCCATGCGCAGACGCCTATAATTTTCATCTCATTTTCAGATTCAATTTCAGACTGCATTTCTCTCAATTTCTAACCTTGCTACTTATGTCGCTCCAATGCTATCTCCCCTCGCTTAGCATAAATTTTGTCGTATCGCCAAATTTTTGTCGCTCCACTTCCATTTTTCATTCCAATGGTGATAATCTGTTTTATCTTCAACATCGCTGCTTTTCTTTCTTTGTTTTTAAGTTGTTTTTTCAAGTCTTTCTCTCGCCCAATGGCCTATCGAGGTCGAGGACGAGGTTCATGTCATCCCCTAAATATGGAGCTGGAATAGCGTGATTCAACATGAGCTGATCCTGTGAAGAAGACTACCAAATGAATGAGTTTTTGCTCTCTTATCACTTACGACATCACCATTTCCAACATTTTCAATATATTCCAACAATGCTCGTATTGAAATATTTTCCATAATTGTAAACATTCTTTGGCTTCATCAACTCTAGAAAACATATGAAATTATTCAGCTTAATGGGCTCAAATATCAACCATACTAATGGGCCCAAATTAAAAGTTTATATCTTACATTATTTTGCTCGATGTAACTACTTGCCTGAGCCTTTCAATTTGACTATAAACCGACAATTTCCATGATTAAGATTTATATCACCAAACGACTTTAATACTTAAGATCGAGAATGCCTTCACGTCATGAAGTTCTAAGTATTGCAAGATTATTTGCTGTAATACACCCACCTTGTTCATTCCCCAAGAATTGCATCTTTTTGCTCGTATTGGGCTGCCAATGGGGCACACAATTAATTTATCTTCTTCTACAGAAGCTTTTGGTCTCTTTGCGATTTTCAATCTTAACAACTTACTAGACACACGTGGGATTGCTCAATAAGATCATCATATAAATCGCGCTGCCTATAAGCAACTGCCAAATAATTTATATTGCAAACGATCTACAAAATAAAAATAAAATTATAATCAATTTAAAGAATGTAGAGCAATCTATAAACTATACAAATAAATCTATCAATTATAAAATTTATAATCAATTTAAAGAGTTGTTGAATTTATCAATTAAAAAATTATTAATTTATCAATTTAAATTTAAAATCAATTTGTCATCCTAAAAGAATGAGCACTACTAATTAAAAATTATAATTTATAATGAATTTAAAAATCAATTTGTCAATTTAAAGAATGGTTAAATTTATCAATTAAAAAATCATAATCAATTTAAAGAATTTAAAGAATTCTTATAAAGATAAACGACTCACTAATTATAAAATTTATAATCAATTTAAAGATCAAGAATTTATCAATTTCAATTTAAAATCAAAATTTCAATTTAAAGAGGCAAGGAATCTTAACATACTGCCTTCTTCCCTCCCTTCTTCTTTCTTTCCTCTTCCTCCTTTTCTAAACGACTTTCTCACGCATAATGACCGACGCTCTCTCGCACAACTACGATTTCCGCTTCGCAAATGAGGGCTGTGGTTCAGGAAGCCGAGATTCAGAAAGCCAGGCTTTCCAAACACTATGCAAATATTCGCGAAGTTCCTTTTCCCTTTGATTCTCTCGTAATTTTATAGAATTGAAATGAAATATAGTCATGGAGAAACCGTTGTCCAAAATAAAGCAGCCCATCAACGACATTATTTTGCATCCTCTCAATGGTCTTCCAGCCGCTAAATACGCACCCCAAACCTCTAATTTACATTCTTACCACCTCCTCGACGCCATCTCCATTGGAGCCTGAATTTTCATGGTTTGGGTGTCATTTTAGCAGTTATGAAGATGGTACCCCTGATAGCAACTCCCGTTGAAGTTGCTCTAATAGGCTCATATTATCACGTGTTTGACAAATCTTCTTTTGAAAAACTGATTCTGTTTAAATAAAATTTCTTAGTAACAATTTTTTTTTTTTAATTATTTTAAACCAAAATAGTCGGATGTTTTTTTAAATGAGATTTTTAACTCCTTATGAATTAAAAATTATATATATATATATATATATATATATATATATATATATATATATATATATATATATATATATATATATATATATATATATATATATATATATATATATATATATATATATATATAAACTTATAGTCTTCTTTAAAAAACATAAAATTAGCTTATTGAAGGCATTTTTATGAATAATAGTGCACACTTCAATTTTATGGGACCTCGTATGCTTGGAAAATCACTAAATTTTTTTAAGAGATAAATAATTTTATCGATTCAAACTAAAGAATATATGTATAAAATATATAATCAAATCGCAAAATCATAAAAGATAAAACAACATTTATGTTGGATGTAATAACGACCTGGCTCAAATCCTAAACATTGCACTATTAAGCCACACATTTTATATTATTACGATTCAATACTACCATTCTCGCTATGATATCATGACCATCGATTCGATTTTCACACCGGGACGGACATAATCTGCTTTATTCAATCGCCTCACATAAATAAAACGCCACCGCCAACGATAACAAACAAACACCGAATCAATAAAATAATTTTATTGATACAAACTAGTAATATATCGATAAAAACATATAATCAAAATGTAAAAAACCACAAATGATGAAACAATATATAAGTTAATAGTATAATGAATCGGCTCAAAGTCTATATAAAACCTATACATTTGATGGTTGAGTATACATATTCAATATTATTATTGTGACTATAATACATACGATCTCCGCCTCCACAACATATAATAACACTATCGATTTAATTTCTCATTACTGATCAACATAATTTGAGTTTGTTTGAATTGCCCCCACATAAAATAAACGTTGCACCACAACGACGACAAACAAACACCGAATCAATAAAATAATTTTTATTGATTAAAACTAGCAATACATCGATAGAAACATATAATCAAAATACAATCAACCATAAATGATGAAACAATATCTAAGTTAGTAGTATAAATGAACCTGCCTCAAAGTTTCATACATTCGAATGGCCGAAATTTTACATATTCGATATTAATATGACTATAATATTTGGCGCATTTTCGCTCCGCAACATATTGGCGACACCGATTTGATTATCATTATCGATCGAATATATTTTGTCGCCTTAATTATAATCTCACACAAATAAACACGCACAATGATTTAATACAAACACCAAACAATAAAATAATTTTATCGATTCAGACTACCTTTATATCATAAAAACATATAATCAAAAATCGCTTAAAAACTATGTATGACGAAACAAATATTTAAAGTATCAAAGATAACGCATCGCCCAAAACTTATATATTTGATAGTTGGTTTCACACATTTGATATTATTATTACGACAGTAATCACATTCTCATTTAGCAATATATTAACGACAATCGATTCGATTTCTCGGTCGCTTATCAATATACTTCGTCACCGAATCATATTACAAAAATAAACGCCAGACCACAATAATGATACAAACCAACATTGTATCAAAACGATAACCGCACATGTCGTACAAAGACGACAAATAAAATACAAAAAAAAAACTAATAAAAATATAGATTTTATGGAATAACCACTTGAGTAGGCAAATGATGGAAAAATGTATAGAGGGGTGATTTTAGGTTAAGAATTATAAAAAAAAATCACTACTCCTTGCTTAAAAGAAAAGAGGTAGAGAAAAAATTGAGATAAAAATAGATTAAGGTTTTCAATAAAATAATTCAAGTTTTTTATATCCAATTACGGAAAAATTTTAAAAACTTAATTAACTTTTATATTAAGGAAAAAGTGACTTTTGAATTAAAAATATTATTTTGAATTTTTTTTGTCTAAAAGTCTAGATAATTATATAAATAAATTATTTTTAAAATAGGAAAAATTAAATTGAGCTTTCAGTCTTGTTTTACTGGTTCTTTAAATTTAAAATTGTTAATATATATATTATTATTATTAATTTATAAGCATGTATTTATAATCATAAATTTTATGATTACATGTCTCTCTTTTGATAATTTATGGGACAGCCATATTTTCTCAATAACATGAAATATTATAATCCTATATTTATTGTCATTAATTTTCATCAATAATGGTTCAATTTATAAATATATATGATTATATTAAGGTTTTACTCATTTCTTAAAATTTTTATTCATTTTAACATAAATTTAGCATTCTCTCAAGATTAAACATAAATTATGATGATTCCATCTTTTTCTCTGCCATTCCCATTTCCCTAAGCAATATTCATATATTTTTATCATTTTATTTTCAATAAGCTGATTCACGTTATATGCATACTGGCTTTTATTTTGCTTTTGTTTTCACTTTATCGTCTACTTATTACAATACGTATTATAATCTTTTTAGCATAATCAATTTTATCTCGTTAGGCATTAACTAGACTTGTAAACATATCCACTCGATAAATGGTGATATATCAGCTAGATATAAAATCACATCATAATAAGATTACGATTTTTTAAAGCTTTTAATTTAATTGATTATATTTTATCGAAAGTTAATTTCAAATTAATAAAATTATTTATTTAAAATAAATGCAACCAGTGATAACTCCAAACTATATATCATGATTTACGCAAACTCTTATTGAATGAGTGGGTAGGAGACGAGAAAAACATGGCTGGTTTGTAGCCGCCGCCTTCAGTTGGATATACAAGTATGATAAGTTTCATGATCGGTGTCTTGTCATGATAAGATAGATATTAAATTTTTAAAAAAAATTATGGTCAAAAGACAGATTCAAATGCCATCCCCAGCCACTATTTGTTTCTATTGTGGTCCCTACATTGTATGTGTCTCAGTGAACTTACTAAAATGCCCTTGGAAAGCTAGTGATCCACCTGGAAATACCAAAAAGAGGATAGGGATGACAAATCAGAAAGCCATTTTCCAAGCTGGTTCAAAAGCGCTTACCTGACAAACAAGGCGATCGACGCTCATTCTCATCTCCATCGCTCCCTGCAGTTACTGCAATGGCGTTACACCCGGAAACCCTAACCCGAGAGCAGTATGTGTATATGGCGAAACTCGCCGAGCAGGCCGAGCGCTATGAAGAGATGGCGAAGTTCATGGAGAAGCTTGTCATCGCTTCCACCCCCGTCGCCGAGATCACCGTCGAGGAGCGCAATCTCCTTTCCGTCGCCTACAAGAACGTCATCGGCGCGCTTCGCGCCGCCTGGAGGATCGTCTCGTCAATAGAACAGAAGGAGGAGGCGCGGCAGAACGATGATCACGTGTCTCTGGTCAAGGACTACAGATCCACGGTGAGGCATAGCTCTCGGAAGTCTGCGCAGATATCTTGAAACTGATTGATTCGCATCTCATACCTTCGGCTTCGACCAGTGAGTCCAAGGTGTTTTTCCTAAAGATGAAGGGAGATTGATTATCGTATCTGGCGGAATTCAAGTTTGGAAAATGAGAGGTAGGGTTGCCGAGTTTACCATGTTCGCCTACAAGGCTGCGCAGGTATTCTAGGGTTTTTCTATCACTTTGCAATATTTACCCGTGTACTCATTTTTGAATCCAGGGCCGCTAGATAGTTAAACACTTTTATTGCAATTAGACTGGAAATATGCAACACGAGGAACACTGAGGAACACTTCTGTTTCGTTTAGATTCGGCACTGTTTATTGAGGAAATCGATCCACAAATTATTTTTGAAATTTGTAGAAGTCTAGGACACAACTTTTTAAACCGTGTCTCTATAAAGCCAAGGGAAGATAAAATATGATGTTCTAGGAACTTATACGGTAGGAAGTTGCAAAGAAGGTTTGGTTGGAACTACTTAGTAGGGCTCTTCCTTGATAATACAGTTGGGATATGTTCTGGTTGCAAACTTTTATTCCTGCAAAGCTTCTTGATGTACCAATTAGTAAACAGGGAAGGATTTAAAATTGATGAATTATAATCGTAAAAATCTTATATATAGGCAAATGAAAAGTTCCCTAAATTTTTTATGTATAAATATCCAGGTGAGTTAGAAATGTGATTATTCCTTTTGCTTACCTGTTTAATTCAAATGAAACTTGGTACCACCATCAACAAATGTTGAAAATTTTCATGCATCATATGGGATTGACGACTGTAAGAGTGTTTTTGGATGCCTGGTGAAGTTACGGGTAGCAGTACAAAACCGTAGCCGAAACCTTAGTGTTTTGGGGGTATTTAAAACCTATTAAGAAACTATTTTCTTGCAGAGGAACAAGTGATTCTTATCAAATATTGTCGACTTAGGCCAAGTCTTTGCTAATTGCTATCATAGGTTTTTAGTAGTATATTGAAGTTCTTGGACTCGCATCTTGTATAACCTAAGCAAGTGGGTTGGAAGTGTTTTTTTTTTCTCTTTCTCTCTTGATGGAAGATTTGTGGGTTGGAAGTGTTTTATATTGACATAAAGGGAGATTGTCTTTAGTATCAGGAAAATTTGGTGAAAGGACCATACTTACCTAGGAGGTATATGTTGTATTTAAGGTCTAAGTTGATTTTACAGGGCTATTAATGCTGTCCACTGTGTGTTACTTTGTAGAAGTGGGATCAGTAAACAGTGAGAAATTGAATTGCACCTTTTTGATAGATTGTTCTAACCTAGCACTTAACTTTCAAGAACCCTCTTAAAAGTCCTGTTGGTGGAAATGTTTGGTGCATCAAATGGCTAGCCTCAGCACCGTGTTGAGGTGATCTTATAGAGCACCAAATCCTACATCACAAATGTTAGAGGAGAGTGTAAGTATTGGCAAGTATAAGATCCTTGGGAGTACATGCATCAGGATTATATATATATATATATATATATATATATATATAGTTTTAGCTACTGGAGTAAGTAGCTACTTGATCTGTGCTTTTTACATCTATAGAATTTCTGGGAGACTCTATAGATGGTTTTTCCACGTATATCTAGAGCCAGTATGTGCTGATTGCTTTTCTATCATTTCTAATTGTCTTAATTGTTTTTAGAGAAACCAGATATAAAATTTAAAATTGGTATATTAACAGTTTGGACTACCTATTCACTCCTCTCTAGGTAGTTCCATAATCAAGAATGAAATAACAAAGTTATTTAGGTTGAAAATTCTGGAATTAGAGGTAACTATCTTTTCAGTTTTCTGGAAGAGTTTTTATCATTGCAATGTTGACTTTCCGTCTGTATCTTCTTTTATCAAGCCTAAGAGTATTATTTAATGCTGTTTTTATTTACTTATATAGATTGTCTTTGGGTTGTAGGATATTGCACTTGCTGATCTTGCTCCAACACATCCCATAAGGTTGGGGCTGGCACTCAACTTCTCAGTGTTTTACTACGAGATTCTTAATTCATCTGAGAAAGCGTATGGCCAAAACAGGTTTGCTTCATCATTTCTGCTGCTAGCTGGCTGATCACATTCAAGTTCATTCTTCACGAGTTATTGTGTACATGTCTAATAGTGAAAGCAACACGCCTTGTATTATCAAGAATTTATTCATTTGGAGATGATCAAAGTTCTTTCTGCTATCCAAATTTTCCCAGTAACGCCTGTTCCTGGAAATTTGGCCATTTAAGCAATTTTCAACTGGACAAAGTATTAACATGGAAATGCTTTGGTTCTGAGTGCTGATCACTACTCATAATAAAGCTTTGTTCAGTTCTACTGGGGCTGATGTAGTGATATTAGATTTTATTTAATTTCAAATCTTATGTCTCTGATCACTGTTGATAGCTTCTCTCTCTTTCTCCATATATACAGGCCTTTGAGGAAGCCATTGCTGAGCTGGACACATTAGGTGAAGACTCCTACAAGGACAGTACTCTCATCATGCAACTCCTTAGGGACAATCTGACTCTTTGGTCTTCAAGATATACTAGGTCAGTCCTACTTAGAAAAACATAAGATGTAAAACAACTCATAAATGAAATCCATAAATAAATTAACATTATAAAAGAAGAACGAGAGAATTTTTATTAATTTTTAAAAATTATCCTAGCTGATACTGTGAAATAATTAATGAAAAGCAGAGTTTATTTTTCTAATGGTTTGTGAACAAAAAGGAGAACCCGCATTCTTAAGAGGCATATAAACTATGATGCAGCACCAAAGGAAAAAGTGCTGGAAGAACAAAATAGTAGTTGTAATAACTCTAGGAATCACTCCTAGAAACCACAGGCTTCACACGAGGGCTCTTTGCATCACAAGGCACTAGTAATTGCTGGAAATTTCTTTAATTCATTCATTTATTGATTCACCAAGACTGAATACAACCATATATACATAGGTGATTCTAGGGACCCATTACTCTTGGAACTACCATCTAGTAAATGAACTTGAAACTAACGACTTTGACTTGACTTCTAGGACCTCATAAATACTATTGGAAAATGACAACCCTTGGAAAATCACAACCATTGGAAAATGACAACTAACCCATTATATAAGATCCCAACTATAGGCCTTTATCATCAAAGTGCCAAATTAAGGCTTCGACCTTGGAGCTCTTGCGTATGTAGTAAACTTTCAAGGGAAATTTGCCACTTGTCTCCATCAGCTCCCCCTGGCTTAGAAAAACTCAACCTTGATGAGTTAAAGGAATGAAATTTCTCATAAAGGTCTTGATTCAACTGTTGGAACTCCTTATCTATGATCCATGTGCAATCTGAAAGTGGTATGTCCCTTCACTTTGTGAGATCTTACGATGGCCCCTCTTCTAGTAGATACAATTTGATAATCAATAACATCTTCAATTTCCTCCCATAAACGAGGAGCTGGTGGCAAACGAGCATCTAGATCATCACTAGCTATAACATTGTCGGGATTAGAACACAAAGTGAGGTCCTCAATGTTGAAGATATTTGCCTAATGCCGCCTGTTTCGATAAATTAGAGCATAAGCATTTGAACTGATTTTCTTCAATACTTTGTAGGGCCCAAGATTATTTGAGTGAATTTTCTTGTACATACCTTTAGAAAATCGTTCAGGCCTTATCCTTACCATAACCATGTCTCATTTCTTAAATTCAGCAAATTTTCTCTTCAAATCAGCATGTGCCTTGTAATTCTCATTGCTCAGAGAAATTTTCCGTCAAACATCATCATGTAAATCTTGTATATGCTTGCTAAAATCCTTGCAAGTGTTTTTCTAAGCCCAGGGGGAGTTGATGGAGACAAGTAGCAGCCCACCTTTGAAAGTTTACCACATGCGCAAGGGCTCCAAAGCTCAAGCCTTAATTTGACACTCTTTGGATGATAAAAAGCCTAGTTAGGATCTTATTTAATGGGTTGGTTGTCATTTTTCAATGGTTGTCTTTTTCCAAGGGTTGTGATTTTCTATGATTGTCATTTTCTATTAGTATTTATGAGGTCCTAAAAGTCAAGTCAAAGTTGTTAGTTTCAAGTTCATTTACTAGATGGTAGTTCCAAGAGTAATGGATCCCCCTAGAATCACCTATATATATATGGTTGTATTTAGTCTTGGTGAATGAATGAATGAAGAACAGAATTTTCCAGTAAATACAAGTCTTTGTGTGATGCAAAGATCCCTATGGTGTGATGCCTAATGTTCTTAGGAGTGAATCCTAGGGTTATTTCAATCTCGTGTGATACAAAGAGCCTTTGGTGTGAAGCCTTGGGTTTCTAGGAGTGATTCGTAGAGTTATTTCAATCGTACTATATTTTTTCTAGAATTATCCTTTTGTTGATGCATCAAACTGTCTGTTTCTCTCGCCGTTCTTTTTTCTTTTATTGTCATAGTAATTGTTATCACGTGAGCCAACAATATTAGATTGTGGGATTATCAATAGCTGATTATGAAGCCAGCCATAGTTCTAGCATTTGTTTTAGAGTAATACCATATATCCTCTGGATCAATTCACTGTATTGGTTCTCCTTTCTGACAGAAAGATGAATTGCCCCAATTTTCAAAATATTTACTCTCCTGTCATGTTATCAATTAGGAAAGTTTATCAGCTTTTCTGTTTTCTGGTGGATTCAAAATTCTTCAAAATTTGATTAAATTACAATTATGTTGGGGTTTGCAGGAGCCGTTAGATGATATATAAGCTGAAGGACTGCGTTGCTCATGAGGGAGGTGGGCTTGAATGTCATTATTTATCTGTAATCTGCACATATGACTGATCCAGATGTTTTCTCATATAGTGGCTGGAACTATGATGATTTAATATACAAGCTTGCACTATCTTCAGGGATAGTAACGGGGCCGGTTCAGGCAGCAGGGTGAGGCTGTCCCATCTCTACCCGCTCTGTTGATTTAAATTATTTTTAACCATCCCGCATAAAAATTTAAACATGGACCAGTGTGGTGCTGGTATGACGGGAATGGGAAATTCCTGCCATATTTATCTTGATTTTGATTTTATTTTGATTATATTAAAATTAATATATTATAAATAAATAAGATATTATATTTTCATAATTTTATTTTATTAAAATTTATTATTATTATTATTATTATTATATGTTAAAATAAAATTATTTTTTTTGGGTATAATCGGGAGAGGGGATGGTGGGCGATTACATTAATTCCAAATCCGTGAAAAACCTAATTATACTAATCTCTTGCATAGTTGCATGTACCATTAGAAATGGGGTGGGCGAGAACCCGAAAAAACCGGATCCATTTGCCATCCCTTTCAACTTCCTAAGGATTTCAATAGTTTCACCTTGTGCCTAAACATAGCCATTGGAACCGCTAGCTACTTCTTGGAATATATCGAAGCCTTTCTAAAATTAACTACCAAGGGGGGAAGTTGGGTTGAAAATAAATTTTTTAGTAATGGGAGTGTGTTATGATTGTCAAAATTCAAAATCATATTTGTGGATTGTGAGCGGGCAATTTAGCCAACATATATACTGTTATCGTTGGGTTGTTTTCGATTGAGTTTTTATACTGGATTATCATCTGCAAGTAAAGTTTAAAGATTGGTATCATGAAAGAGGTTTTTGGAAGGGTCATTTGTTTGAGAGCTGCTTTGAAAATAACCGTTAGCTGTCCTCATTATTATATCAGTGCAAATGGAATTGTGTTCCTATTTGCTGTCACATGCACCATTCTTCCTCCAACATGGTGATGGGCTAGAGTAAATGACAGATAAAATTAAGGTAAATATGGAGCTTTTGTGAAACCTAATCATATAGCTGGAAAAAACCTTGTGTTATTATGCCAAATTGAGATCCTGTTGGTTCTGACTCTTCCAAGTAGAAAAAAGAAATAGCGTTTTTGAAGGTGTGAGGTGGTTATTATATCGAATGAGCTTGCTGCCTGCACCAAGGCAAGTACTATCCATGATCCTGGGCTCGAAAAAATGAAATTACTGGCGGCACTTTCGCGCAGAATATTGGAGTCAATGTCTCCAATTTGTAGGCATTAATTTAAAGTTTAACGCCATATATATGTATATGTAAAAAGTGGCAATATTATAGTTTCATATCATTCTCTCCTCCAGTTCGGTATACATAATCCCCCACCAAATCCAAAGTTACAGATTTGTAAAGGTAGTGGGTGCCTTGTTTACATCCAGGTCAGGGCAAGTATAGTTTCTCATTCATTCATTCATACATCCAGTTTATATTTATTACTGTAATAAGCCTCTAATTCTGCAGATATGGTGTGAAATCAATAGTGGTAATGAGCTAATTCCGGTGTGAGTTATCCATTGAGTTCGGACTAGACAAAGCCAGCCAGGTCCCCATTCCCATGGGCAAGGATGTGTTAGGGGTGAGGTTTGAATATCCCCTTCGCTGCAGCTGCTGCGTACTGCTGAATACCCTATCAAGCTCTTCGATTCAGATCCTGCAGCTAAAGCCTGCAGCCATGGATTCACCACATCCTTCTCATTTTTTCCTTGCTGTAACAACAACAGGTCAGGTCGTTCGTTCATTAAGAAATTAATCAATCTCCAATATATATAAATTGGCAGAACAAGAAAAAATATCAAGGAACACAGAGAGTCGCGGGAAATAAATGCTTACACGTGGCAAAACATCAGCCATTGTGAGAGTGTGATTTGGTTGAGAGGGGGCGGCCGCGGCGGAAGCAATTGTCTTGCGAGATCCATTGTTGGTGGAAGAAGCAGTGACAGAAGAAGGGAGTTCGTTGAGGTTGATGAGAGTGGTTGTTGTGCGATGAGGTATTGTGAGGCTGACGTGGCGTTTCTCAGCCAGGGTTTGACAGGGAAGGGGTTGTTGAGGCGGTGGTGGTAGTGGTGATGGTGAGGTGGTGGTGGTGGTGGTGGTTGTGGAGGCAGAGACAGAGGGAGGAGTGGGGAGGGCAAGGTCTTACACCTGGACCACAGCCTTGAGGAGGACAGAGCCCGCTGCTCCGGCCAGAGAAACGTCCCCTGTGGCTTGCATAACCTGAAACCACTCTTCAGATCTCTGTATTTTGCCGCTTTTCTTCTGACTGCCTCCACCTTTGTTCCTTCTTCTTCTTCCTCCAACTCCAACTCCTGCTGATCTTTAGCGTCTGCCACTGCCAATTACTCCTTTCTTTTCTCCTTGTCCTTTCCTCCTTTCTCCCTCCGCTTTTTCACCACTTCCTCCTGCTACTGACAGTACTTCCGACCCCATCGCCATTCCTTGTGACTCTAATAACTTCTTTTCTGGTTCTTCCACGATGGAAGTTAGCTCTCCCGTCTCTTCCTGTAATAATCCCATATCATCCTCAGTATTTTTAATTCCATTAATTAATAATTACATTTTATCACAGCTCTTTCATGCATGCTACATCTAAATAACAATATATCAGGTCATGACGACAACTTGGAACAACTCGTGGAGAGTCAGCGGAGAGACGCGCTAATTTATCCCATTAGCAACCAAAGCAAAAGCATTAGCAATCTATACTGTTCTCATATAGAAAACCCAAAGTCCCATTTGAACATTGAACGTCTACAATTTGAATAATTACATTTGTCTAATGGGATGTGAATTTGATTAGTTCTAAAATTCCAACACATCTACATAAATAAATCACTTTGTATTATTGAATTTACCTCAAATCCCTTCAAAGAATATGAAATTTTGGATAGCTCTTCATCAATTTTAGCTTTCATTATCACCAGCTCTTGATGCATCTTCTGTAATACGTACAGATACTTATAATGCTAATAATAAATAAATAAATAACTAAAAACTTAATAAATTAAAACAGATAAACAATTAAAAGAACATCATCAACCCGTCACCTTTAATGGGTGCAATGAATCAGCATGAACTACCACAGCGTTCTCTTGACACACGATAGAAGAATCTTTGCCTGCCGTTAGCAATCCTTCACCTCGCTTCTTTGATGCCAACTCCTCCATAGCTCTATTTACACAAGAAATTTGAAGCATAAAAAACGAAAAAAAAAACATTAATTAATTGAATTCTAGAAGAGGTTAGATATGATCTTGTTCTAAATATGAAATTAAAATTAAGGTTAAAAATATATGTAAATATTACTAATTAGTCACCTACCTCTTCATCATGCCGTAATGCTTCTTTGGGCTGTTTTAACTCTCGAGCACAGACAGGATCTTGAGTGGGGGCTATCCGCAGGCTTCCACCCAAGTGGTGGGAGGTCAGTAGGGATCCTGCACCCCAGCCTCGTCTGATGCAACCAACTCAGCACTTTCTAACCAATATTCCATTGCACCATCCGCATTGTGACGCCGCCGGAATCTGTCAGCACCACCTGGAGCCACCTTCCCTGCCATATGTTTCAGCGGAATTGGTCAATAAACCCGTATCGCCAATCTTTTCCGAGCTTCTAGCGCCTTAATTTCTGGTCGTAAGTTGGATTTCCAGACACCGCGTTTAGATTTTAGAATCTTTAGCATGTTCTCTTCCGCGATTTCTGCCTTCATAATTAACCAGGAAAAAATTAAAAAAAAAAAATAGAAAAGAAAAAAAGAAATGATTGAATTTTCATCATACTTCTCAAGATCCCAAACACTACGTGCAAAAATAAAAATCTGAAATTCAGTCTTCAGAATCATCATGTAAAAGAAAATTATAAGACATTGAAGTTAGAGAAGTATATTTACCTTTCCGCAGACCATCTATCTTTGGAGTTCTTTAGTATTCTTCTAGTGAAACCATTGCTTTGCTGTTGCTTTTTCTCGTTTAACTTTGCGCTCGACTGAAAATCTGCACTTTCTCTTTCGGCTCTTGGTCCTTGTCTCCTGAAACTCAATTTAACATCTTCTTCAGTCTCTTCCTCATCTCCTTTCTCTTCCTTAACATCAGTTAGCAGATGTTCGAGTCGTCTAGAAAATATCGGTTGATGAACCTAACTTTCCGGCGCATACCCCGCTATGACGCGCCATGTTTTAGCTCAGACCAGCACTTACCCTTCTTAGATATCAAATCTCTAACGCTCTCGCTAGACGAGAAGGAGATATTCTCAGTTTCTGCACTGACCAGAAGCTGGAGTAAATTTCTCTGCTCGTAAAAATTCTTCTGTTAGGATCTGCCGGAAAAACAATTAATACCGGCGATGACCTAATCCATCTCCCACTTCTCATCCAGTGCCGGGTACCTTTTCCCGTTCAATTCCCCACTGGCTTTGTCCCTGAAGTGTTCGCGGATCGACAGCCTGCTTGGAAACCTAACTGACACGTTATATTCAGTCTTTTCAGTCACCTGAGAAAACAACGAAAACAAATAAAAATACAAATCACAGCTGTTGTAAAATAGATATAAAACAGGTATTCATTACATTGTCAAGTCGTTTCTAGATTTCTAACCATAACAACACGACAAGGACGGGTGAGGCGGTGAATCAGGAGGCGACCTCGAGTGATCGATTTTGTAAAAATAACCCACTTCCTCCATCCTCTGATACTGCGATTCCAGGTAGAAAGGAAAAAAATCAAAAGAAGTAGGTAAAGTAGGGGGCGTATTGAGATGGAAAACAGGTTGAAGAGAGAATCGGGAGACACGGAGCAGGATGGCAGAGAAAGATCTTCTCATACCATTGGACGTGCTGTAATCAGCGTATCTATAGCTAAAGATGGGCTTTGCTGTACCTTTACCATCTCCTCCTGCAAATAAATGAATAAATAAAAACAAAACAAAAAAAGAGAACCAACGCCCACTACTCAACTTACACAGAATATCCACTGCCATGCAGTAACCAACAGTGTCGTCTCTCTCAACGAATAAACCCTAATCATATCTCCCACGCTCTCCACCCCACGTGTCGAAATTACACTGGCTTTGGAATGGCGCGTGAGGTGTAATGCGCGTGTTCCACGGAATAACAGAAACAAAAAGGAGTTTTCTGTTCTGATACGGGCCATGCGTGAGAATGACGGGTTTAGAGAGAGACAGAGAGAGAGAGAGAGAAACTGTGGTGTGGTTCTCATTTAATGGGCAAGATAAGCATCTTTATGATCAAGATAAAAAAAAACAAGTAGAACGAAATTCAACATGAAATCAGGTGATTTTGGACAAAAAACTTTGCATTAAAAATTATTCTTTTTTTCCTTTTTGGTGTTTGTTTTTGCACTGATGGAGCTGTCTGTAGCTTTAGGGTTCTGAGAGATGTCTGAGCTACGTATAGGAAAAAATTAGTGTAGCTGATTGAGAAGAGTGCCTGAGACGAAGATAGCAAAGAAAAAATCACGAGCAGGTAACAAGTTGCAGAGGATTGAGACCAAAACATTTGGAAAGAAGGCAGATGCAAAACAAGAACACAAAAAATGCAGAGAAAGTTACTAGCGAAAAAGAAGGGTTTGTTGTGTTGCCAATCAGAATGGAAATCAGTGGAAAGACAAAAACAAATGTACCGCATTTTCATTTGTATCAGAAGAACCCTATTCTGGAAACCCTCTAATCCACTTCCACAGCTCATGTTTGGAACCCTTCTTTTAGGTTAACCAGAAGCAGAAACTTAGAGAGAGAGAGAGAGAGAGAGCTTACAGTGGTTTCCGTAGACTACTTGTGTCATTATTGTCATGATCAAGATCTGCCTATTATTCAAATCAAT
Organism: Tetrastigma voinierianum; assembly: GCA_016808115.1. Lineage (NCBI taxonomy): Eukaryota > Viridiplantae > Streptophyta > Magnoliopsida > Vitales > Vitaceae > Tetrastigma > Tetrastigma voinierianum. Next base: position 8,261 of record JAEQBH010003336.1, on the reverse strand, counting down.
GAATAAACATAAAATCATTCAGAATAAAGACTAAACTCAATTTGCATCAAAACTGTTTTAGTTTTGTCTTGGTTTTAGGAATTATTGGAAAGGAAAAGCAGTACTAAACAGTTTTAGGGTTCCCAGAAAATCTGAGAAAAAGTCTGTGTAGGTTTTTCCATATATAGTAAAGAAATAAATAATGCGGCTGATTGGACAAGAACACCAACAAACATGGTAAAATCGATTGCAGAGGAGAAAGCTCAAGTTGCAGATCACGAAGAAGAGAAACATCTCAAATTGGAGAAAACAACAAATCAAAAACAAAAGTCCCTTTCTAACTGCTACTGCATGTATTAATTTTCAATGGATACGGGTCTTGAATCTGACGTGAAAACTCACCTTAAAACCTTGGTTTTAGGGCTGAGCCAGTTAACTTGAAGAGAAATTGTTTGAGCAAGAGAAGAGAAGTGGAATGGAAGTACTGATATCAAAATTTGGTTTCTATGTTTCAGGTCTTGGTGATGAGGTGAGCATTTCTGGAGTTCTTACATGGGTGGGGGGTTTTGATCATTTGATGCAGGTCAATCCAACGTGTATTTGGTGACATATGGTAACTAACTTAGTGGGAAAAAAAAATTGAGGTTATGTTTGAATTCCAACCAATTTTGAGCAAAAAGAAAAGTAATTTTTTCATATTTGATTCCATGAAAAAATATATAAAAGAAAATGACATACAACTTAAAAAGAAAAATAAAAAATTATAAAGAAAATAAAATAATAATTAAAATAAATTAGAAACTTTTATATTTTAAAGTTATTTAATTTTTATATCAGAAATAACTTCACCATAAACAGTAATTTGACTTGGTATATAAAGGTAATTTTTTGGATTATAGAGTTTTATGTTTCTTTTCTTTCTTTCTTTTTTTCTTTCCTTTTTAATTCTCTTTATATCAAAAGCCAACAAAGTGTAAATGCATGGAAGTTAGTGTTAGAGAAATTAGTCCAGGCAAAAATGAAAAAGCATGTTTTCCATTAATTCTTGATATATAGTCCAAATTATCAATTGTTTCATAAAAAAGCATTCTAACTTTGTTTGTTCAAAATTGTTTATCTTCAAAAATCATTTCAAACCACGAATGATTTCTAAATCACAATCAGAAAAAATCTTACAAACAAAAATAACCCATATTTTATAAATCTACTAAGTATATTTTCATTTGAAAAGTGCCTTTTTATATAAGGAGGTTTAAAAATACCACTTTTCAACCTTTAGAAGTGTTTCTTAATTTTATAAAACTTTTTTTGGATGAAAAGGAGGGGTAAGAGCACAACATGCTCTAAACTAGAGAAGTGGAACGAGCCCATTTAACCCCCAGCCCTATCCCTCTGCAAAACGTCCGTCAAATGTTTCGGTCTGTGCCATTTCGGTCTGAACACTTCTATCTCTGCAAGACCATCCGTAGATTGATTAGCTTCTCTGAGAATAAAAAAGATATCTATTTGTCATTGCCATTGAAACATGTCTTTGCACTCTCCAATCACATTGTTGTGCGGATGCTTTCCTCCATCCCTTCTAGTAATCCATTGAAAAACTTGACAAGAATCGGTTTCCACCTCCAACTTTGAGATATTCATGGACCATGCATAGCGAACCAATAACAACACCCATAGTTATATCTCAGCCACAGAGGAAGCATGTTGGCGAAAGAGAAACCCCAACCAATCACCTCTACTGGCACCCAAAGTCCTAAACTAGTAAGATTATGGGTTTTTCCTTAATAGGCTTCCATCCGTATTAAGCAACCATCCCCTCCATGGAGAATTCATCCTGCCAAACGATGGAAGGAATAGAAGATCTGTTGCAGACAGGTGTTGATTTACAAAAGTTGGAGTTCACTTCAAGCGCGCGCAGTGATGTGCTGTAACAGTAGCATCAACCCAACTCATGATTATTAAAAAATCGGTCATTCCTCCATCTCCCAAAGCCACCACAAAGTTAGTGCAAATTTCTCATTCCAGATTATCCTCTCCACCCTCATTAATTTTCTATCAAGAAGTTCCATAGAACCAAACATTAAATTCAACCATTGGGGAAGCAGTCTGCAAATGGACAGCCATGATATGTTTCCATATTTCCTTAGCCTTGGAACAATTTCTAAAAATATGGTTCAAATCCTCCATTTCAGTAGGGCAAGAATGAACCTAATGCGTTGTGGAACTTTAAGTTTCCAAACCAATGACCACTTACCAATCGAATTGCAAGTTGGGTCTCCTTTTGCAAGCTCATAAGCCGACTTAACCAAGAAATTTCCATCATGCGTGGGACTCCACCAAAGAGCATCTGTCAATGCATCATCCTCACAAACAATTATCTTTTGTAATTTGCTTTGGATAAGCATGGGGAGAAAAGAGGACAATTCCTCACATTTCCATCTTCTCTCATTGCTCCAGTAATCCTTAACTCTAAGATAGGAAATATGGAGAGGGATATCTTTCAAAGTTAGTTGAAAAAGAGGGGTGTCTATTGATGAGTGTAAATTTATCTATGTTTTGAGTTCGTTTCCACGTGCTATTTTGGCATTTTATATCGTATTCTGTAAAACTCATATCGAAATGAAGCGATATATATATAAAAAGTGATGGTGTCTCATAGTGCACCACCAGGAAGATGAATTTTTCTATATCAGATGGAACATTAGATGGTTCAAATTCCCTTATGGTTATATTCCTCATTCAAAGAGCTTTCCAACAACACCTCACATGCCCAAATCCGAGTTCAAATGAAGAAGTTATGTCATCGACAAGTTGGAGAAGAAAACAAGTCGTTGAACAGATTTTGTTGCAACAAAGGCAGCAACAAAACTTTGTCTACCTTTGTCGCGACAAGCCCAGATTTTGTCGCGACAAAGGCATACACAAAACTTTGTCATGACAAACCCAGAATTTCTCGCGATAAAACAAGGGACAGAACTTTGTCGTGACAAACCCAGATTTTGTCATGACAAAGCCAGCAACAAAACCAGAGACTTTGTCGCAACAAAGTTTTACTTTGTGTGGCTCAAGTTTCACTGTCCCAACAAAGTTTTACACTCATTAAACACCTTCAAACTTAAAAAGTTTTGCTTGTTCTCAACGAAAGAAAAAGAAAAAGTTTGCTATCTGAGAACATAAAGGGGACTATTTTGAAGAAATTGTGGCGAGCGAATTAGCATGATTATCCGAACATATACCCTCTTAATGGAAGCAAGCTACAAATTTTTTTGCACATGGTTCTTTCTTACTCTGTCAAAGGTAATGGTTGGTTGAGATTTAACTTGGCTTTCTCCTCACCCACAAGAAAGGTGAGCTCCCCCTTGTTGATGTCAATCAGTAGCGGCTTGAGGAAGGAAGTGGTCTTCTTAATATTTGATAATTTTTAATAAATCCCTTCAATGCCCCAGTCACACAATCCATGAAAAATTAAATGTGTCAATCTTCACGAAGATGTTTTGATAGTCATCACTTGACTTTCTTAACTGGGAATTCAGGGTTTATCCACTAATGACTTTTCATTCTCTAAGTTGTTTAGGAGTGTCTTTTTCTCAATTTCTAGCTCATTTTCACCTTCTTCCACAAATTTCAGGATAGGAAATTTTTGCACATTGCTCGAAGAAGCATCCATGCATTCATTGGGATTTGGCAAAGTGTTACTAAGACAAGTCCTAGAGAATTTTTCCTTGAATGCTTGGACTAAGTGTCTTATTTGAGCTTTTATGTTTTTCAATCTAGCACTAGTGTTGACCTAGAAGGCATCTGAATATGAAAATTCCTGCTCATGAAGACTTATCATTTTCTTGTTTTCATCCATTTAGGTCAAAATATGCTCCTTAATAGAAACAAACTCTCTTTTCTTACCGAAATGTGGGTTTGAACTCCCTTGATAAGACAATACTCCTTGCTCTATGAGTGAGTCATTGTGAATTCTTTGGTCCAATTGATGATGAAGTCAAGTTTAGCTTCTATTAAGGCAAATCTATCTTCTTTGAATGTTCCTCCATAAGTACTAACAAATAAGAAAAATAAAGAAAATAAAATACAAAAATACTATGACAAAACAAATTAGCTAAGAGAAAGCAATCCTGACAAAATAAAAATAAAAATTACACAAATTAGCCAATCTCCGTTCTTTCAAAATGTCGACTTCCAATTAGAAAGTGAACGGCGTCAATCCTGGCTGTGACTCAAAAACTTTGTTATGACCAAATGATGTATTTATGAAAATATGGCCAAGGAGTGAGCGTGGTAAATACTCAAAGCGACTTGAAACAAGTAAGCACATTGCAAAGTGAAATGAAAAGTGTTCTGACATTATTACCTTCATAGCGCACGAGTCATACAAGTAATAAAGTGGACTCTAGAAGTTTGGATATTGTACTCAAGAGGATTGGAGGTTTTCTCTAATTAGAATTTGAGCACCTCGATTACAAGGACTCTTCACTATTTAGGCGACCAAATATGATGATGATTAAAATCAATTTAACTAAAATAAAAACTGATTTAAATATAATCCTAAAATCTACCAAACAAATAACTACTTAAGTCTAAAATGAATGAAGAAAACCACTAGGGATGGTGATAATCATTTAACAATTAATTTGCATTTCCTTGAAAGCGCACATTTGTGAGTTGAATGCTGGATTTGTCCAAGAGCAATGTAGTATAACTTGGATTCCTCCACACACTATACATTTCAGCAGAGATCATACCTTCAAATCACAGGGGATCTGTCAGTTACTTGTAGAATATAATCCTCTTTCTAAGAATTATGTATTTTTCCTTCCTAGTATTTCACACCATTTTCTTAGGGCCCGAAGGCGCACACATAGACGGGATAATGCTGAGCCTTCTCTAATGTAATTGGTGTCTCGTAGTAATCTGATAAGTTCTCTCTTTCATTGATTAGATCTATGTTAACACAGGATCAAGGTCAATATATCATATTGAGGTGAAACCTCTAAACATTAAATTTATACATCATCTAATTAATCCTCACACCATAAGTAAATTAGTGATCTATCAGAGTAATCTTTTAGAGTTCGTTAGTTCCATAATATTAGTCTACATACCCTCAAGTTACTGCTCTTTACTATCAGGAATCTCCATCTTAGTGTCACTCAAAGGGCCTCCTGGAAATTAAAGCAAAGATACATCTCTTTCTAGATATAAGCTACTAATATTCCGAACCGCTAATTATATGAATAGTACCAATTATATAAATTCAGTCTTCAAACCCACAAAATAATTAAGAATCTGCAAATCTGAATGTTCAACAATTAATCCCCATTGTAGAGGGTGTTAAATGTTCCATTATTGGTTTCCAATCATCACCACTCAAACAACAAGTAAGAAAATGAAGAAAGAAATCAAGAGATAATGAGTGAGAGAAAAATCCAAAATTTAGTTTCAATCTTTGTCTAAACAGTAATGAAATCTGAATTTTTGATGTATAGCACCGAAATCTCTTCAATACAAATAAAAGGTGCTCTAAAACTACTCTAAAATCTACTAAAAATCAAAATCTACAGCAAAACTAAAAAAATGGGTAGTTTAGAGAGAAACCCATGAAATTACTCCTACCTCCTCGTTTACTTACAAAAACACAAAAAGCAGTCTTTATAGTCACATAGGTGAATGAGTTTGAAAACAGTAATTTTCTGGACTTTTTGGTCTGCCCTAGCGTTAATGTCACAATAGAAAAATCTTTGTTGCAACAGAAAAACTTTGTTGCGACAGAGAAATCTTTGTTTCAACAGAGAAATCTTTGTTGCAATAGAAAATCTTTGTTGCGATAGAGAAATCTTTGTCGCGACGAAAGTTGCTGTTGCAGCAGACGCTGTGCTCGCAGCTCTGAATTTCTGTGTCAACAAAGTTTTACTTGTTAACCAACTGGAGCACTACGGCTCGCGACTATTGACGAGGCGGCAAAGTCTGGCGCCTGGCATTACCTGGCTTGTTTTTCCAGAAGCTCGTTTCACCGTGGAGATTATAAATGCATTTTTTGGGGCTGGGGCAATGAGGAGGGAGAAGCACCTGCCTGGGGTTTCTCTTAAGCTGCCAATTTTAGTTTTTCAGGTACAGTAGGATATCTTAGAGCTGAATTTTAGAGCAGAGCCTATTTTATTGAGAAAGAGATTTCGTGTTATATCGAGATTAGGTTTTTCATTATTGTTTAAACAAGGTGAAACTAAAACAATTTTCTCATATATCTGAGAGCTCTTTTCATTTTCTTATATTGTTTGATTGGTGATGATTGATCAGGCCTGTGAACATTAAACACCACCACAGTGAGTTAATTGTTAATATTGCTGCGAGATCTGATTATTTGTGGGTTTAAACAAGACTATATAATTTGTATTGTTCATATAATTGGCTTGACCGCAAATATTATGGATTATCTATCAAAGAGGCATATCTTTGCTCTAATTCTAGAAGTCATTTGGTGACACGGGGAATTCCCTTAGAAAAAGAGCGTGATGAAGTGTGATGTGTGAACTGTGGCTACGGCGACTGCTGCGATAAATCGTAATTTACTACGTGTGTGATTGAGTGGAATGTGACCAATTTTAATGTTTGGGATTCGCCTCAATCTGCAGAATGACCTTGATTCGGGTGTATTTTATAGATTTAATCAAAGAGATAGAGGAACTTTATTGGGTCTGATGGTGGCTCTAATTACGATAGGTTGCATTATCTGATACATGAGAGCAAGCAATCTTGGTCTGAAAAAAAAGATATGAAATCTTGTAAGGAAAAATACTCAGTCTTAGAGAAGAGGATTACCTTTTTGTCTATAAGCTAATTAGATCCATGGCATACGGAAAAGGAATATGGATGCCCAGCTTTAGTGAGAGAAATGTATAGTAATGATGAGTCTAAACTACTCTTACATTAACAACTGAACAAGCCGGCATTCAACACACAACGAAAGTAAGTGTGTTAAATAGATTATGCCATCTAGTGATTACTCTTCCATTCATTTTAGACAGAAGTAGTTGTTTGTTTGTTGGGCACAGAGATGATACAAATACGGGTTTTTATTAGTTAAGTGATTTTAATCTCATCCTGTTTGATAAACCTGTGAGAAGAGCCCTGTCAATGTGTTCAAATTCCAATTAGAAGAACACCAGTCTCATTAGATTTATATCGGTTTCCAAGTTCTTTATTCTTGTATGTCGTCTTGACACAAGAGATGAAAAGTGTTAATGTTCATCTCAGTATACGAATATTACTACATTTGCTCCACATCATATTTTCTAAAATACGTTATTTGAACTATATAGTTTTGTGTTCTTAGGGGACTTTAAATAGTCTTTGATAGCCGTGTCGAAAAATTGGTCAATATCTACTAATCGACCGTCCTACAGAATAGATTGTTATGAACTATTTAATTCCTGATCCTTACCCGTTTCAGAAGGAGAGGAGCAACAGTAACAATGCCTTGCCAAGCATTAGAAGCATGGAGCTTTTTAATCAACTTAGTCAGATGAACTTCTCCTCTAATGTATTTACTAGTTACAACCTTAGCCCATAGGCTTTCCTTTTCCTCCAAGAGTCGCCAGCCGAGTTTAGTAAGGAGATAAACATTCATTTCATATGCTCCTTTTATCCCCAAACCCCCTGCCTCCTTGCTGTGAGTTACAATATCCTAACGAATAAGTAGAAGAGGAAACAGTACCGCCTCAAATAAATCTTCTAACTACCTCATCAATTTGATCATAAACTCCTTTTGGGAAAAGAGTAGACTAAATAGTATAAAGAGAAATGGATGACAATACCGATTGCGCTAACGTATGCCTCCCAGCTAGCGACAAGCATTTTGTTTTCCAGCTTTCAAGTTTGGAATGCACTCTATCAAGAAGATGCTGGAAATGAGATGTCGTGACGCGCCCATGAATAGAAGGGGTTCCCAAATACCGACCCAGATTATTGGTAATGGGAATACCAATTCAAGACAGTCCAAAACAACAAGTATTTGATCCAAAGAAGCTTGTGCAAATAGTATATGTATTTTATAAAAACTTTTATGCTATGAAAATGTTAAATTGAATAAAGAGGAAAAATAGTACAAAAGAAAAAAAAGAAGAAAAATAAAAATATGATTAAATTAAACATATTATTTTCTTTACTACTTCAAACCCATTTTGTTCATTTTGACTCATTAATATAAAAATTAAATAATTCTTTCAAAAAATTAAATAATTTAAGTATACGTAAGTTTCTAGATATTAGGAAGTGCA